>JAVJAP010000160.1:0-600000 GCA_034770075.1 Aralia elata
CGGGGTCGCTCTCCCTAGGCTCACAACCATAATTTCTTCACAACCATCAAGTTGATACAACAACATTGACTAACAAAGGGTTGATTAACGCACCCTCCAATGATTCCAAAAATTTACTACAATCTAAATAGATCAATTCCACCTAATGTTTTTTATCCGATCATTTAATCGAGCAAAAAACCTCAACCCACTGGATTATATTCTGGCAGTATTAGGAAGAATTTTGTTCCGATGGAACCCCTCTCTAATAATTCCTAATCCATCGTTCCACAATAATTTACGTGAAGAAAGTCTACATTTTAATTCAAATCCAAGTGATATGGATAGGAAATTGATTTAATAAAAAGAGATTTCACCTTGCAAATGATATCCCAATGGGATGTGAACTGATGTATTTGAAAAGAAGGAGAAAAGTATATTGTGAATACAATCAAGCTCAAGAGATATTAATCCTCCATCTTTTTTCCTTCCTTTCCTATCTGCCTATTTTGGTTTTCCCCCTTTCCCCCCCCCTCTTGCAAAATTTTTGGAGTGTTTTTCCTCTCTATTTCCTATTCTTTGCTGATGTTTTCTGCTGGTATTCCTCCCCTCTTTCAATTTTCTTCAAACCTTCTGTATTGGTCTGTCCGAGGCTGGGCTTAAATAGGTGGACCAATAGCCAGCCGCAGATCTATCTGCGGCTGGCCGCAGATGGAATCTGCGGCTCGGCCCAGCTGGCGCGCCTCCCATCAGCACTCAGATGGTAGTGATGATTTCCTGGTTGTAAGTGCTGGCGCCACCCCTCTTGGCCGCAGATCTATCCGCGGCTGGCCGGGCTTGACTTTCTCGATTTTTGTGGCCACGCCTCGATTTTCGTGCCGCAAACGTCGGTTTTACGCTAACTAGATGCGTTCGATATTATGCAGTCCATGGGAATTTCCGTGGGGGGAGAATTATCGTGCCTCCTCATTCGGAAATGCCGGCCTCGGACGGATTTATTGTCACGTAAACTTGGGTTGCCCTAATACATTGCGGGGGCCTCGGTGTATGCCGGGGCAGCTTGCCTTTGTGCACGCTCCTTTGCTACCGCAAGACGGGTTCAATTGACGATTTCGCCCCCTCCTGTCATGGTTAGGTAGAAGGAAAATACGCAAAATATTTTTTGTGGTGTCTTACAAGCTGCCACCTCATTTATAATGTTTATGAAATGATTAATTGAATCATGAACAGGATAAAGAATAGGACCACTCGTTGCTATGAATTGACAGTGAGTAAGATTGGCAGTACATACATGATGCCACACATTTAGCTTATGATGCAACACTAGGGAGATGTAATGGCAATGCTAAGTCTTTCGTTATTAGAGTGTCAATTGTATCAACCACCTTGACCTTGTTTGTTAGTCTTTGGGTTCAATTCTTACATCTTTCAATCTATTCGTCTCGTTCGGGAGTTCGGGTATCCGTCGACTGGTCCTACCCATCTCGTAACCCCCCGGTTAATCGTTCGCCGGGTTGGTTATTCTTGTCACTGGTAACACGTGTTTTCGTCGACCGGAACATTCAATATTTTTTTCCTCAGTGGATCGCCGGTTATCGTCGGCCGGGGCCTCGATCGTCCTCGTCGGGGTCACGGGGGGTATCGTCGCCGGTTCACCCCATCGCGTAACCCCAGGTTATCCGTCGACGGTTGGTTTATCTGTCGGGAGCATGGTTATCGTCGACCGGACATCACCATTCTCGTGATCGCCGGTTCTCGTCGGCCGGTCGAACGTCATGTCGGGGGTCCGGGTATCGTCGCCGGTCCACCGCCCATCTCGTAAAAACCCGGTTATCTTGTTCGGTTGGTTATCTTGTCGGAGTCCGGTTTTCGTCGCCGGACATCCTTTCTCATTGATCGTCCCGGTTATCGTCGGACGGTGTCGATCGGTCTAGTCGGTGCGGTACGGGGTATCGTCTGGCCGGTCACCCATATCGCGGTAAACCCCTGGTTATCGTCGCCGGTTGGTTTTATATGTAGTCGGAGCCGTGTTTATCGTCGACGGACATTGCCTTCCCATGATCGCCCGAGGTTATAGTCCGCCGAGATCGATACGTGCTCGTCGGGGCCGGGGTGTTACTCGTCGTTCCGTTGTCACACCAACGCGTAAACCACCGGTTTATCGTCTGTTGCGCGGTTGGTTATTGTCTGGTCGGAGGCCGGTTATCGTCGCCGGACATCCATCTCGTGATCGCCGGTTATCACGTCGCCACAGGCGTACCGAACGTTATTGTCGTCGGTCCGGGGTAATCGTCGCACGGTCAACATATCGCGTAACCCGCCGGGTTATCAGGGTCGGACTGGTTGGTGTATTCTTCGTCGGAGGCCGGTTCATTCGTCGCCGGACCATCCATCTCTTGGATTAGCAGGTTTATCGTCGTCGGTCTCGATAGTCCCTCTCTTTCTTCTAGGGGCCGGGTATCGTCGCCGGACACCCATCTTCCGCAGTAAACCCCCCGGGGTTCGTCCGTACGGTTGGTTATCTGTCCGGAGCCGGTAATCGTCGCCGGAACATCCAATCTCGTGATCAGTACGGTTATTCGTCGACCGGTCGAACATTCGTTTCGTCGGCGGGCCGTTGTATCGTCGTCGGTCACCCCCATCGCGTAAACTTTTCACTTCAACACGTCAAATGGCTTCAAGGGAGCAAGGTGGGGCCCACCAGGGACAGCCGCAGATGGATCTGCGGCCAGCCGCAGATACATCTGCGGCCAAGATCGGGCCTTATAACCAACGCGCCTCCTCCAGATCTGTCACTTTCAACTTGCAATCCTCAGAGATTCTCTCGATTTTTCTTGTTCGCAAGGGCTTTTTTGTCGATTTTTCAACTTTCCTGCACTTTCCTGCAAAAACTGTTCCGGTAGGATTGATCTTCACGCTACAGGTAACACTTTGACCGGTCACTTTTCAATTTCGTCAATGTTTTGCTATACATTTGACTATTTGCATGTTTAGAGATAAAATGTATGCTTTACAATGCTATGTAATGTACTATCATATGCACATGCTATGTATTAACTGTGTGGGTCCTATTTTATGTTCATGAGGCGGTCCCACATATTGTTATTCCTTTTCTGCAAGAGAAACATGCATTACATGATGTAATTACACATATGAATGCAATTTAAATCTGTTTGAGGCTTTGATTGATGGAAAACACGTTTGGCTTATGCCTGGGATGTCCATTTTACAAACGGAACTCTGCCGATTTTTTTTTTTTTTTTTTTTTTTTTTTTTTTATTTTTTATACCCATGCATCATGTTGCATTAATCATATGATGAGACTAGAAATTTAAAATGTTCATTACATAATTTTAAAAGGGAACTTACCTTCTTTCTCGCCCGTTCTATTCCAGCTATGGATCGTGATGCGCCCAGTAGCTCCTCCGCCTCTCGGACTTCGGGTGTTCGCCGTCGTAGGGCTGCACCTGCCCCTATTCCTCCTCGTACCCGTCAGGCTCGTCGCTTGGCAGAGTCTGTCATCCGTCCTGATCACCCGGACGTTGAGGAGGTTGCTCCTCCGGAGGTTGCGGTGGAGGAGCCGTCTTCCAGCACATCAGCTCCCCCCACTCGTCGCGCCTTATCTGGCGCTTCTGTCCAGATACCCGATCTATTGGGTCGGGATCTCAGTCGTCATCCCTCGGCATCTCTTGTGGCTAATGAGGTATCCTCGATTCGGCTTTTCATTTGTTCTTGATTTCTCAATTTCCGGTTCTATCTGGATTGACCCATTGGTGATTTTCACAGGTGCCTGAGTTTACCCAGCCGAGGGGTAACTGGTTCAACATTTACTCTCTCTACGCGGCCCTGCATAGTGATTAACAGGGAGATGGTGGAACTCTTGGGGCTTTCGGACAGTTCTTCACTATCAGTCCCCGTCAGTGCCCCTGGGGTTACATGAGGGCTTTATCCGAGCGATGGTTCCACCATACGCAGTCTCTCCATCTTCTTGACTGCGAGGTCGTGCTGACCCCCTGGGATTGGAGGTACATTACGGGCATAGAGTTCACCGGGTCCCGTGTCCCCCTGGATCTTGATATCACTCCAGTGGAGGTCCGAGCTTTATTGGGCTTCGGTGCTGAGGATCGGGTCTTTAAGGCCCGTAGCATTCGATCCGGCGCTTTGGCTGTCGATGTTGTTGGGGGTCTGTACGCACTGCCCATTCCCGCGGATCAGGGCACCAGGGACATTCTGCTACGATGCCTGTTCCTGACCATCATGAGGGGTTGTTTTCTGGGGAACAACTCCTCCACCATTCATTTCAGCGTCGTAGGAGCGGTCAGAGACGTGGACCGCATCGGTGACTATGACTGGGGGTCCTTCACCTTTGCCTATTTCCTCCATGGCATGCGTCTACGCTCAGAGGGACAGACTGATGCCTGGCTCGGCTTCTACCACTTTCTGTTGGTGAGTCCCCTCCTCCTCTCTCTTACTGTATTTCTTTTCCTTTCATCTCTTTTCTGTATTCGATAGTGACTCATGCCTTGCCTTGTTTCTATTCACAGTTCTGGGCTTACGAGCGGCTGCCATGTCTGAGGCCTATCACTACTCTGGGCCCGGACACTTATCCTCGGGGTCGGCGATGGCATCACAGTACTCTGGAGGAGGTCCCCGTGTCGGGCAGCTTTGCACATTGTCGTATTCAGCTGGAATTGATCACTGGCTGCCGACGTCGTCTGGATTCCCTACCTCTCCGAGCATCTGACTGTGGGGTTTTGCTGACGGGCATCCTTCCGGCCCCGGGAGTTCGAGCTTTCCACCCGTCGCCTCACTTTGCAGAGTGTTGGAGGCTGGGTGATGTATCTGGGAGAGCGCGCATTCAGATGCGTCACTGGGGAGATCCGCATCCCGCACTCCCTTTCTTTCACTACTTTCTGGCCGCTGGATTCTCAACCCTCGGAGATCATGCTCGCCGGGGAGGACGGTCGGATGCTTTCCACAGGCCCCAGTACGAGTGAGGCTTTCAGGACTTAGTGGGTACCTCGTACCATCGGTCCCCAGACTCGGGCCACTTTCTTTCTTGGAGACATGGTTCCAGGCTCGGTTACGATGACCGATTGGGCTGCCTGTGTTCGGACCCCTACCCACGCTGAGCAGATCGCCACATTGACCCGTCAGGTGGATCAGTTGTCGCTGTTTATTCGGGGGTTGGGCCGGATTCCGGAGGAGGCTTACACCTACGATCCTGACGGTGCAGGTTATGATGCAGGCCCGAGTTCATCTGATGCCACAGTGCATCCCTACATCCCTGATATGAACTTTGGTCCTCCGAGCTCGACGACTCCGGGGGATCAGTTCGAGGATCCTGCTTTCATAGATGATACTGATTTTATTTAGACCAGGATAGGATAGGGCCTTTTGTATCGGCACCTGCTTAGATTTCTTTTTCATTTATGCACTATGTACTGAACTCATTTATTTATTTACGCACAGTTTCTTTTCATCTTTATGGGATTCACCTGCTTTATTATTAACTGTTATGATGCATGCTTTTTATTTATGGGTAGAGAATGACCCCTGTACAGGTCTTTTTTGATACTATTTTTTCACAGATGTCGTCCTCAGATGCCGTGGTTCGTTTGGATTCCACTCCTCCCACAGGGTTGGTTGGCAGCCTCTTCCGCTGGTTGGACAGTCTTACTGCCAGCAGATAGGGTTATCGTAGATGGTCTTTTGGGACATTCTTGGTCCTTATTAACCTTCCGGGTGCCAGCGGGCTTTGTGGATGGTCTTCTGAGCTATTGGGACCCCTGCCCGTCAGGTGTTTAGGTTTGGGACAGTAGAGCTGACCCCCACCCTTGAGGAGTATGCTCGCTTCACCGGCTTGCCGTTGGATGGTCCCTGTGCTAGGGTTACCGTTGGTTCCATGCGCCGTCAATTCTTTGACTTTCACCGGTTTGCGGAGGGCTGTCTTATTACCGGTAATCACATCAGACCATTATGGTTTCCTCTTCAATTCTTGATTGACCGATTTGGCTCACCTGACAGTTTTCCGTCTTTTCCTCGGTGATTTTTCCGGTGTCCGAGGGAGCGCTGGGATGCCTTGAGAGTGGGCGTTTTGATGGCCTGTGTCATCTCAGTTTTGTATTTTGCCTGCAGGATCCGATCATTTGGACATGCGGATTGTTGCGGCCGTTGGGGCCCTTCAGGAGGATCACACCATTCTCCCCATGATATTGGCGGGATACCTATATGTCGGCCACATATTGCCAGTCCTTCCGAGGGAGATTCTTCAGGAGGGAGTTCGACCTTATTGTATATGTGGTTCATGAAGTCATCTTAGTCCCATCGGCCATTTCCGTCGCCAAGGGTTTTGCTTCAGCCATGGACATAACCACGCAGTTTTTCGCTTCGTCCCGCGAGTTGTACTGATGTGGCCTCCTTGGACATCATTTTTGTCTATCATTGAGGACCCCTTTCATCTATTGGTTTACTCGGGCTATTGCTCCTTCATGAGCTTCTTGACTCATGTGCCTGACATGGATTTCATTCCCATTGCTGGGTTAAGGGGGCGTGACGACCTATCATCCCCTGGCGGTTATGGGGCAGTTTGATCAGACACAGGATTTATACCCCTTCGCGGGTGCAGCCGCATACCGATTCCTTATATCATCCTGTACAGAGAGGGATCTATTGCAGGTATACGAGCTTTGGGATCGCAGGATCTTTGCCGAATATAGTGCGAGCTGTCACATCCAGACATTTGCCTACGTACAGTGGTTGCGTGGAGACCTGGATTCGGCTAGTTTGAGTCGGACTGGGGCTTTTGATGACTCTGGAGTGATTTTCACAGAAGATACCACAGACCACTCCATTTCAGCCGATTCTTCCCCGAGTCGGGTCGCTGAGGATTCCCGACTCCGCCTGGCCCTGATTACTACTGAAGCCGAGAGGGATGCCGCCCTTGCCGAGAGAGATGAGGCCATTCAGGCTAGAGATGCTGCCCTTGCTGATAGAGAGGCCATCGTATTTCAGACCAGGGCAGTGGTAGATGCTCATTTTGGGACTGTCAGCCGAGCTACTACTTTACTGGATCGTATTGATATGATGGGGCAGCAGATTGCAGGAGATGCTGATGCTTCAGATCTATCCACCACCCTGTCCATCCTGCTTCGGCTAGTTTCAGATTTGTAGATTATTTTATTTCCTGCATAGACTATGTTGGTTTCATCAGTTATTGAAAGAGAAATCTTGTAATAAAACGACTTATTATATATAGGACATGCATTTAAATTTAGTCATTTTCCCCCTTTTGTCGTATCATTGCCATCCATTGGATCATCATTTTATCCAACTGACCCACGATTTTGACATTTCGCACTTCTTTCTTTCCTCAAGGACTTGATGGAGATTTGACAGATATTGCCGCACACCTTTTGATTTCGTCGGATTGAATCTCAGATTTTGGATAACTGTTTGGGTTGGATCAGGGTATGTATTCTGGGATGAAACTGGTTAGGCAGTTGGTTTCGGGAAGGTTTTGAGGGTGTAGGAAGGTTTTATCTGGCTATCGAAAATTGGTTTTAGTTAGGGAAAGGATTATTTTTAAAGGATCGGACCGCGCCATGATGGCTGCCTACGTACCCCCACAAGTTGGGAGATCAGGTCCTACGTAGTTCGCTCTCAAAGGAAAAACAGAACTGATGATTTAAGCGTAAAACCGCTTCACCGAGTCAGCATTGAGGGGTTGTGGAAATGCCTCACCATCCATTTCCTGCAATATGAGGGCTCCTCCGGATAGCACTTTCTTAATCACGAATGGTCCTTCCCAATTCGGGGCAAACTTCCCCTTGGCTTCGTCTTGACAAGACATGACTCTCTTTAGCACTAGGTCATTCTCCTTGAATTTCCGAGGCCTGATCCTTTTGTCGTATGATCGGGAGATCCTCTGTTGATATAGCTGGCCGTGCCAAACAGCAGCCACCCTCCTCTCATCAATTAGGGCCAATTGGTCGTATCGACTTTGCATCCAATCCTCCTCGCTTATCTGAGCATCGATCACTATTCTGAGGGACGCCATCTCAACTTCAACTGGCAGGACAGCCTCCATTCCATATACTAAGGCGTAAGGGGTTGCCCCTGTGGAAGTACGCGTTGACGTTCGGTAGGCTAGCAAGGTGAGGGGTAACAGATCTGGCCATCCCCGATGATTAGCAGACATTTTTGCCATGATCTTCTTGATGTTCTTATTGGCAGCCTCCACTGCCCCATTCATTTTGGGACGGTAAATAACAGAATTGAGGTGTTTGATCTTAAACTGGTCGCACAACCCCTTCATGAGGGCGTTATTCAAATTCTTGGCATTGTCGGAGACCAAAACCTCAGGTTGCCCCATATCGACAAATGACATTATTCCTGATGAAGCTGACGATGACCTCCTGAGTTACTTTAGGGACAGAAGCTGCCTCTACCCATTTGGTGAAATAATCGATCATGACGAAGATGAATCGATGCCCGTTGCTTGCTTTGGGCTCTATTGGTCCGATTACATCCATTCCCCACATTGAAAATGGCCACGGGGAGGTCATACAGTGCAATTCATTGGGAGGTGTATGGATCACATTACCGTGCGCCTGGCATTGGTAACACCGTTTGACATGATCATCGCAATCGGCCTTCAGCGTTAACCAATAATACCCTGTCCTCAAGATCTTTTTGGCCAACCTCGGTCCACTCATATGTGGCCCACACACCCCGCCATGGATTTCATTCATAATCCTTTGGGATTGCGTTTCGTCTACGCATTGCAACAGTCCCAACCCGACATCCCTTTTGTAAAGTGAATCGCCACTCAGGTAAAACTTCATCGCCATCTTTTGAATTCTCATTCTTTCAGTCCGATTTGCCTGATCGGGAAGGGATCTGTCTCTCAGATATTCCCTGATGTCGTGATACCAGGGCTGCCTTGTCAACACCACCTCGTTTGATAACACTGCCACATTTTCCTCATATGCCGGGGCATTCTGTACGGTGATCTCAATCTGTGGACTGTCCCTACTCTTGACCACGTGGATTAAGGAAGCCAAAGTCGCCAATGCATCGGCAAAATCATTTCGTCCCCGAGGAATATGGCGGAAGGCGATATCTTCGAACTCTTGCATGAGCTGGGTGACACAACGATGGTATGGAAGTAACCGAAGCTCCTTAGTGTTGTATACCCCGATTGCTTGTCTGATTACCAATTCTGAATCCCCGAACACCGCTAGTCTTTTTACTCCCATGTCACGGGCCAATCGGAATGAGTCCCCAAGATACACCCCTCGTATTCCGCGGTGTTGTTCGAATTGCTTGAAACGAAGTTTAGTGGCCACGGGGTATTGTTCTCCGGTGATAGAGACTAGGGACCGCTCCGGCTCCTGCCCCCTCGGCATTCATGGCACCATCAAAATACAGCTTCCAAAATTGTCCCTCGTCATCACATTTTTCGCGCGATACCCAAAATATATCCTCGCCCGGGAGAGGAGTTTCTAACGGCTCCATCCCTCCTGCCGGGGCTTCTGCCAACTGATCTGCAATTCCCTGCCCTTTCATGGCCTTCTGGGTCACGTACACCATGTCAAACTGTTGTAAAATTAACTGCCATCTTGAGAGTCGACAATTCAGCATGGGCCTTTCGAAAATATATTTCAGGGGATCCATTCTTGATATCAGGTACGTTGTATGCCCGTGGAGGTAGTGCTGTAATCTCCCTGCAGCCCAGGCCAGAGCACAACAGGTCTTCTCAATGGGAGTGTAATTCTGCTCACATTGGCTAAATCTTTTGCTGAGGTAATAGATGGCCTGCTCTTTTCCCGCCTCATTTTTCTGTTCCCAACATACATCCCATCGCGATGGCATTTACCGATATATACATAAACAGAGGGATCCCATCCTTCGGGGTGGGTACCAGCACTGGTGCCTCCGTCAATTGTTTCTTAATGGTCTGAAACGCCCTCTGACATTGCTCATTCCATTCTTGGGACACCCCTTTTCTTAACAGTTTAAAAATCGGCTCACATGTAGTCGTCAAGTGGGATATAAAACGGCTGATGAAGTTTATTCTCCCCAGGAATCCCCTTATCTCCTTCTCTGTGTGGGGTGCCGGCCATATCCACAATGGCCTTAATCTTTGCTGGATCCAACTCAATGCCCCGATCACTAACCAGGAATCCCAAGAGCTTGCCTGACTGCACTCCGAAAGCACACTTGGCTTTGATTTCACAATAATGTCATCCACGTAGACCTCTATCTCCTTGTGCATCATATCGTGGAACAAGGCCATCATGGCTCTCTGATAAGTAGCCCCTGCATTTGTGAGACCGAAAGCCAGTCGTCTATAGCAGAAAGTGCCCCAGGGGGTGATGAATGCGGTCTTTTCCCGGTCTTCTTCCGCCACCCATTATCTGATGATAGCCCGCAAAGCAATCCACAAAAGAATACATTTCGTACTGGGCTGTGTTATTCTACCAGGATGTGTGTATGAAAGGCACCGGGAAGTTATCCTTGAGACTGGCCTTGTTTAGATCTCTGTAGTCTACACATACCCTCACCTTTCCTCCAGGCTTAGCTACCGGGACCACATTGGATAACCATTCAGGATAAGTGGATACCATAATGATCCCCGCCCTGAACTGCTTGATGATCTCTTCCTTCACTTTTAAGCTCCACTCCGGTTTCAATTTCCTTAATTTTTGTTTGACAGGCTTGAAACCCTCCTTGAGGGGAAATCGGTGTACCACAATGGTCGGTGGACAATCCGATCATATCCTCATGAGACCAGGCAAAGACATCCTCATATTGTTTTAGCAGCTCAGTCATTTCGGCTTTCTGGCTGGGGGTGAGGTCTCCGTCCCTATCTTGAGTTCCTTTGGCTTGTCAGGGGTTCCAATATCAACGGTGATGGTTTGGTCCAAGTTGGGTTTGGGTTTATCCTCGACCCATCCTTTGATCTCGTCAGGTGCGTCGTCGTAATCTGTCTCGTCTTGTTCAATGCCCATTAAATCGAAATCCAGCTCAATGTCAAAATCATAATCATCATTCAAATTTGAAAGACCATTTGTTAGGCAAGGATTACTCAAATGGGTACACCTGACATGAAACAAAAACACTTGTCATATATAAATCATTTTTCACGACGATCGCAATTTCAAATAACACGAAGAAACGACACAATTATGCAGAAATAAAACAACAACAAAATAAAACTTCTTCATTCCCCCATCCTCTAGGGTTAACCACCCTGACGTCGAGCTTTACCCTTGTTTGGATATCACTGGTTTCTGGGTCCAATTATCGATGGTCAGGTCAGATGAAATGCGCTGGATAAAGGAAGGGCCTCACATCGGACACCTCCCCGATGATTACGGATACGTCGCCTGAGTCCTTCTCCATATCTTCTCCAGGAATAATCAGCCCTGCCCAATCGATGACAGGCACAACTTGTTGGGCTCCCGGTGGTGGTTGGTGTGATAACATTCGTCCCCTCCTTACTGCTTGTTGATTGTCCGGGGATGTAGCATTTGGTTTCAAACTCTTTTGCGACCTCCCGCAGGAAACTTTCCCTCCGGGCCGACTCATTACGTGTGGGGGTTAACTCTTCATTCCCTGCCCCAATCACAGGTCCGCTGATCCCCTGCTTATTGTCGACTTTGGTCAATGGACTGCCAACTAGTTGAATCGGAGTCGCACCCTGACGGTGTCCCCGTACTGCGCCCACATGGTATCCCAATCCTGCTTTACCTATCTGCTGTGGTAGGTGGATGGGCTCGGTGATTCCCTGACTACTTTTCCCTAGTCCCTGCCCAGGTTGGAAGTTCATTTTAATCATTTCCCTTGCCACAAAGGTGAGTTCCGGAGAGACCCTTGGTTTCACAGCTGGAGCTCCCAGGCATCTATAATGGGGAGTGCTAATCTCTAGTGCTTGAAAGCTGGCAGGCGCCGCTGACTCATCCACATTGATTACTGGTAGGCCACTCCTGGGAGGAGAAGGGTCATCACATTCGGCCGAGATTGTTACCCAGATTCCCATCGATGATCAACTTGATTTGTTGGTTGGAGCGTGGAAGGAACTGCCCCGGCCATGTGTATCCACGGCCTCCCTAACAGCAGGTTGTAGCTTGCCGTAATATCTAGGACTTGGAAGGATATATCAAAAGTACAGGGCCCTATCTCCACTGGCAATTCTATCTCTCCGATGGTATCCCTCCGGGATCCGTCAAAAGCCCGAACCACCACATGACTGGCCCGTAGGCGCTTGGGACTGATGTTCATTTTCTTCAGCGTGCTGAGAGGACATATATTCAATGCCGATCCCCCGTCGATCAGCACCCCATTCATGACATATCCTGAGGAGATTACCGCGATGTGTAGCGGTTTTCGGTGCCCCCTTCCCTCTTTGGGAATGTCCTCATCCGTAAAGGGTATTGCATCGGTTTCCAATAAGTGGCCTACCAGCTGGCCGAAACCCTCCTCACTAATTTCTTTGGACACAAATGCCTCCTCCAGAACCTTCATCAGGGTTTTGCAATGCTCACTGGATGACAACACCAAGTCCATGACTGATGTTAGGGTTGATTCCTCACTTAAAATCTGGATCCCCCTCGTTTCTGGGTGATCCATCCTTTTCAAAAACTCTATGGCCCTTTCCTCGGAAACCTCTTCATTTTTTCTCTTTTGGCTCTCAAGGACTCGCCCGGGAAGATATAAGGGGTTCCCCTTGGTCGTCACGGAAGCACAACTGGCCGCTTCCTCTGGTATTTCCCCATAATTCCAGGGTACAGTCTTCAGACTACTGATAGGGAGTTGCGGCCTTGCTGCAAGGATGATGGGCCTCGGGGCTGTCAACTTGACAGGTCCCTCCATGCCATTTGTACTTATCCCTATCAACCTGATGGGCGCTCCCCGTGCACTCCCATGATCATATATCACGTTGATCAATTCCTCAATTTTCTGCACATAGTTCAACCTTGGCGGCCCCCCAGCCTCACTTGCCTCCGTCGCATTAACTCCCCCTCCATCATGTCTTGGCAGGGGATTTGCTTTAACATTCGGGGAGTCCGGTTGTTCCACCACAATTTCCCCACTGTCTATCATGTTTTGGATTCGATGCTTCAACGTCCAGCAATCTTGTGTATCATGGCCAGGGGAACTGGAGTGGTATGCACATCGCTTGCTCGGGTCAAACCTTCTACCCTTTGGGTCAATCGGTGGTGCCAGACCAACTATTTTCTTTTGGGCTACTAATACCGCTAATACCCGTTCAAGCGGCTCCCCGAGCGGGGTGAATACTCGATTCTGCGAGGCCTCATATCTTCTTCGCCCCTCTGCCCTTTGATCTGTGAAGTTTGGCTGTCGGGATGGCCCTCCCCTCTGCATCTGCACCGGAGGATGACCTTCTGCTTTTCTGGATGACCCCTGTAGGATGAGGGAGACATCCTCCTCCTTTTTCTTTTGGACCCTCCGGGAAGTGCTACCGTAGTTTCCATTCTGTATTTGCTCAGGTGGCAGCAGTTTCTAAAGCAGTAAGATCCCGGATTTTACCCGATTTCAACCCCATGTCAACCATCTCTCCATGTTTAATCATTTCAGCAAAGGGTCTTCCAATTTCCCGAGATGACCCGCTCATAATACGGTGCCTCCTGAATGTCTACAAAGGTCATTACCATCTCTGATTCGCTCATCGGGGGGGTTACCTGTGCGGCCATGCCCCTCCATCGTTGCGCATATTCCCTGAAGGATTCCCTAGGCTGTTTTTTAACCTTTGTCATTTGGTACCTGTCAAGAGCCATCTGGGCCTGAAAGCTGTATTGGGTTAAGAAGGTATGGGCCAATTCCTCCCAGTTGTGGATTCGGGCGTTTGTCGAGGCGGGCATACCAGATTCTTGCCTCCCCTGTTAAGCTTTTCTGGAATAGTTGCATTCTTAACCCCTCGTCTTCGGCATAAGACCCGAGTTCTCCAATGTATATTTTCAAGTGTGTATAGGGGTCTCCCTTTCCATTGTATTTTTCAAACTCGGGAACTTTGAACTTTTCTGGATATCTGGCTCCGGGGAAAACACATAGATCCGAATAATTAACCCTGCCCAGGGAGCCTATGCCCCTTAGAGATTGGATGGTCTCCTCCATGTGTTTCATTTTTTCCGAAGGTCGTCATTGTCCCCTTCTTCTGGGATAGTAATCACTGTCCTGCTAGGTATGGGAACGGCCCTTGTAATGACTGGCTCGTCCTTGAGTTGGGGTTGGTCATCCTTACCCAGGTTTACAATATTTTTAGGAGGATTCTGGTCACCCCCTGGTGGTGGAATATTATGTGGTCCTTGGCTTGGCGGATCCTGTCTGAGTAGAAACTGCTCTTTTAGCATCGTGGCCATTTCCATCATCTGTTTTTTGAAGTCATCAAACTCTTCCCGAGATATGGAACTATGATTAGGAATATCAGCCATTTCAGATGTAGAATTTTGGGCTTTCTTAGACTGCGAACGGGTTTGAGGAGCAATCCTGCAGAGACAATGGTTCGAAGTTTAGTCTTGGGGAAACGCAAAATGGATGCATGCTAAAACTGTAATTTTTGTGTGTTTTTTGGGTTTTTTGTTTTTTAATCTTTCCCTGCAAAAGAGAAAGTTAGTAGTCCTTTAATGCCATAACCAATGCTAAACATGCTTTATTATGCTCCCCCAACTATTCCCTGTAATTCACAGCGGTTAGTAATCTCTTTCGACACAGAAAAGGGATGTATGAATATTGAATGAGATCATGACATTTAGACATATAAACGTAAAAAGGCATGAAGAGACTTTTCCTGCGTTGGGTTAATCTGAGGCTGACCTACCCTAGGGTTACTCTCGCGGGCTTTTCGGCATGAAGGTTCCCAAATCTTCGCAATCTACTCGTTTGAGCCCTTTCGATTGGAGCGGATTTGAGTGGTGCGTTTCCTGAGCCATCTCCGGGGAGCAGCCCCATCGAGTCCAGTAATAAGCAACCGACGGGTTCGCCTCAGGAGGAGGTACTCTCTCAACATACATTCACATTCATCGTCCTCACCGTATGCAAATGATTACTTTGAAGTAAAGCAAACCCATTCAATCATTCATTCATTGGACAACAACACACATTCACACAACAATAAAAAGAAGTCAAAATGTCGCACGCACATACACATTTATAAATTTTAAAGGATAGGATAGCATCAAGACCTGACGCGGCTTAAGCCCTCTAATTTCCCCAGCAGAGTCGCCAGCTGTCGACGCCGGGTTTTTCTTTTTTCGTCTCGTTCCCTTTTCCTATTTTTAGCCTTTTAGGGGATTTTGGGAAAAAGGTCGGCATTGATGTCGACGGGGTTTTTGAAAGATCACTTTTTATGATGAGCCAATTAACCAGAGTCGCCAGTTGGTATATTTGAAATGGATGTACCAACTCATCCGAGTTTTCGTTTTTTATAAATCGCTGGCTCATATGTGACTCCGAATTAATTGGTCTGCGAACCGAGATTCATAGAGTTCGGGGGCTTGCTTAAGTGAGGGGAAGGTGTTAGGCACCCCTCGACTTCCGTGAAACACGGTTACCGCAATCTTGATGCTTTTCCTATCCTTTAATTCATAAAACGTATATGCGTGCGTGTGTGTGTGTGTGTGCCTAAATGAATGTTGTGGTGAGTTTGTATGAAAGAGTCGCTTGAATTTTGAGGGAAAGTCGTGCTTTGAAAGTGCTTTGGAATGTCCCTCGGCTTCTACGAGAAAGCTTTATTCTTTATTAGGAAGGTTTGATTTTTATTGTCAAAAGCTAGGAGATTTTTCTTTAGGTGTTGTTTTGGCAAATCAAGAGTTTTTAAATCTTCGTCAAAATAGGAATCGAGATCTATGCGTTGCTTTCGTGACTCAAAAGATGGGCAACTTCTAGAATCTCTTTAACCCTATGCACAACGGTTTAATAAAACGCCATTTATTTATAAAATCAATTTGTGTGATATTTTGGAAAACGATTTTTCTTTGCCTTCTCGTTAAAGAGGAATCGACATTCATTTGCACTTTCGATTTTAAGCCTCGTGATGCTAATACCCTACTTTGATTGATTTTATGAAAATCTTATCGTTTAGCTTTGAAATCAATTTCGTGTCATAGATCAAATCAAGCATAAAAATGCGTTGGAGTTATTCATGGGCATGTAAGCCATCAAAATAAACCCCAAACGCCTACAATCACAAATTTCACTATTTCGGGGCCTTAAACACGATTCTCGCCTTAGCGTCGTTTTAAGGCCCAACGATTACATATTTACAATGAAAATTACGTCATTCCTACTTCTTACATCACGATATGTCCATCATCGGATTTGGACCACGGGGTCGCTCTCCTAGGCTCACAACCATAATTTCTCACAAACATCAAGTAGATACAACAACATGACTAACAACGGGTTGCTTAACGCACCTCAATGATTCAAAATTTAACAATCTAAATAGATCAATTCCACCTAATGTTTTTATCGTCATAAACGAGCAAAACCTCACCCAATGGATATCATCGGATTATTAGGAAGAATTTTGTTCCGATGGAACCCTCTCTAATAATTCCTAATCCATCGTTCCACAATAATTTACGTGAAATCTACATTTAATTCAATCAAGTGATATGATAGAAATTGATATAATAAAAGAGATTTCACCTTGCAATTGATATCCAAATGGATGTGAACTTGATGTATTTGAATAGAAGGAGAAATATATGTGATACAATCAACTCAAGAGATATTAATCCTCACTTTTTCCTTCCTTTCTCTCCTATTTTGTTGCAAAAATTATGGTGTTTTTCCTCTCTATTTCCGATTCTTTGCTGCTGTTTTCTGCTGGAATTCTCCCTCTTTCAATTTTCTTCAACCTTCTGTATGCTGTCCGAGGCTGGGCTTAAATAGGCTGGCCAGCTGGCCCGCCTCCCATCGCACTCAGCTGGTAGTGCTGATTTCCTGGTTTCCGTGCTGGCGCACCCACTTGGCCGCAGATCTATCCGCGGCTGGCGGGCTTGACTTTCTCGATTTTCGTGCCACGCCTCGATTTTCGTGCCGCAACGTCGGTTTTCGCTGACAGGTTCGTATTCTGCAGTCCGGGAATTTCCGGGAGACGTGCCACCTCATTCGGAAATGCCTGCCTCGGACGGCTTTATTGTCACGTAAACTTGGGTTGCCCAAAACATTGCGGCGGTGCCGGGCGCTTGCCCTTGTGCCCGCTCCTTTGCTCCCGCAAGCCGGTTCAATTGACGATTTCGCCCTCCTGTCATGGTTAGTAGAAGGAAACGCAAAATTTGGGTGTCTACATTCCTAATAACCCGAGGATATCCAAGTGATGAAATTTCTAGCTTGTTTAGGGTGATTTATTGGGTGTAATTTATTTAGATTGTCATTTCCGGATATCATGGTATATTAGATAAATCCGGGTTGGTTAGTTATGTAGGATTCATTTTGTAGGCATGTATTAATCTCGTGTGAGCCTAGGAATGCGACCCCATGGTCCAAATCCGATGATGGACGTTTTGATGTATGTGATAGATTCAAGATGCTCGTTTTGTAACATGTAACCATTGGGCCTTAAAACGACGCTAAGGCGAGGATCGGGTTTAAGGCCCCGTACTAGTGGAATATGCGATTGTTGGCGTTCGGGGATATTTTGATGGTTTACATGCCCATGAATAGCCCCGACGCATGTTCATGCTTGATTAAATCTTGTGACACAAAAAATGATTTCAAAGATTAAACCATGAAGATTTTCATAAAATCAATCAAATTAGGTTAATAGCTTCACGAAGATAAGAAATTGAAAGTGCCAACGAATGTCGATTCCCATTTAACGAGAAAGCTAAAGAAAAATCGTTTCCCAAAATATCACGTAAAATGATTTTATAAATATGTAACGTTTTATTAAATTCTTTGTGCATAGGGCTAAAGAGATTCTAGAAGTTGCCCATCGTTTGAGTTACGAAAGCAACGTATAGATCTCGATTCCTATTTTGACGAAGGTTTAAAACTCTTGTTTCACCAAAACGACACCTAATGAAAGTCTCATTGTTTTGACAAATTAAAATCAAACCTTTCTTATAAAGCATCAAGCTTTCTCGTATAAATCGAAAGACATTAGAGTGTGATCAATAACTGGCCAAATTAAAATCAAACCTTTCTTATAAAGCATCCTCCTTCTTCTTTCAATTCTGGCCTCCCTTTTCAACCCCCCGGTCTTCTCTCACTATATACTGCTATATTCTTTTTTTACGTCCTATGATAACCTAATATGTTAATCCCATGTTCCGCACTTGTAGAATCCTCTTCAGAATCAAAAGCTTCTCTGAAATCATGATCTGGCCCGAATCCTCGTCCCAGCACCGATCACGCTCGATTTTCCCTAGTTCAGCGCCGATCGCACTGAACTTCATCATAATTACAAAAAAATGCCACCTCTTTCTGAAATTTTCCTGCTTTGCCCCTCCATTGCCTCGTTCTACAAAATAGACATAAAATAAAAATAAATAAACTAAAAATACTTAAAAACAGTCAAAGAATTACGATAAAAGACATCCGATTCGCAAGTATAAAACTCACTCATCAAAATACCCCTAAACTTAAGACCTTCCTTGTCCTCAAGCAAAACAAAATTAAAAACTGAAAATAAACTGACCCAACAAACCAACTATACGCAGACTCAGCTATTACACAACTCGAGCAATGTCTCAATGCAACGGTCAAAATATAAACCTCAGAGGTACATTAGCACTAACCCAAGCACACTTCAAAATCATGCATCATCTACATTTTTAACACATTGTTAGCATCACAGTACTGTCAACCCTTTTCGCGTGTGGACCTGATGTATTAACTAGTTAAAAGCCGGTCAAGTTAAAGATCTTCAATGCCATAACGGATATCAACACATAATCTTCTATATACCTACCTTCACACATTCTTTATTTCTGCTTATTTCTGTTGCGAGCGCATTTTACGCTCCATCTCGCATATACCTCGGCATGTGCAATGTTTATTCCTTTTAGGCTATTCATAATTACCCGTGTAACGGACTTTCCATTAGTGACTCCCAAACTAGTTGGCTTTAGGGCACTAAGTGTAGAGACACTCCTAAGGATGTACTTATCCGAATAATTACGACCATAGAAACAAACTAGCCAAGACTGCTCATAACCATCATTTTTTTTAATTCATAGATGGATGGACATCGAAGCGGTACAAATGTTTCTTTTTGATCATGTGATTCAGAAGGCATATAGAAGTTTCTTAAATTATTACCGGCATCTAATTCTTTTAACTTAACCAATCTTCAACCAACTCAATACATCAAGTGAGTGCACTTGTCCAGGGTCTCAAATAATGATAACACTAACAACAGTCAAAACGTAAAATAGCAGTCATCATCCATTTACTTAAATTAATGGCTAACTCACCAAATTATCATCATAGGCCACATTTTTCCATAATAACCAAAACACATGCTCAAGCGACTCTAAAATGCAAGATGAAATAAAATGAAAGACATTTCCTACATGACCTATGCATAACACAATATTGCAAACATGTGATAAAATGCAATTTTACCCCCAAACTAAGCGAGTTAATGTCCTCATTGAATTAATCAAAGAAAAAGAGAACTGAGAGGACTCCCCTGTTCGACGACAGTCAGTCCTCGCCGCTTTCCGTATCATCGGGCTCGGTGGTTGACTCCTCAGGTGGAAAAATTAGCAGTGGTTGAGGAGCGGGAAAATAAAATGGCCCTGCACTAGGGTCCAACCGAGCAAACGCATCTGTCAACGCCGCTTGGAATTGATTATTGTTTTGACTTATGATGTCTTGGCGTTCGGCTAGGCAAGTGTTCTCTATTAAAAGCTCAAAATGGTTAGCTTTTATCTGTTGCTGCAGTTGGCGTAGATGTTGATCGAGCTGACTAGATATAGTGGATGGGTATGCCTCATCTTGTTGTGGTACAATGAATCTGAGGCCTCTAGGGTGCTCAGCTGCTCCTTTCTAAGCTTTGTAGTGGATTATTAGAGTGTGATCAATAACTGGCCAAGGTTGTATTACCATTGAGTTCTCAGCCCATCGTACTCCGACATTATAACATAGAGACGTAATCAACATTGGGTGAAGGAATCCGCCAGTTATGGCACCACCCCGCATATATCTCTTTATAGAACTCTCAATCACTGCCCCAACATTGATCGTCTTCCCTGTGATTAAACTGTAGAGAAGGACAACCCTTTCCTTGGTGACATGACTAAAGCGGTTGGTTGGCATCAAACGCGCACATATAAAGGAAAACCAGGCCTTGCCATACCTACTCAGCTCTGATTCAGGAAATGTCATAGCACCGCGTCCTTTAATATCCCATTTTGTCCTAGGCTTGCACAATTTCACAATCATACGCTCATAATTAGGTCCTATCCGCAAATACTCGGCATATTGATCAGTTACCTCACTGAAGTTTGGCAAGTGAAAGTATGCATTGATAGCGTCACTCAGAATTGAAACCATTTTGCCCCTCACTTGTACGGTGTTGAAGTGTCCCTCTTTCAAATTGGCGTAGAACTCCTTTATAATTGGTGCAACTGCTTCACCCGGTTGTGTCGTGAAGTTTACCCAACCCCTCTCATCGATCATTTGCACCAATTCACCATCATTTTCTGTGTCTGGTACAATTCCCCTCTCTGGAATGAAAGTACGGTTCTCCCACACCCTATACTTATCCGCCGCTTCCACATTGATAAAACGCTTCCCATCATAGGTTTGATTGATTTTGAACTTGATGCATCACCTGTTGGACGCTTAGATGCCATGCTTGCAGTATAATTGACCAATATCCAATCAAAGTAGGTTTACAAGGGCAACCCAACTCTGAAATAGCCTTAAAATTTCACTTGGACAATTCAACAAACACTTGGTGTGCACTCTTGTATATGAACTTTGCTAAACCTCCCCCAAACTTAGTTTCAACCTCCAATTTTTTAGATTCTCTTCATACATTCATAAAAGCTACAAGATTAAACCCAATTCCTCCAATTGAGCCAACATAAACTCAATTGGGCGTTCGCAGTTCGAATAATAATCCCCAAACTTCCAAACTGACAAGCAAACAATCTTACAATGGCTACATTTACAGTTTGTAATCAATAACTTATTTGATGTAAATTATAGTTGAATGTTTGTGGAATACTTTTGGAGAATAGTAACCCTAACTAATCGGTGGAGAGAGTCAGCCCAATGTAGCTATTTCAGTGCTGAAGTTGACTGTGCCGATGGTGTGGCTGCTGGGTGTCGCTTGATCTTCAATCGGATTGCAAAGAGAAGAGGGATTGTGGTTGGCGTGCAATTGGAGTTTGGTTATGGGTGCTCGGTTATTTTGAGTGGGGGAAAACTTTGATTGGAGTCTTAGGCCGCTAGGTGCAATAAGAAAATAAATGCCTGAAAGTCTGCCCGTTTCCAGACCTCAGAGCCGACCGCGCTCAATTCAGTTCATTTCAAAGCCGACCGCGCTCAACTGCAGAGAGCTCAGAGCCGACCACGCTGGTTCCTTTATATGTCAGAGCTGACCGCGCTGCTTTCTGGCAGCACCCAAAATAATTCTTCTTTTTGTGTTCAAAGGCCATTTCGCTTGACTCCTGAGATACCAAATAGGCAAAAATTAGGATCAACAACTAAAGAGTACCAAAAACATTGAAGATTAGTGGAACAACTATTGAATCCTAAGAAATTAAATAAATAAAAAAATTTGCAAATGAAAAGTAAATAAAATTAGGTTGCCTCCCAATGAGTGCTTAGTTTTAAGTGCTCAGCCCAACTTTGTTTTTCTGTTTCACTCGGCTGTCGCAAAGCATACTGAGGATTCTTGTCTATCGATATCACCACCCCAGTAATGCTTTAATCTCTGCCCGTTAACTTTAAATGTTCCATTTGAATCTCTATCCGCAAGTTCCACTACTCCGTGTGGAAACACTTTAACAATGGTGAACGGGCCAAACCACCTTGATTTCAGCTTCCCTAGAAATAGCTTTAGCTGGGAGTTGAATAGTAGAACCTTCTTCCCGGGCTCAAATGTCCTTGAAATGATCTTCTTATCGTGCCATTTTTTCACCTTCTCCTTATACAACTTCGAACTTTCGTATGCTTGGAGACAGAATTCATCGAGCTCATTCAATTGTAATAGCCGCTTTTCACCCGCTGTCATTGCATCAAAGTTGAGCTTCCGTATGGCCCAATATGTAACACACCACTTGGTGCACTTCTCAATGACATGCACAAGTAGTTTTTACAATTTACAATTTACAATTAGTTTTTAACATCACAAATTGATTGGATAGTTTAACTTTGATTGATTGATTGATTAAACTTGTTGTCGATTATTGAATACAAGTCTTCGTGGGAACGATTCCTTGCTTTCTTAATATTACAATTAGAACGTGTATACTTACGTGTTTGCTAAGTAGGAAAACGACAAACACATCTATTGGTGGATCACCTTTAGAGCGCTGCACACATTGATTGGCTTGCGTTTGATCCGTGGATTTCGAGGAGTGTGAAGGAACACAGGATTGGAACTTGAAGATCACATCAAGGAGTTGATCATCTTCATAAGGTATATGTTTTATCCTTCCTCAATTAATAATATCGCATAAGGTGATTCCTGGGATTGCAGAAAATTTTAAATTCGAATTATGCCATGCTTCTGCTGTTTTACTATATGATTGTATGTATGTTCTTGTTTCTACAAACTTACAGTATTGTCGTCAGGGTAATCGTATCGTCGTCGGGTATCGTCTCCAGGGTAATCTTATCGCCAATCGTATTGTCACCAGGTATCGTCTCCGAGGTAATCGTATCGTCAATCGTATTGTCCCTGGGTATCGTCTCCGGGGTAATCATATCGTCCCCGGGTATCGTCTTCGGGATAATTGTATCGTCAATTGTATCGTCACCGGGTATCATCTTGGGGTAATAGTATTGATGAGTCGGTTTTATACCTATAAATTGAGTATTTTTAGCTTGATGATTTGTGAGTTTTTGAGTAATTTATATTCCTTTTTATGTGTTTTTATCTTATTGGTATAGATTGCGTCTTTGTATCACTTTTATGTGTTTTATACTTTATTTTGTAGGAAAAATAAATAAAAGGGTACTTGGATCAATGCATAAAATTTATCATTAACATAGCAGCCCCTTGGAGCTCAATTTAGTCCTTGGTCCAGCTTGTATCTCTCAATGCTCAAAGAAGAAAAGTTTTAGACCTATTTCTTAGCTTTCCGGAACATCTTGAAACGCCTAAATCAGAGCTCGGATGAGAGAGTTACTGAAAGTAGTATGCACATAAGCCAATCATATTTGATATGATGTAGCATATACTTTGTAATCTTATTCATTTATTAATAAAAAAATTAATTTTCTTAAAAGGCATTTTATATTATCTACATGGTGCTGTTATATTAAATGTGATAAACCCATAGTTTTGAGCAATGCTTTTAGAATAATGATAGTGATCATGCTAATGAGATCTAAACTCTAGATAGCTCACAAACTAAAATCGTTCCTAATCGTTAGATTACTAAAAAGGGGATTAGTGAATCCGGATAGATTAGTATATACGTTGCTTGCTCTTAGGAAGAGAATGATTGATCTCATAATCATTTGTGTGGAGACACTAAAGCAAGTATGTAGGTGCTTATTGGAGAATAAGTTCACTGAATGTGGCTCGCTAAGGAATACCTAATGGAGTTTTACTCGCCTGTTAATAGGAATTCCTCTAGTGATAGTAGTACAAGTGATCCTTGGACTTGAGATCATCATAGTATCTTGTGTATGATGAGTTATACTTTGACATGTCATCAAAAGGTATGATTGGGTATAATAGGTTGTACATGGAGATAGATGAATTATCAACAAAGAATCTACCACGTCTAGTAAAAGATGTGAAATGTCTTATGTGATTCGATAAATGACAACTCAATAGTCCTTGGCCAAGGCAGAATGAAATTAGAAAGGAGTTTCTAATTTGCATTATTTAAAGTTGTGCATTTGGGAATCGAAATACATATAATTAAATAAAATAAGACTTGACAACCACAACAAGTGGCGCAGTGGTGCAAGCCGCCCTGGGAACGAACCGTAAACCCAAACGACTCAGGATCGACTCCCACTAGCAACACTTGGAGGGGCACTGATAATGCTCCGTTGTGGCCACGGGGACGCGGGTGCAAACCCGTATGAAAATGCTGACCCGGGTTCGGCGGGATTAGTTCGGATGCGTCCGAGAAGCCCACGGTTAACAAAAAAAAAGACTTGACAGTAAATCCATGTCTTATATTTAATTGGGACATTGTATGGTAGAAGGATTGAATTGTACGGTAACTATTCACTGAAAGGTTCTTTTGTGATTAATGTTGAAATCTATATTATCTGGAAAGTCATTGATCGCTAAGGGGGCTTACTCTTATTGTAGAATAAATATTATTTATTTAAATGAATTAAATAGTTTAATTTATTTATTTAAATAAGATTAGAATTGTTCTAATTGATTTATTCACAACCGGTTAAATATGGAGAACTTAAAGGGTCACACCGCAAAAGGAAAATATTTATTTAAGAAGTAAACGGCATAATTGTAATAATAAGTTAAGTATATTTAATTTAATCTATGGAGATAGAATAAATTAAATATCTTAATATTTATTATTTAATATTTTAGAAATATTAAATATAAATTAATAAGAGGAGTCTTATCATTACTATTACTATTACTATTATTTAATTTCTAATAGGGATTGGGAATTAATTAATAGAAGTACTCTCTCATGAATTCCTAATTGGATTAGGAGCATAATTAATTAAAGGAGTTTAATTATAATAGAAACCCTAATCCTAAATAGTTTAGGGAAGGGTTATTCCTACATCTATAAATAAGAGGAGTCTTATCATAGATTGGGGTTACACACTCTTGCATAAGAATTGTGGAGAGTACTTGCAATTTCTATAGAGATAGAAACTAAGGTTTTGCTAACACCCAACTTCTTGAATACCTATTCTTCCTTGGTGGATCACCTCTAGAGGCCAAACACTTGGGTGGCTAACGTTGATCAAAGGAAGGAATCTCATCGGTGGAATTCGAGGAGAACACGAAGGACTAGGAGTTGAACTTGTACCCGAGAAAGCTTTGATCTACGAGGGTATAATTCTTATTCTCTTTCTCTTTCGTTTAATTGATAATTGAACACATGGATAGATAATGGTGATGGTTTGTATTAAAATTTTAAAATCTGTTTTATCACGCTTCCGCCCTATTTATGTAATTTGATTGCATGCTTGTGTTATATACAAACCTAACAGTTACGACCAATTTTCCAACAGACGTCGAAGCTAAATATTCCAGGAAATTACTCGGATGGACAGATTGACCTCTGGAGCTTCGCTTTTGATTTCGATGGTGTTAAAATTTCCAAATGAGAATGTGTTCTTCTTGAAGATTTTAGTAGACTTCTCAACCTTTTCGGAATGGTATGGTGAGCAAAAATCCGAGTTCATTTGGACCTCCAAATTGTGTGACAAGTGAACTAATCTGAATCCCGCCTAGACTGGATTCCTGTTCGGACCAGTTGGAGTATTTGGGCGATAACTTGAACTTCCCAACTTCAAATCAGGTTATTCAAAAGGCAAAATGCATTAGAAAATCCAGGGCTACAACGTTTATTCTTTTCCCAAGTCCAAAATCGGTGGTTTGTTGATTCAAAATTGGCTTACAAGGTGCTGATCAGTTTAGTTGTCAGATTCGGACTTTTTGCACATCACTTGTGCACGTTTTTGGGTGGCTTCTTCCTTGGTTAACTGATGCACATGAGTAAATTGGGTGTTTGATCTTGAATTATGATGATAGGTTAGCACACCATGAGTTCCTATAAATACCAAGTGAATCTAGGCTTGTACACTAATTTACACACTAATTCACCAAAAATTCATACACCAATTCCTTGTATCCATTCTCCACATTAGTTTGTTGGTATAGGAGTAGGGAGAGGAAGTATACCTCCAAGGGGAGGCTACTCTCCTCTCCATTTTTATAGTTCAAGAGCAAACAAGAGATCAACACTTATGTAAGCCAAGAATCCAAGGCGAAGGCTTGGAGATTGAAGATTGTGATCCGAAGTGACAGTCGGATGTCAAAACACTATTTTCCTTCTCTAAACTCTTCCTTTATTTTTATATTCCATTATTGTTGTTGAATATCTTGAAAGTAGTATGCACACAAGCCAATCATATTTGATATGATGTAGCATATACTTTGTAATCTTATTCATTTATTAATAAAATAATTGATTTTCTTAAAAGACATTTTATATTATCTACATGGTGCTGTTATATTAAATGTGATAAACCCATAGTTTTGAGCAATGCTTTTAGAATCATGATGGTGATCATGCTAATGAGATCTAAATTCTAGATAGCTCACAAACTAAAATTGTTCCTAATCGTTGGATTACTAAAAAGGGGATTAGTGAATCCGGATAGATTAGGAAAAATCAGCATACCACGGTGCATTTTTCGTCATGACAAAGATCTGTTTGTCCAGGAAAGAATCTTTAATTATCAACCTATCCTCCTCATTTTGTTCTGTTTTCTCCAATCTGGACAAGTGATCTGCCACCTAATTTTTCGTGCCCTTTCTATCGCGGATCTCTAAGTCAAACTCCTGCAGTAAGAGGATCCATCTGATTAACCGCGGTTTCGCGTCCTTCTTTGAGATCAAGTACCTTATTGCTGAATGGTCCGTGAACACTACCATCCTTGTCCCAATAAGATATGCATGGAATTTATTGAACGCATAAACCACTGTTAGGAACTCTTTCTCTATTGTTATGTAATTTAGTTGGGCATCCGACAATGTTCTACTAGCGTAATATATCGCATGAAACATCTTATCTTTTCGTTGGCGAAGAACTGCTCCAATTGTGAAGTCGTTAGCGTCGCACATCAGTTCAAAAAGGACACTCCAATCGGGTGCTACTATCACCGGTGCAGTGATTATCTTGTGCTTCAAGACCTCGAATGCTTCATGACATGCCTTGTCAAATTTGAACGGAACATCTTTCTCTACTAAATTGCATAATGGCTTTGTGATATTAGAGAAATCCTTAATGAACCTTCTATAAAAATCGGCATGTCCCAAAAAACTTCAAATGCCCTTAATTGAGGATGGTGGCGGAAGCTTCTCAAAGGTTTTAATTTTTGCCTTATCTACCTCGATTCCTTTGGCAGAAACTTGTTAGGTTTGTACATAGCGCAAATATGCAATCAAATTACATAAATAGTGCGGAAGCGCGATAAAATCAGATTTTAAAATTTTATACAAACCATCACCATGATCTTTCTTTATGCACAATTATTAATTAAACGAAAGAGATGGAGAATAAGAATTATACCCTTGTAGAATTCTAGCTTCCTCAGGTACAAGTTCACCTCCAATTGCTTCGCGTTCTCCTTGAATTCCACCGATTAAATTCCTTCCTTTGATCAACGTTAGCCACCCAAGTGTTTGGCCTCTAGAGGTGATCCACCAAGGAATAATATTTGTTAAAGAAGATGGGTGTTGGCAAAACCCTAGTTTCTATCTCTATAGAAATTGTAAGTACTCTCTACAATTCTTATGCAAGAGTGTGTAAATTGTCTAACCCCAAATCATAATAAGACTCCTCTTATTTATAGATATAGGGAACCCTCCTAAACTATTTAGGATTAGGGTTTTTATTTTAATTAAACTCCTTTAATTAATTGAACTCCTAATCCAATTAGGAATTCATGAGAGAGTACTTCTATTAATTAATTCTCAATCCCTATTAGGAATTAAATAATATTAATAGTAATAATAATAATAAGACTCCTCTTATTAATTTATATTTAATATTTCCAAAATATTAAATAATAAATATTAAGCTATTTAATTTATTCTATCTCCATAGATTAAATTAAATACACTTAACTTATTATTACGATTATGCCATTTACTTCTTAAATAAATATTTTCCTTTTGCGGTGTGACCCTTTAGGTTCTCCATATTAAACCGGTTGTGAATAAATCAATTAGAACAATTCTAATTTTATTTAAATAAATAAATTAAAATATTTAATTCATTTAAATAAATAATATTTATTCTACAATAAGGGTAAGCCCCCTTAGCGATCAACGACTTTCCAGATAATATAGATTTCAACATTAATCACAAAAGAACCTTTCAGTGAATAGTTACCGTACAATTCAATCCTTCTACCATACAATGTCCCAATTAAATATAAGACATGGAATTACTGTCAAGTCTTATTTTATTTAATTATATGTATTTCGATTCTGAAATGCACAACTCTAATTAATGCAAATTAGAAACTCCTTTCTAATTTCATTCTGCTTTGGCCAAAGACTTCTGAGTCGTCATTTATCGAATCACATAGGACATTCTCTCCTTTTACTAGAAGTGGTAGATTCTTTGTTGATCATTCACCTATCTCCATGTATAACTTATTATACCCAATCATACCCTTTAATATACCCTCAGGGTCTTAAGGGACATGTCAAAGTATAACTCATCATACACAAGATACTATGATGATCTCAAGTCCAAGGATCACTTGTACTACTATCACTAGAGGAATTCCTATTGACAGGCGAGTAAAACTCCATTAGGTATTCCTTAGCGAGCCACGTTCAGTGAACTTATTCTCTAATAAGCACCTACATACTTGCTTTAGTGTCTCCACACAAATGATTATGAGATCAATCATCCTCTTCATAAGAGCAAGCAACGTATGTACTAATCTATCCGGATTCACTAATCCCCTTTTTAGTAATCCAACGATTAGGAACGATTTTAGTTTGTGAGCTATCTTGAATTTAGATCTCATTAGCATGATCACCATCATGATTCTAAAAGCATTGCTCAAAACTATGGGTTTATCACATTTAATATAACAGTACTATGTTGATAAAGTAAAATGCCTTTAATAATCGAATAAGATTACAAAGTATATGCTGCATCATATCAAATATGATTGGTTTGTGTGCATACTACTTTCAAAACTCGATGTCCCAAAATTATCCCTTCTTGGACCATGAAATGACATTTTTCCCAATTTAACACCAAGTTCGTTTCCATACATTGTTTGAGCATAAGGGTGAGATTTTCAAAATATAAGTCGAATGTATCCCCAAAAACTGAAAAGTCATCCATAAATACCTCGAGATTATGCTCAACCATGTCGGAGAAAATAGCCATCATACACCGTTGAAACGTCACTGGTGCATTACACAAGTCGAAGGACATCCGTGTGAAGGCAAAGGTTCCATATGGGCACGTAAAAGTTCTCTTCTCTTGGTCTTCTGGTGCAATAACAATCTGGTTGTAGCCCGAATAACCGTCCAAGAGGCAATAGTATTCATGTCCAGCCAGCCTATCCAACATTTGATCAATAAACGGTAGTGGGAAATGGTCCTTTTAAGTGGCTTTGTTCAACTTTCTGTAATCCATACACACCCGCCAACCCGTAACTGTCCCTGTAGGGATAAGTTCATTGTTTTCATTTTTGACTACTGTCATTCTCCCTTTCTTTGGCACACATTGGATCGGGCTCACCCATGAGCTATCTGAGATAGGATATACAACTCTTGCATCTAACCATTTTATGATCTCCTTTTTGACAACTTCCTTCATAATAGGGTTTAGTCTACATTGTTGTTCAATGCTAGGTCTTGCCTCATCTTCGAGCATAATCTTGTGCATACAAATCGATGGGCTTATTCCTTTTATGTCCGCAAGACTCCACCCTAGAGCTGATTTATACTCCCGTAGTACCCTTAACAATTTATTCTCTTATGTCTCATTGAGGGAGGCAGAAATTATGACCGGTAAGGTGGAGGAAGAACCAAGGTAGGCATACCGAAGATGATTAGGTAGCGATTTTAATTCCAGAGTAGGCGGTTCCTCTAACGATGATTTTATTCTATCCGATGGCTTTCCCGTCTATTCCAAGGATTCAAACTTTAATTTGACCCGATCAATTTTTGGAGATGTGTCCAGCACTTGAGCCAATTCTAGTGCAACTTGATCATTAGAAACTGTATCATTAACCATTATCATTTCAAGAGGATCTTCGATAGTAGTCTCCCAAAGGACATCCCTAACTACTTCTTCAATTAAGTCCACCCGAAAGCACTCTTCACTTTCCTTGGGGAACTTCATAGCTTTAAATACATTGAAGGTTACCTCTTGGTCATGGACCCTCATTGTTAACTCTCCTTTCTACACATCTATCAGTGTCCTTCCTGTAGCTAAGAACGGACGACCAAGGATAATTGGTATATTGTTGTCTTCCTCAAAGTCAAGTACTATGAAGTCTGCAAGGAAAATAAACTTGTCTAGTTTTACTAGCACATCTTCCACTATTCCCTTTGGATATGTTAGGGACCTGTCTGCAAGCTGTAGAGTGACATTTGTCGGTGTTGCCTCCTTCAACCCAAGCTGTTGGTAGACCGATAGAGGCATTAGGTTGATACTTGCTCCTAAATCACACAGACACCGATTAAAGAATTGAGTTCCTATAGAGCACGGAATGGTGAAGCTACCCGGATCCTTTAGCTTCGGTGGTAACTTCTTCTGTAAATTGCATTGCATTCTTCCATTAAGGCTACTGTTTCGAACTCTCCTAGCTTTCGTTTCTTTGATAAAATATCCTTCATAAATTTGACGTAACTAGGCATATGCTCCAAAGCATCCGCAAATGGGATGTTGATCTATAACTTCTTAAACACTTCTAAAAACTTTGAGAACTGTCTGTCGAGCTTTTCCTTTTGGAATCACTGCGGAAAAGGAACAGGTGGTACCATTGGGTTCTGCTTATCTCCTTTTAGATTTTCCTCAACCTTGTCTTCCATCTTCTTTTCAGAAACCCCAACTTCTTTATCATCTTCCTTTGCACTTTTAGTAGTTATTTTCTCACCAGGCTCAGTATTCAATTCTTTTCTACTTCCAAGTATAACTGCCTTACACTGCTCATTGCCATCTCTCCTTAGATTAACTTCTGTGTCACTTGGTAATGATCCGTGTGGGTGGTTGTTTAATGCACTTGCTATTTGCCCCATCTAGTTCGCCAAGTTACGAATCGAAACTGGTTGACTTTTCATATTCATATCTATTTCCTTCATTCTTGAATCAATTCCTGTCATGAATTTAGCCAACACTTCTTCCAAGTAAGAATTCTTTTCAGGCTGCTGGGATTGTTGTTGAAATCCAAGTGGTTGAGATTTCCTTGGAGCTTGATGTTGTGCTTGATTATCCCTCCAAGAGAAATTGGGGTGGTTTTTCCACCTAGAATTATAATTGTTGGGGTTGTTATGATTTTGATTCTGATTCTGTTGGCGGTTATAATTCCCCACGAATTGTACTGACTCTGCACTGACGACACACTGTTCACTCGAATGATTTCCCGCACAGAGTTCAGACACCACTGCCACTTGCTGAATGGGTTGTACTGCCATTGTATCAAACCTCTTCGTTAAAGTTACAAATTGTGCAGCCAAAACGGTGATTGCGTCGACCCCCGTGGATTCCTACTGCTCGTGGCTGGTTCATTCTACCAGTTGGCCACTGATAGTTGTTAGGTACCATTGTCTCTAACAACTCAAATGCTTCATCAAAATTTTTGGCCATTAAAGCTCCTCCAGCAGTTGCATCTATACTGATGCGTGTGTTACTAAACAATCCATTGGAGAAGGTTTGAACTTGCAACCATTGAGGAATACCATGGTGTAAACATCTTCGTAACAGGTCCTTGAATCTCTCCCATGCCTCATATAGTGATTCTGAATCGTGCTGAACGAATGAAGTGATATCGTTCCGCATATTGGCAGTCTTGGCTGGTGGGAAGAATTTGGCTAAGAATTTTTGTGCCAAATCATTCCAAGTTGTTATCGAAACTGGTGGTAGAGAATGGAGCCAACTCTGTGCTTTGTCTCGGAGTGTAAATGGAAATAACCTCAATCGGATTGCATCTTCAGACACACCATGGAACTTAAAGGTGTCACAGATTTCCATGAAGCTAACCAGGTGGTCACTAGGATCATCATTCGGCAATCCTGTAAATTGCACCAAATTTTGAAGCATTTGAATAGTTCCAGGCTTGATCTCAAAATTCGTTGTGTTAATGGCTGGCCTCTAAATACTAGACTGTATCTCGGTGACCTGAGGCATTGCAAAATCCCGAAGCAATTTCTGTTCCTCTTCTGTCATCTTTTGTTGATTTTGTACTGTCTCGTGAATGAATTTTTGGATTCGGCCAAGCTTACGTTAAAAGTCGTCTTCAAAAAGAACCAGTTCTTGTCCCTTTGAACGCGTTTGCATACAAAATCGTGAGTGCCTGACAAGAATAAAAACAAAAATAAAAGATTTTAAACTATTTAAACAAATCCCCGGCAACGGCGCCAAAAACTTATTTGTCATTTTCCTACTTAGCAAAACACGCAAGTATACGCGTTCTAATTGTAATATTAAGCAAGTAAGGTATCGTTCCCAAGAAGATTTGTATTCAATAATCGGTAACAAGTTTAATCAATCAATCAATCAAAGTTAAACTATCCAATCAATTTGTGATGTTAAAAACTAATTGTAAATAGTAATAATACTAACTAACAGAGAATTTCTTCAGATTAAAAAGGTTAAGACTACAACTTCAGTTAATGCTTCACACAAACCCTTCTTACTTCTTATTAAATTAATTAATTATATTGAAGCATAAACTAGGAATTCTTTATAGTGTTTGTATGCACTTCTCAATGACATGCAAACCAATTCAGACAAACCTAACCCTAAAGCAACAGATTTATCAAAAACATCTAAATTAATCAAATCACTATATATCTATGTGAATTCAATCAAAATATATTTAAATACATATTCCCTTTTAGATTTCACGAGGCGAATGACTATATCTCTATGCCACACACAAATATGATTCCATCTAATGCAGAAAACATACACGTGCTATCATATCTAGGTCTAAACTCATACTCCTCTCTCGATTTTATATGAATTACTTCTCTAACTGCTGACCAGGAAATTACACTTAAGTAACATGATATGATAGATGATTCAAATATAATAATTTAATTAACACAAAGCAATTGAGTTTGAACTACACATTAAGATCCATTGTAGTGTTCAGGGAAAATTTAGTTCATGCTCATAGTTATAAAAACATCCATATAATAATCCATCTTTTCAGAGTTACAAAATTGAAGATTAGAAAAGAGATTGGAAAAACAATATATAAAGTTCTGGATCTCCTCCTTCTTTCAATTCTGGCCTCCCTTTTCAATCCCCCGGTCTTCTCTCATTATGTACTGCTATATTCTTTTTTACGTCCTTTGATACCGTAATATGTTAATCCCACGTTCCACACTTATAGAATCCTCTTCAGAATCAAAAGATGCTCCGAAATCATGATCTGGCCCGAATCCTCGTCCCAGCGCCGACCGCACTCGATTTGCCTTGGTTCAGCGCCGACCGCACTCGATTTGCCTTGGTTCAGCGCCGACCGCACTGAACTTCATCATAATTACAAAAAATGCCACCTCTTTTTGAAATTTTCCTGCGTTGCCCGTCCATTGCCTCGTTCTACAAAATAGACATAAAATAAAAATAAATAAACTAAAAATACTTAAAAACAATCAAAGAATTACGATAAAAGACATCCAATTCGCAAGTATAAAACTCACTCATCAAAATGATTATGGAAGAAGTAAATTTAGGTTTTTCTAAACCTTGGTGGCTAGCCTTAGTTTTCTCTCTCCTAACTCTTTTAAGTTTTTGAGAATACTTGCAAGAGTTGCATTATTCATTTCCATAATAAGACCCCTCTTATTTATAGACTAACCTTCTATCCTAAACCTTTTAGGACTTAGGGTTTTAATTTAATTCCCAATGTAATTAGGAACTAAATAATAATAATAATAATAATAATAATAATAATAATAGTAATAAATAATAAGACTCCTCTTATTAATTTATAATTAGTTTTTCTACAAATACTTAATTATAAATATTAAGCTATTTAATTTATTTCACTAATAAATTAAATACTTAATTTATTATTATTAAGCCAATCTATTTATAATAATAATAATAAGAGTCCTCTTATTAATTTATAATTTAGTATTTCTCCAAATACTTAATTATAAATATTAGTATTTCTCCAAATACTAAATTATTATTATTAAGCCAATTACTTCTAAAATAATATTTCTCTTTTGCGGTGTGACCTTTTAGGTTCAATATTATGTCGGTAGTAGAATAAATAAATTAGAACCATTCTAATATTATTTATAATGAATTAAATTCCTTTAATTCATATATAAATAAATAATATTTATTCTACATCAGCAGGGATACCTTACATCAGTGTATCATGAATATCCGTATAATATGAAATCAACGTTTAATCGCATAGAACCTATTCAGTAATAGTTACCATACAATTCAATCCTTCTACCATACAATGTCCCGATTAAACATAAAATATGGAATTACTGACAAGTCTTATTTATTTAATCATTTCTCTCCTTTCTAATTTCCATTCACCTTGGCCAAGGATTTCTCAATTGTCATTCATCGAATCGCATAGGACATTCTCTCCCTTTACTAGAAGTGGTAGATCCTTTGTGGATCATTCACCTACCTACATGTACACTTTATTATACCCGAACATACCCTATGGCATACTCTTAAGTATTAAGGAATATGGCAAAAGTATAACTTCGAATACACAAGGTACTATGATGATCTCAAGTCTAAGGATTACTTGTACGACTATCACTATAGAAACTCCTATTGTCAGGCAAGTAAAACTTCATTAAGTGTTCCTTAAGCGAGTCACGTTCAGTGAACTTATTCTCTAATAAGCACCTACATACTGGCTTTAGTGTCTCCACACAAATGATTATGAGATCAATCATTCTCTTCAATAGAGTAAGCATAATATGTACCAATCTATCCGAAATCATTAACCCCACATTAGTGATCCAACGATTGGGAATATTTTAGTTTTGAGGTATCTTGAATTTAGATCTCATTAACATGATCATCATCATGATTCTAAAAGCATTGCTCCAAAACTATGGGTTTATCACATTTAATTAATTCAACCAATTAATCATGGATAAATTATGCCTTTAATTAAATGAATTCTTTTATTAATAAATGAACAAGATTACAAAGTAAATGCTTATTACATCTAATGTGATTGGCTTGAGGGCATACTACTTTTATTCTCCCACTTGCACTAAAGTCAATTGCCCTGGTATCTTATACCCATCTTCTCTAAATGTGATCGTCCTGATGTTGGATAATGTTTTACGAAATAGATTTGCAATGTTGTTCTGAGAGTCCACTCTCTCTCAGGTGACTTTTCCTCTTTCAATGATTCCCCTAATCCAATGAAAGTACCACAACACATGTTTGGATCCCAAATGAGACTTAGAACTATTCCTAGTTCTGTAATGAACTTTTCATACAAACAGTCAACTTTGGAGCTTCATTTACAGCTATATACTTTGTCTTTGTTACTAAATCAACAACCATTTACTGCTTGGAACTTTTCTAATTCACTACACCACCGTTTAAGGTAAACACATACCCCGGAGTGGATTTGTTGTCGTCTTGGTCACTCAGAAAAAACTTGAGTTTATATAAACCTCTAGTTTCAATTCAGACCCACCATAAATCATAGACACATCCTTAATTCTTCTTAAGTACTTTAGGATGTTATTCACTGTCTTACAGTGTTCTTCTCTAAGAATGGACTAATATCTGCTTATCACATTAAGTGCATAAGTAATATCTGGTCTCGTACGTATCATTACATACATGATAGTTACTCATGCGATCTCTCTCTTCAGGTGTCTTTGGGGATAATTTCTTAAAGAGATACACTCCACGACTCATCAACTTGAGACTTCTCTTGGAGTTTACCATGTTAAACCACATTAGCATCGAATGAATGTACGTTCATTGAGTCAAGCCGAGTATCCTTTTGAATCTATCTATATAGATCTTTATCCCTAAAATATAGGATGCTTGTCCCAAATCTTTCATGCAGGAATGTTTAGACAACAATATCTTTACTTATTGTAGCATTGGTATGTCATTCTTTATCAGTAGTATATCAACATATAGTACTAGGAATGTCATTGCGCTCCCACTGACCTTCTTGTACACAAATGGGTCATCCTCGTTTTTTGATAAATCAAATTTCTTTGATTGTCTCATCAAAACGGATCTTCGAGAAGCTTGCTTCAATCCATAAATAGATCTTTGTAGCTTACATACTTGATTTGCTCCATTTCTTGAGACAAATCCCTCTGGCTGTATCATACATATATTCTCCTCTAGTTTCCATTGAGGAAGGACGTCTCCACATCCATTTGCCAGATTTCAAAATAATAAGTTGCAATCGCAAGTAAAATCTGAATAGACTTTAGCATTGCTACCGGTGAGAAGGTTTCATAATGGACAACTACTTACCATTACTTGAAATCTTTTACAACCAGTCTGGCCTTATAGGTCTCTACCTTACCATCTGCTCTAGTCTTTCTCTTAAAGACCCATATACACCCTTTAGGCTTTATGCCTTTCTAGAGGGTTGAACAAAGTTCATACTTGGTTTTCATACATAGAGTCCATTTCGGATTTCATGGTCATCTGCCATTTCTCTAAGTCTTTACAACTTATATCCTCATCGTATATAACTAGATCATCATCCTTTATGATGCGTACCTCATCATCATCCTTTATGATGAATCCATACCTCCTAAGTGTCTTCGGTACTCTTCTAAATTTGTGATTCGGTTGTGGTACAATAGGTCTATCTACAGGTTCCTCGATTTGACTTATAGTGTTTTGTGGTTCTTGAACTTCTTTAAGATCTATTTCCCTCCCACTAGCCCCTTCAAGGATAAACTATTTTTTTCTAAAAAGATAGTGTGTTTCGCAACAAACATCTTTTGCTCAGTAGGATTATATAAATAATACCCTAAACGTTTTTTAGAATATCCCACAAATCTGCACTTGTCAGATTTTGTCCCAAGCTTATCCTTTTGAAACTTTTTCACACAAGCTGGATAACCCAAATCTTAACATGCTTAAAACTCAGTTTCCTCCCTGTCCATAACTCATATGGAGTCTTAGGGACGAATTTTGAGGGTAACTCATTTAGTAGATATGTAACCGTTTCTAGGGTATAACCCAAGAATGATACTGGAATATCGGTAAAAATCATCATGGACTGTACCATGTCCAACAAGGTACGATTTCTCCTTTCAGATACACCAATCAATTATTACGTATCAAAAGGTGTCTATTGTTAGAAAATACCATTATCTTTGAGATGATGTAGAAACTCATTGCTTAAGTATTCCCTTTCTCGATTCGATCAAAGAATCCTAATACTTCGCCAATTTGTTTTACTTCTGAATTTTTTGAACCTTTCAAACGATTCAGACTTGTATTTCACAAAATACACATATTTAACTTTTGAATAATCATCTCTTTTCTTTATACTGGTTTGTTCAATTTACAAAATATTTTTATAAGAAATAGAACAACCATTGTTCTTAAATATAATACCAAAACCTTCCTTGTCCAACAACGGAATAGAAATAATGTTTCTTATAAGAACTAGAACACAATAATTACTTATTAACTTAATAGACTTACCCGTAGGCAACGCTAAACTATAAGTTCCTACGGTTAATGCAGCAACCTTTGCTCCATTCCCTACACGTAGGATTACTTCTCCTTTGTTTAGCTTTCTACTTCTACTTAATCCCTGTATCGAATTGCATATGTGAGAACTACAGCCGGTATCCAATACCCAAGTAGAACCTTGACTTACAAAAAGATTTATTTTAATCATGAACAAACATGTATCTGTAACAGAAGTTCCACCAAGCTTCTTCTAGTTAGCCTCTGCAAGATACTCCTTGCAGTTTCTTTTCCAATGTCCAGGCTTATTACAGTGGAAGCAAACTCATTTGCTATCTGCATCACTTTTCATCTTATTGTCCTTTGTATTTGCCTTTCCTTTTGCCTTCTTTGAACTTTTCTTCTTTTTAGAAGATCTTTTGGTCCTCCTCCTTTTCTTGGAAGAATCATTTACAAGTAACACTTGGTCTTTCTCGGCTGGAAAGTGACTCTCCGCAATTTTCAACATGTTAAGCAACGCAGGCAGGCTGACGTCTAGCTTGTTCATGTGAAAATTCACAACAAATTGTGAGAAAAAGTCTGAGAGTGACTACAAGATCAAATCTTGACTCAACTCTCCACCCATGACAAAATTTAGTTGTCCCAATTATTCAATCAAATTGATCATTTTGAGGACATGTGTCTGTACTGTAGTGCCATCGGTGTGTTAGTTTGTAGAAACAAGATCAAAGTATACGATCGAATTGTAACGCAACGAAAATATGTAATAAAAGCAATTTAAAAATTTCTACAATCTAAGAAATCACCTTATGCAACATCATTAATTGAGGAAAGATAAAAGATATACCTTTGAAGAAGAACAACGCCTTGATGCAATCTTTAAATTTCAATCTTTGCTCCTTCGTGATCCCTTTAATCCTCGGATCAAACGTTCGCTACTCAAAGTGTGCAACGCCCAAGAGGTGATCCACTAAGAGAAACTGATTGAAGATGTGATTTTTGATTCTACTAGATCTTGTGTGGCTAGCCCTAATTCTCTTTATCCTAACACCTTAGGGTTTTGAGAATACTTGGAAGAGAGATACAAGTTGCATTAGCATTTGTCTATCCCACAATAAGACTCCTCTTACTTATAGACTAACCATTTTCCTAAACCTTTTAAAAATTAGGGTTTTAATTTAATTCTCAATCTAATTAGGAACTTTAATAATAATAATAACAATACTCCTCTTATTTATTTATAATCTAGTATTTCTCCAAATACTTAATTATAAATATTAGTATTTCTCCAAATACTATATTATTACTATTTAGTCAATTTATTAATAATAATAATAATAATAATAAAAGGACTACTTTATTAATTTATAATTCAGTATTTCTCCAAATACTTAATTATAAATATTAAGCTATTTAATTTATTCCACTAATAAATTAAATACACTTAATTTATTATTATTAAGTCAATCACTTCTAAAATCATATTTCTCCCTTTTATGGTGTGACCCTCTAGGTTCAATATTAAGCCGGTAGTAAATAAATAAATTAGAACCATTCTAATATTATTTATAATGAATTAAACTCCTTTAATTCAAATATAAATAAATAATATTTATTCTACATCATGAGTGACACTTTATAAATAATGTATCATGACTATCCTAATAATACGAATCAACGTTCAATCATAAAGAATTATCACAAAAAATACAAAGAACCTATTCCGTGAATAGTTACCGTACAATTCAATCATTCTACCATACAATGTCTCAATCAAATATAAAATATGAAATTACTGTCAAGTTTTATTTATTTGATTATATGTATTTCGATTCTAAAATGCAAAACTTTAGTTAATGTAAATTAGAAACTCCTTTCTAATTTCCATTCAACCCTGGCCAGGGATTTCCGAGTTGTCACTTTATCGAATCATATAGGACATTTTTTCCCCTTACTAGAAGTAGTAGATCCTTTGTTGATCATTCACCTATCTCCATATATACTTTATTATATCCGAACATACTTTACAGCATACCCTAGAGTATTAAGGAATATGACAAAACATAACTCAGTATATACAAGATACTATGATGATCTCAAGTCCAATGATCATTTGTAATACTATCACTTTAGGAACTCCTATTGACAGGCAAGTAAAACTCCATTAGGGTTCCTTTATGCAAGTCACGTTCAGTGAACTTATTCTACAATAAGCACCTACATACTTGCTTTAGTGTCTCCACACATATGATTATGAGATCAATCATCCTTTTCAACAGAGTAAGCATAGTATGTACTAATCTATCCGGAATCAGTAACCTCACATCAGTGATCCATACGATTAAGAACATTTTAGTTTTGAGCTATCTTGAATTTAGATCTCATTAGCATGATCATCATCATGATTCTAAAAGCATTATTCCAAAATTATGGGTTTATCACATTTATTAATTTAACTAATTAACACGGATACAGAATGTATTTTATTAAATAAATTCTCTTATTAATAAATGAATAAGATTACAAAGTAAATGTTCATCACATCAAATGTGATTGGCTTGAGGGCATACTACTTTCAATCTCCCACTTGCACTAAAGCCAATCGCCTTGGTATCTAATACCCATCTTCTCTAAGTGAAGATCAAACTGCTGCTGAGTTAACGCTTTAGTAAATGGATCTGCAATGTTGTTCTGAAAATCAACTCTCTCTAAGGTGACATCTCTTGTTTCAACGATTTCTCTAATCAGATGAAAGCGCCGCAACACATGCTTGGATTTTTGATGAGACCTAGGTTCCTTGGCTTGTGCTACAGCCCCGTTGTTGTCACAATATACAGGCACTGGTCCTTGTATGCTAGGAACCACTCCAAGTTCTGTAATGAACTTCTTCATCCAAACAGCTTCCTTTGCAGCTTTACTTGCAGTCATGTACTCTACTTTTGTCGCTGAATCAACAACTGTTTGCTGCTTGGAACTTTTCCAACTCACTACACCACCATTTAGGGTAAACACATAACCTGAGGTGGATTTGTTGTAGTCTTGGTCAGTCTGAAATCTTGAGTCTGTATAGCCCTCTAGTTTCAAATCAGACCCACCATATACTAGAAACACATCATTAGTCCTTCTTAAGTACTTTAGGATGTTTTTCACAAATTTTCAGTGTTCTTCTCCAAGATTTGACTGATATCTACTTGTCACTTCAAGTGCATAAGCAACATTAGGTCTCATACATATCATCCCATACATAATAATAGATCCTATTGCTGAAGCATAAGGTATCTTACTCATGCGATCTCTCTCTTCAGGTGTCTTTGGGGACATTTTCTTGGAAAGATTCACTCCAAAGCTCATTGGTATGAGTCCTCTCTTGGAGTTGGCCATGCTGAACTTCTTTAGCATCGATTCAATGTACATTCCTTGGGTCAAGCCGAGCATCCTTTTAGATCTATCTCTATAGATTTTTATCCCCAATACATAGGATGTTTCTCCCAAGTCCTTCATGGAGAAGTGTTTAGAAAACCATATCGTTACTGATTGTAGCATTGGAATATCATTCCCTATAAATAATATATCATTAACATATAATACCAGGAATGTTACAGCGCTCCCACTAACCTTCTTGTACACACAAGGTTCATCCTCATTTTTGATAAAATGAAACTCTTTGATTGTCTCATCAAAACGGATGTTCCATCTGCAAGAAGCTTGCTTCAATCCATAAATGGATCGTTATAGCATATAAACTTGATTTGTTCCATCTTTTGAAATAAATCCCTCTGGCTATATCATGTATACATCCTCTTTAACTTTCCCATTGAGGAAGGCCGTTTTCATGTCCATTTGCTAGATCTCGTAGTTATAGTAAGCTGCAATCGCATGTAAAATCCTAATGGACTTGAGCATTGCAACTTGAGAGAAGGTTTCGTCATAGTCAACTCATTGTCTTTGTTTGAAACCTTTTGCCACCAGTCTGGCCTTATAGGTCTCTACCTTGCCATCTGTTTCAGTCTTTCTCTTAAAGACCTATTTGCACCCTATAAGCACTATGTCTTCCAGTGGAGTAACCAAAGTCCATACTTGGTTCTCATACATGGAGTTCATTTCGGATTTCATGGCCATTTGCCATTTCTCTGAGTCTTTACTGCTCATTGCCTCATCGTATGTAACTGGATCATCATCCTCTATGATGCGTACCTCATCATCATCATCTATGATGAATCCATTGAAAGTAATATGCACACAAGCTAATCATATTTGATATGATGTAGCATATACTTTGTAATCTTATTTGGTTATTAATAAAAGTATTAAAGGCATTTTACTTTATCTACATGGTGTTGTTATATTAAATGTGATAAACACATAGTTTTAAGCAATGCTTTTAGAATCATGATGATGATCATGCTAATGAGATCTAAATTCTTAGAAAGCTTAAAACTAAAATTGTTCCTAATTGTTGGACAAGGAAGGTTTTGGTATTATATTTAAGAATAATTGTTGTTCTATTTATAATGATAATGTTTTGCTTGAAACTAGAAGATTACTTGATGGACTTTGTATACTTGACTTACATGAAAAAATAATTTTGCAAATTGAACAAACAAGTAAAAGAAAAAAGGAGATGGTCATTCAAAGAGTTGAATATGTGTATTTGATGAAATACAAGTCTGAATCATTTGAAAGGTTCAAAGAATTCAGAAGTGAAACAAATTGACAAAGTATTAAGATTCTTTGATCAAATCGAGGAAGGAATACTTGTGCAATGAGTTTCTAGATCATCTCAAATGATATTTTCTCATAATGGATACCTCCTGATACGCAATAATTGTTTGGTGTATCTAAAAGGAGAAATCGTACCTTGTTGGATATGGTGCAGTCTATGATAATTTTTACCGACATTCCAGTATTCATCTAAGGTTATACCCTAGAAACGGCTGCATATCTACAAAATAAGGTAACCTCAAAATTCGGCCCCAAGACTCCATAAAGTTATGGATAGGGAGGATTCTTAGTCTTAAGTATGTTAAGATAAGGGGTTATCCAACTTATGTGAAAAGGTTTCAAAAGATAAGTTTGGGACAAAATATGACAAGTGTAGATTTGTGGGATATCCTAAAGAAAGTTTAGGATATTATTACTATAATCCTACATGCTGCCTTCTTGGATAAAGGTTTTTATCAATGAAGGAGCTAGTGGGAGGGTAATAGATCTTGAAGGAGTTCAAGAACCACAAAGCATTATAAGTCAAACAGAGGAACCTGTAGATAGATCTATTGTACCACAACCGATTCGTAAATCTGGAAGAGTACCGAAGATACCTGGGAGGTATGGATTCATCATAGAGGATGATGATGAGGTACACATCATAGATGATGATGATCCAGTTATATACGATAAGACTATGAGTAGTTGATACTCAGAGAAATGGCAGATGATCATGAAATCCAAAATGGACTCCATGTATGAGAACCAAGTATGGACTCTAGTTACTCCACTGAAAGGCATAGTGCCTATAGAGTGAAATTGGGTCTTTAAGAGAAAGACTGGGAAAAATGGCAAGGTGGAGACCTATAAGACCAGACCTGTTTAAAATATTTCAAATAAAGTCAAGGAGACCTATAAGACCAGGTAATGCTCAAGTCCATTTAGATTTTGCTTGCGATTGCAGCTTATTACGAAATCTGGCAAATGGATGTGGAGACGTCCTTCCTCAATGAAGACTTGAGGAGAATGTATGTATGACACAACTAGAGGAATTTGTTTCAAAGGTTAAAACAAATCGTGTATGTAAGCTACAATGATCCATTTATGGATTAAAGCAAGCTTCTCAAAGATGGAACATTCGTTTTAATGAGACAATCAAAAGAGTTTGATTTTATCAAAAACGAGAATGAACCTTGTGTGTACAAAAGGGTCAGTGAGAGCACTGTAACATTCTTAGTATTATATATTTATATACTACTGATAAAGAATGACATACTGTTAGATACTACTGATAAGGAATGACATACTATTAGGTTTGTATATAACGCAAGCATGCAATCAAATTACACAAATATAGCGGAAGCGTGATAAAACAGATTTTAAAATTTTAATACAAACCATCACCATGATCTATCCTTGTGTTCAATTATCAATTAAACGAAAGAGAAATAGAATAAGAATTATACCCTCGTAGATCAAAGCTTCCTCGGGTACAAGTTCAACTCCAAGTCCTTCGTGTTCTCCTCGAATTCCACCGATGAGATTCCTTCCTTTGATCAACGTTAGCCACCTAAATGTTTGGCCTCTAGAGGTGATCCACCAAGGAAGAATAGGTATTCAAGAAGTTGGGTGTTGACAAAACCCTAGTTTCTATCTCTATAGAAATTGCAAGTACTCTCCACAATCTAATGCAAGAGTGTGTAACCCTAATCTATGATAAGACTCCTCTTATTTATAGATGTAGGAAAACCCTTCCATAAACTATTTAGGATTAGGGTTTCTATTATAATTAAACTCCTTTAATTAATTATGCTCCTAATCATATTAGGAATTCATGAGAGAATACTTCTATTAATTAATTCTCAATCTCTATTCGGAATTAAATAATAGTAATAGTGATAATAATAATAAGACTCCTATTATTAATTTATATTTAATATTTCTAAAATATTAAATAATAAATATTAAGCTATTTAATTTGTTCTATCTCCATAGACTAAATTAAATACACTTAACTTATTAATACAATTATGCCATTTACTTCTTAAATAAATATTTTTCCTTTTGCGGTGTGACCCTTTACGTTCTCCATATTAAACCGGTTGTGAATAAATCAATTAGAACAATTCTAATTATCTTTAAATAAATAAATTAAACTATTTAATTCATTTAAATAAATAATATTTATTCTACAGTAAGGGTAAGCCCCCTTAGCGATCAACGACTTTCCAGATAATATAGATTTCAACATTAATCACAAAAAAACCTTTCAGTGCATAGTTACCGTACAATTCAATCCTTCTACCATACAATGTCCCAATTAAATATAAGACATGTAATTACTATTAAGTCTTACTGTATTTAATTATATGTATTTCGATTCCCAAATGCACAACTCTAAATAATGCAAATTAGAAACTCCTTTCTAATTTCATTCTGCCTTGACCAAGGACTACTGAGTTATCATTTAACGAATCACATAGGACATTCACATCTTTTACTAGACGAGGTAGATTCTTTGTTGATCATTCACTTATCTCCATGTACAACTTATTATACCCAATCATACCCTTTGATATACCCTAAAGGTCTTAAGGGACATGTCAAAGTATAACTCATCATACACAAGATACTATGATGATCTCAAGTCCAAGGATCACTTGTACTACTATCACTAGAGGAATTCCTATTGACAGGCGAGTAAAAGTCCATTAGGTATTCCTTAGCGAGCCACTTTTAGTGTACTTATTCTCCAATAAGCACCTACATACTTGCTTTAGTGTCTCCACACAAATAATTATGAGATCAATCATCCTCTTCTTAAGAGCAAGCAACGTATGTACTAATCTATCCGGATTCACTAATCCCCTTTTTAGTAATCCAACGATTAGGAATGATTTTAGTTTGTGAGCTATCACCATCATGATTCTAAAAGCATTGCTCAAAACTATGGGTTTATCACATTTAATATAACAACACTATGTAGATAATGTAAAATGCCTTTTAAGAAAATCAATTCTTTTATTAATAAATGAATAAGATTACAAAGTATATACTACATCATATCAAATATGATTGGCTTGTGTGTATACTACTTTTACATACTAGTGCTACCGTCAGTAAGGATAAAATTGTCTAAACATTCCTCCACGAATAATTTGGGAGAAACATCCTATAAATTGGGGATATAAATCTATATAGATAGATTTAAAAGGATGCTCGGCTTAACCCAAGGAATGTATATTCATTCGATGCTAAAGGTGTTTAGCATGGCAACCTCCAAGAGAGGTCTCATGATGATGAGTCATATAGTGTATCTCTTTAAATTATCCTCAATGAAAGAGAGATTGCATGAGTTACTATCATGTATGCAATGAATATACAAGGCTTGATGTTGATCAGTCATATTTTGGAGAAGATCATTGTAAGACAGTGATGAGGTTTTAACCTACGAGTTAGGTACATTTTTGGCTTAATTCTTTACAGTCTTTAAGTGTTTTTTGTATCTTTTTATTTGTTTTCGCGTTGGGGTGAGGTTGGCTGCAGATTGGAAAAAGAACAAGGAAATTTGGTGTAGGGCATTCTCGCCGGGGCGAGACTTCGCCGGGTCGAGAGTTTGTGAAGGACTTTCTCGCCGGGGCGAGGATGCGGCTGGAGGAAAAGAAGTTGATGTTCAGCAAGATCAGTTATTTTAAAAGATTGATGCTAACAAGGATTCTTTTGACTAATCTGATGAGGAGACTATAAGAGATATACGACAACGCATTGACGAGAAAAAAAATACGGAGATTGAACTTTCAGAGCTGAGCAAGGAGATTGGAGATCAGGACAAGCATTGTGAAGAATTCAGATTGGCGGATTGAAGATTAGAGATTTCATTGAGTTTTCTTTTAATCTTTTATCTCTGATTTGTAATTAATTATGATGACTTATTTTGGAATTCTAGATTTTATTTTCAGCATGAACTAAACCTTTAATTAAGGCTACAATTGAACCAGTTATGCTTATGGATTAATTATCTTCTTTGATTCTAGTTATTTATTCAATTCGAGTTGTCTATCCTATTCTATGCTTAATGATTAATTGTCTGGCCAACAATTAGCAGGATACTCTAGGTGAATTCGGGAGATGAAATCTAGGGTTAGATTTGAATATGATAGCATGACCAAAGGCCTTTAGCCCAATGGTATGACTCGTCTCATGGTTTCCATGAGGTCGAGGGTTCGATCCTTGGTGGCAGCAAGGAGGGTGTGTGTGTGTGTGGGGTGTGTCAACAAATAGCAAAAAAAAAAAAGAATATGATAGCATGTATTCTTAATTATTTGCATGTGATAAATAATTAGGGTTGTAAAGTGAATAGGGATATCTCTTTGTTGCATATAACTATTGGGAATTGATGCTTAATGAATTTAATCTCTTAGTTTTGCATAGGAATATCGCAGAATTAATTGGGTTAGATAAATTTATTTGATCACTTGGAAAAGGACTTATAAATAAAATTGAATTCCTGTTAACAACTCCATTGAAGTAAATAATTGGATGACGTAGTTAGATTCGTTTATATTGCATAACTGGGGATATTGTAGTCTTAAGCCTTTAAATCTGAATTTCAACTTTCGTGTTAGTTATTGATCTTAGTTTCAATTTAATTAGTTTTACTCGATATTCAAATTGTGACTGTTTAATAGAATAGCATTAATCTATACTGGTAGTTGAAAATATAAAACACAATATTTCTCTGTGAGAACGATACTCTATTTACCACTTTATTACTTGTTGATCGTGTACACTTGCACGTAATTGTTGATTGTGAAATCGGATAATAAGTTTTTGGCGTCGTTGTCGGGGAAATTATTTGTGTTTATAATTTTCAATATCAGTTTAATTAAGTCTGTTCTAATTAAGAAAACTTATTTTTCTTTTATTTCTTGTTTCAGGTGACTTTTGATTCGTTTATGCAAACGCGATCAAAACAACCGGAACTAGTGCAGTGTGAGGATAATCTTGAGAACAAGTTACGCCAATTGAGGAAATTTTGCCAAGAGACGCTTGAGAAAGAGAAAATGGCGAACGAAGGGCAGAAATCATTGAGGGACTATGTTATGCCCCAAATTGATGAGCTAAAGTCAAGTATCACCAGGCCGACCATCACTACTAATTCCTTTGAAATTAAGCCGGGTACAATCCAGATGATTCAGAATTCAATACAGTTTGGGGGATTGGCTAATGATGATCTGAGTGAGCATTTGGTGAACTTCTTGGAGATTTGCGATACGTTCAAGTACCACAATGTTACGGATGACGCAGTGAGACTACGGTTGTTTCCCTTCACATTGCGGGATAAAGAAAAAAGTTGGCTACACTCTGTACGCTTCCACCGGGATCCATCACTACTTGGAACGACTTGGCCCAAAATTTTTTATCAAAATTCTTCCCGCCAGCGAAAACTGCGAAGATAAGAAACGACATTACTACTTTTGAGCAGCAACATGGAGAATCTCTGTATGAAGCTTGGGAGAGATTCAAGGACTTATTGAGAAGATGCCCGCATCATAGGCTACCCAAGTGGCTTCAGGTTCAGACATTCTACAATGGGTTAAGTAGTAATACCCGAACGAGCATAGACGTAGCTGCGGGAGGGGCACTCATGGCTAAGAACTTTGATGAAGCGTTGGAGTTATTAGAAACCATGGCTGCCAATAATTAGCAGTGGCCTACTGCGAGGGTAACTGCACCAAAAGCGGCTGGAAAATTTGAAGTAGATGCAGTAACAGCCTTATTAGCACAAATGGCAGCATTAACGAAAAAGATTGAAGCATGGGGACCATAAGCAACTCAGCAAGTGGTGATGATTTGTGAATTATGTGCAGGAAATCATGCTACGGATCAATGTGCCATCAATGTAGAGTCGGTACAGTTCATAGGAAGCTATAATAGACCGCAACAGCCATATCAGAATACTTATAATTTGGGGTGGATGAATCATCCGGGTTTCTCGTGGAGTAATAATGCTCAGATTCAAAACCAAGCTCCAAGGCTACAAAACCAATCAGGCTTTCAGAACCAAGTTCCACAACAGGTAGAGAGAAAACCGAGTTTAGAGGAATCGTTGGCAAGATTCATTATAGTGTCTGAAAAGAGAATGAATGATCAAGATAAGTTGTTAACTCAGGTAGATTTGAATATGAAAAGCCAAGCAGTGTCGATCAGGAATTTGGAGAAGTGAGGTAAAAGATACAAGGTTGGAGGCCAAAGCAAAGGAACTCAAGCAAGACAGTGTAGTGCCTTCAGTTCCATTTCCTCAGAGATTTCAGAAAGCCAAGCTAGATAAGCAATTTTCCAGATTCTTAGATGTTTTCAAGAAACTGCACATCAATATACCATTTGCAGAAGCCCTGGAACAGATGCCCAGTTTTGCAAAATTCATGAAGGAGGTCTTATCGAAGAAGAGAAGATTGGGAGAATTTGAGACGGTGGCATTAACCGAAGAATGCAGTGCAATCTTACAGAATAAACTGCCACCCAAACTAAAGTATCTAGGAAGCTTCACCATTCCATGTGTAATTGGTAACCAATTTTCTCGAAGGGCATTGTGTGACTTAGGAGCAAGTATCAATTTAATGCCATTATCAGTTTACACTCAACTAGGGCTAAATGCACCAAAACCGATAAATATCAGCTTCTAATTGGCAGACAGGTCAGTAACATACCCAAGGGGTATTATGGAAGACATTTTGGTTAAGGTCGATAAATTCATCTTCCCGGCTGACTTTATCATATTGGATTACGAAGAGGATAAGGAAATCCCTATTATATTAGGTCGTCCGTTCTTAGCAACAGGGAGAACTTTGATAGATGTTCAGAAAGGTGAATTAACAATGAGAGTACAAGATCAAGAAGTTACCTTCAATGTGTTTAAATCAATGAAATTCCCTAAGGAAGGAGAAGAGTGCTTACGAATAGACCTAATGGACGAAATAGTGACCAAAAGGACTGAAGCAAGTTATATAGAAGATCCATTAGAAGTTGCTTTGGTTGGAATATACATTTTTGATGATTTGGATGAGTGGGATTATGTCAAGGTATTAGATGTATTACCCATCTCTCGGAAATTTAGCAGGCAATTTGATATACTTGACCGGCCGAAAGAAGGAGAAAAGAGGTCCAAAACGCCAGTGGAGGAACCACCCGTGCTTGAACTCAAACCTCTTCCATCTCATCTAGGGTATGCTTACTTAGGAGATTCTGACACGCTACCAGTAATAGTTTCTGCACATTTGAATGAATCTCAAGAAGAAAAACTGTTAAGGGTTTTGCGTGAGTATAAAACAGCAATTGGGTGGACAATAGCAGACATCAAGGGAATCAGTTCGTCGTTTTGCATGCATAAAATTTTACTTGAAGAGGGAGCAAACCCGGTTATTGAGCAACAAAGAAGATTGAATCCAATCATGAAGGAAGTAGTAAATAAGGAAATCATCAAGTGGTTAGATACCGGTATTATCTATCCAATTTCAGACAGTTCTTGGGTAAGTCATGTACAGTGTGTGCCGAAGAAAGGGGGAATGACAATGGTTAAAAAGGAGAATAATGAACTCATTCCTACAAGAATAGTTACAGGTTGGCGAGTGTGTATGGATTACCGCAAGTTAAATAAAGTGACTCGCAAGGATCACTTCCCATTGCAGTTTATTGATCAGATGTTGGATAGGTTTTCAGGTCATCAATTCTACTGCCTTCTCGACGGATACTCAAGATATAACCAGATAGTAATAGCTCGGGAGGACCAAGAGAAAACGACTTTTACATGCCCTTATGGAACGTTTGCATTTCGAAGAATGTCTTTCGGGCTATGCAATGCACCGACTACATTTCAGCGATGCATGATGGCTATCTTCTCGGATATGGTTGAGCAAAATTTGGAGGTATTTATGGATGATTTTTTCGTATTCGGTGATAGTTTTGATTTGTGTCTTAACAATCTCATCTTAGTGTTGAAGCGTTGTGTGGAAACAAATTTGGTGCTTAACTGGGAAAAGTGCCACTTTATGGTGCAATAAGGGATTATTTTGGGTCACGAAGTGTCAGTTGCCAGTTTGGAGGTAGATAAAGCAAAGATTGAAGCAATTGAAAAGCTACTGCCACCGATATCTGTAAAGGGCGTAAGAAGTTTTCTCGGACATGCAGGTTTCTACAGACGATTTATCAAGGATTTTTCCAAAATTTCAAAACCATTATGTGCACTCCTTGAGAAAGATGTTCCCTTCAAGATGGATCAGTCATGCATCGAGGCTTTTGAAGTGCTGAAAAAGAAGTTAGTCACAGCACCAATCATAGTTGCTCCTGATTGGACGTTGCCATTTAAGTTGATGTGTGACGCGAGTGATTATGCAGTGGGAGCAGTGTTGGGTCAGCGTAGGGATAAGATTTTCCATACCATTTACTACTCAAGTAAAACACTTACGGATGCATAATTGAATTACACTACCACAGAAAAGGAGTTACTTGCAGTAGTATTTGCCTTTGATAAATTTCGAGCATATCTGATTGGAACCAAGGTAATAGTCTACACTGATCATTCAGTCATCAAATACTTGATTGCAAAGAAGGACGCCAAGCCAAGGTTGATTCGATGGGTCCTTCTTTTGAAAGAATTCGACCTAGAAATTCGAGATAGAAAAGGTACAGAGAATCAGGTAGCTGATCATCTTTCGAGGTTGGAGAATGCAGAAATTCAGAAAAATGATGATGTGGTGATCAATGAGTCATTTTCGGATAAGCAACTATTCTGTATCAACACCGAAGTGCCTTGGTATGCTGATTACGTGAACTACCTAGTCAGTAATGTACTCTCGCTGGATTTCAATTCTCAACAACGAAAGAAATTTCTCCATGATGTCAAATAGTACCTTTGGGATGAACCATTTCTCTTCAAGACTTGTGCGCATCAAATGATATGACGTTGCGTGCCACGCGAAGAGATGGAAAACATTTTGAATCGGTGCCATTCTTCAGAGTATGGGGGACACTATGGGGGAGAAAGAACAGCGGCAAAAGTGCTTCAATCAGGATTCTTTTGGCCTTCGTTGTTCAAGGATGCTCACCTCTTTGTTCTAAAGTGCGACATATGTCAACGGGTCGGAAATATCTCAAAACGACATGAAATGCCTCTTAACACTATTCTTGAAGTTGAACTTTTCGATGTATGGGGCATTAATTTTATGGGGCCATTTCCGTCATCTTTCAACAATCAGTACATACTTTTGGAAGTGGATTACATATCAAAATGGGTTGAAGCAGCTGCGTTACCCACGAATGACGCCAAAGTGGTTATGTGGTTCTTGAGGAAAAATATTTTTACCCAATTTGGTACACCAAGGGCCATAATCAGTGACGAAGGTACCCATTTTTGCAACTAGCAGTTCACCAATTTGCTAGCTAGGTATGGAGTCAAACACAGGATTGCTACGGCCTATCATCCCTAAACAAATGGCCAAGCAGAGGTGTCAAATCGTGAAGTTAAGCAAATTCTGGAGAAAGTGGTGAATCCATCTCGTAAGGATTGGGCAATGAAGTTAGACGATGCTTTATGGGCATATCGAACGGCCTACAAGAATCTCATTGGAATGTCATCGTATCGCATGGTTTACGGAAAAGCGTGCCATTTACCGGTTGAGCTTGAGCATAATGCATATTGGGCCATTCAAAAGTTGAACTTTGATTTACAAGCATCTGGCGAGAAAAGGTTGCTTCAACTAAATGAGATGGAGGAATTTTGACACCAAGCATATGAGAATGCTAAGGTGTATAAAGAAAAAGTCAAGAGATGGCATGACAAGCAAATACGTGAGTGGAAATTGGAACCAGGCCAGACGGTATTATTGGTCAACTCCAGATTGAGGCTATTTCCCGCGAAGTTGAAGTCTAGATGGTCAGGTCCTTTTGTTGTCATTGTTGTAGCTCCCCACGGGGTAATCGAAGTCGAAGAACCAAACACAAAGCGCACATTTAAGGTCAATGGTCAACGACTTAAACACTATTGGGGAGGCGATGTGGATCGACAAGCATCATTGATTAATATCACTTCGATCAATCAGACTGAGTCATGAGACCGCAGAGAAAGTCGGGCTGACGACTATAAACCAAGCGCTTGATGGGAGGCAACCCAATCATGTTACTTTATTGCTTTCGTAGATTTAGCATAGTTAATAAATTTTGCTTCCATTTAGTATATTTAGTAGTTTATTTGTTCCTGAATTGTTAGTATTTTTGCGATCTCGCGTAGTTGTATTAATCCATTCTATTTTACGTTGATCAGGGACAAGCCTTTGGGGAATGCATTAGTAGAAGGAACAATGTTTTTGGATGGCTTCAGTTAGACAAAAGAGGAAAGAAGCAAACTTTCAAAAATCATAGTTCTCGCCCTGGCGAGAAAAAAATGAACTAGGATTCCTCGCCCCTGCAAGAACCCCTCTGCCAGTTTTTGCCCCAGCGCTCCAAAGCTTTGCCCTGGCCCAAACCTCTCTGGACTTTATTGAAAGTAGTATGCACACAAGCCAATCATATTTGATATGATGTAGCATATACTTTGTAATCTTATTCGTTTATTATAGACATTTTACTTTATCTACATGATGTTGTTATATTAAATATGATAAACCCATAGTTTTGAGCAATGCTTTTAGAATCATGATGGTGATCATGCTAATGAGATCTAAATTCTAGATAGCTCACAAACTAAAATCGTTCCTAATCGATGGATTACTAAAAAGGGGATTAGTGAATCCGGATAGATTAGTACATACGTTGCTTGCTCTTATGAAGAGGATGATTGATCTCATAATCATTTGTGTGGAGACACTAAAGCAAGTATGTAGGTGCTTATTAGAGAATAAGTTCACTGAACGTGACTCGTTAAGGAATACCTAATGGAGTTTTACTCGCCTGTCAATAAGAATTCCTCTAGTGATAGTAGTACAAGTGATCCTTGGACTTGAGATCATCATAGTATCTTATGTGTGATGAGTTATACTTTGACATGTCCCTTAAGACTCTTAGGTTATATCAAAGGGTATAATTGGGTATAATAAGTTATACATGGAGATAGGTGAATGATCAACAAAGAATGTACCACTTCTAGTAAAAGGAGAGAATGTCCTATGTGATTCGATAAATGACGACTCAGAAGTCTTTGGCCAAAGCAGAATGAAATTAGAAAGGAGTTTCTAATTTACATTAATCAAAGTTGTGCATTTGAGAATCGAAATACATATAATTAAATAAAATAAGACTTGACGGTAATTCCATGTCTTATATTTAATTGGGACATTGTATGGTAGAAGGATTAAATTGTACGGTAACTATTCACTGAAAGGTTCTTTTGTGATTAATGTTAAAATCTATATTATCTGGAAAGTCGTTGATCGCTAAGGGGGCTTACCCTTATTGTAGAATAAATATTATTTATTTAAATAAATTAAATAGTTTAATTTATTTATTTAAATAAGATTAGAATTGTTCTAATTGATTTATTTACAACCGGTTTAATATGGAGAACCTAAAGGGTCACACCGCAAAAGAAAAATATTTGTTTAAGAAGTAAATGACTTAATTGTAATAATAAGTTAAGTGTATTTAATTTAATCTATGGAGATAGAATAAATTAAATAGCTTAATATTTATTATTTAATATTTTAGAAATATTAAATATAAATTAATAAGAAGAGTCTTATTATTATTATTACCATTACTATTATTTAATTCTTAATAGGGATTGGGAATTAATTAATAGAAGTACTCTCTCATGCATTCCTAATTGGATTAGGAGTATAATTAATTAAAGGAGTTCAATTAAAATAAAAACTCTAATCCTAAATAGTTTAGGAGAGTTCCCTATATCTATAAATAAGAGAAGTCTTATCATGATTTAGGGTTAGACAGTTACACACTCTTCCATAAGAATTGGAGAGAGAGTACTTGCAATTTCTATAGAGATAGAAACTAGGGTTTTGCCAACACTCATCTTCTTGAACAACTATTATTCCTTGGTGGATCACCTCTAGAGGCCAAACACTTGGGTGGCTAACGTTGATCAAAGGAAGGAATTTAATCGGTGAAATTCAAGAAGAACGGGAAGGAATTGGAGGTGAACTTGTACCTGAGGAAACTTTGATTCACGAGGGTATAATTCGATATCTCTATCTCTTTCGTTTAATTGATAATTGATCACAAGGATGATCATGGTGATGGTTTGTATGAAAATTTTTTAAATCCGTTTTATTGTGCTTCCGCACTATTTATGTAATTTGATTGCATGTTCGCGCTATATACAAACCTAACAGTGGTATCAGAGCCTAACCTTGTGCTAATTATTGATTATGATGATTCCATGTATGTATGGGTATGCGATTGGATCGATTTTCTGGGCAAAGAACAAAAATTTCGAACTCTGCTACGCGGCGCGGCCGCGCCGCTTCCAGTTCATTCTGGAGCGCGGCCGCGCCCGAACCCAGAAATCGTTTCTGGGGGTGCAGCGCGGCCGCGCCGGTCTGCAGATTTTGAAAAAAAAAATATTTTGATTTTATTTATTTTCAATTAAGATAAATTGTTTATTTTGAATTGGAATATAATTAAAATTAAAAGTTTTATTTGAACTTGGAATTGGATTCTACGTTAACTAGAATAAAGGAGTTTATTCACATATGGAATAGGATTCCATGTTTCCTAGAATAAAGGAGTTTATTCACATATGGAATAGGATTCCATGTTTCCTTGAAAATAAAGATGTTTATTTTGATAAGGAATAGGATTTAACATATTTTATTTTTCCAAGCAATTTTAAGTTAAAATAAAGAAGTTTATTTTGAACTTGAAATTGGTTTCCATGTTAATTAAAATAAAGGAGTTTATTTTGATTTGAAATTTGATTAAAAATAAAGGAGTTTATTTTTATTCAAAATTGGATAAAATAAAATAAATAAGTTTATTATGATTTAAATTTTGATTAAAATAAAGGTGTTTATTTTTGTTTCAAAATTGGATTTCTAGTAAACTTTTAATTGCCCATTAAATGATATCAATGCATATATGGAATGGTTTTATTATTCATGAGATGAAGGTTATTTATTGATACATATGGAGATATGTATGATAATAAATAGGGATTGATTATGGACTACTGATCAATGTGTGATTGGATTTATTTTAGTGGATACTTGAATGAATGGGTTTTATAAATGGGGTCTGCGTACCTCGTCTTCTCTAGTTTTTCTTGATGTAAATTTTATCTTCCTCCTATGTACCTCCCCTTGACTGCTGATCAAGGTTTCTATTTATTGTAAATAGTTTATGTAATAGGTTTAGTTAGAATTACTTGAAGAATTGGAGACAAAGGAGCAAGGAGCGCTTGAAGACCCGTTTGTAATGGAGCCTGAGTTTAAATGTAATAGTTATATTTAAATTTTGTTCTTGCACCCTAGGTTTGACCTTTTGGTTCACTTGGTGGCTCTAGTGAACCAAACTAGAATAAAAGTCCATAATCAATCCGGGTAGAATATAGTATTCTATATGTGCATGCGTACTATGTATATATTATATATTATACAACATGCTTCGCATGTTAAATAATATGACGCGTATTATATATATATATATATGCATGCGCGCTAAACAAGATGAGATAAATAATAACAAACCCCTCAAAAAAATTATATTAAGTCCTAAGCGTTCAAAGATATTTGGAATATCGAAGGTCGCCTTCTAGCATGGTAAAGCGAAAGAGTATTAAATATTTAATATGAGTTTGTTGTGTCATACAAGGCAAGTATTAAATATTTAAGATGTTGCTTTATCACATTTGATACTTATAAATAGACTGAACAATGCTGTTTTGTTGTGTCACACAAGGACAGTGTTTTTCTTTCGAATATATGGAAGTGCTAGGTTGGACTTAACTTGGATAATTTTGATTCGGATGTGTCACACTTGATCAAAATAATCTAAGAGGCCAAATACAAGGAGTTACATAGTGATGTAATTGACAATAGTTGTCTACCTATTTATTTATATATAGTTTGTTGTGTCACACAAGACTATATACATTTGAAATGGGATCCTTATTCTCACTAGCAAATCTTTAATTAGATATGCCGAACTATATAGGGAGGGTAATATAGTTTGATGAAAATAGTGGGAGATACCAATTTAAAATAAAGACCTAATTTATTTTGGTAATTAATTAAAATGAATGTATGATAAAATGTTGTTAAATTACAAATTCATTTATAGAATTTTATGGTGTCTAATTCACTATCACTGCATAGCATATTAGATGCTAATTAATCGGACCGTATTAAATGGACTGGTTAAGAAATTTGAGAATAGTTCTCAAGGCTGAAAAGTTATCTTATGTCCTTAATATGTCTATCCCTGCAATGTATGCAGACAATGCCTCTGAGGAAGAGATTGTTACTTTTAGAAAGTAATAAGATGATGCACAGTTGGCTCAATGCATCATGCTCGCATCCATGAGTAACGAGCTTCAGCGTCAACATGAAACTATGGATGCTCCTACTATACTCCTGCACCTTCAAGGAGTTGAAGGGTGAGGAAAGTAGGACTATTAGATATCAGATATCTAAGGAGTTTTTCCGATCTAGAATGACCAATGGCACTGTCAGGTTTGTATATAACGCAAACATGCAATCAAATTACATAAATAGAGCAGAAGCATGATAAAACGGATTTTAAAATTTTAATACAAACCATTACCATGATCTATCCTTGTGTTCAATTATCAATTAAACGAAAGAGAAAGAGAATAAGAATTATACCCTCGTAGATCAAAGCTTCTTCGGGTACAAGTTCAACTCCTAGTCCTTCGTGTTCTCCTCGAATTCTACCGATGAGATTCCTTCCTTTGATCAACGTTAGCCACCTAAGTGTTTGGCCTCTAGAGGTGATCCACCAAGGAAGAATAGGTATTCAAGAAGTTGGGTATTGAAAAAACCCTAATTTATATCTCTATAGAAATTGCAAGTACTCTCCACAATCTAATGCAAGAGTGTGTAACCCTAATCTATGATAAGACTTCTCTTATTTATAGATGTAGGAATAACCCTTCCCTAAACTATTTAGGATTAGGGTTTTAATTATAATTAAACTCCTTTAATTAATAATGCTCCTAATCCAATTAGGAATTCATGTGAGAGTACTTCTATTAATTAATTCTCAATCCCTATTAGGAATCAAATAATAGTAATCGTAATAATAATAATAAGACTCCTCTTATTAATTTATATTTAATATTTTCAAAATATTAAATAATAAATATTAAGTTATTTAATTTATTCTATCTCCATAGATTAAATTAAATACACTTAACTTATTATTACAATTATGTCATTTACTTCTTAAATAAATATTTTCCTTTTTGCGGTGTGACCCTTTAGGTTCTCCATATTAAACCGGTTGTGAATAAATCAATTAGAACAATTCTAATCTTATTTAAATAAATAAATTAAATTATTTAATTCATTTAAATATATAATATTTATTCTACAATAAGGGTAAGCCCCCTTACCAATCAACGACTTTCCAGACAATATAGATTTCAACATTAATTACAAAAGAACCTTTCAGTGAATAGTTACCGTACAATTCAATCCTTCTACCATACAATGTCCCAATTAAATATAAGACATGGATTTACTGTCAAGTCTTATTTTATTTAATTATATGTATTTCGATTCCCAAATGCACAACTCTAAATAATGCAAATTAGAAACTCCTTTCTAATTTCATTCTGCCTTGGCCAAGGATTACTGAGTTGTTATTTATCGAATCACATAGGACATTCACATCTTTTACTAGACGTGGTAGATTATTTGTTGATCATTCACCTATCTCCATGCACAACTTATTATACCCAATCATACCCTTTGATATACCCCAAAGGTCTTAAGAGGACATGTCAAAGTATAACTCATCATACACAAGATACTATGATGAATTCAAGTCCAAGGATCATTTTTACTACTATCACTAGAGGAATTCCTATTGACAGGCGAGTAAAACTCCATTAGGTATTCCTTAGCGAGCCACATTCAGTGTACTTATTCTTCAATAAGCACCTACATACTTGCTTTAGTGTCTCCACACAAATGATTATGAGATCAATCATGTGACACCCCCAAATTCAGGTACCAATACCTCGAATTTGGTGCTCACGATAAAATGCATTCATACACCTCCAAACAACATAAATCAACTAATGCGGAATAAAATAAACATATGTTGTTCATTACAAAAGGTTCACTACGGTCCCAAGGTCTACAACCTTAAATAAATACATCGCGGAATACATTAATAATACAAAACTATTCCACGATTACACAACGGGATAGTATATATAACTATTCCTTAAGCTTTCCTTTGCCTTTGTCCGCTTTGGAACTCCCCGGCTTAACTGCAATAGGTTCATGATATAGCAAGGGTGAGCAACTACTTTGCTCAGCAAGTTTAAAAGCAAGAATGAAGATATATCATGAATGAATAAGAATAATAGCTGCATAGATCAACAATTTATGAACATTAATGAAATAGCTGAAATGACATAATCAAGGTCCAAATGAATCAATGAATAATGATTATTTACTGCTGAGTGGTCCAACCGACCATGAACTTTTGGCCAAAGAGTCAATCATTCGACTAACTCTTTTAAAAACCTGGCCCCGTCAGTTGTACTCGAGGGGATCAGCCTCTCGTACACCATGTATATGCATAACATTTAACTCTGACTGCATCGGATAACCGACACATTATAGTCCCCTAATAAGGGTTGCTCTCTCAGTCCAAGAATCCGCACCGACAATCGGTTTGGATAACTTTTTAAAATAATAACCTGTACATGTCTAGCCGAAACGAATGGCATAGACTATTTTCCTAAACAGTTCATGAATGAAGAACTTAAACGTTTCACAATCCAACAACAAATAATGAATTCAATTGCATAAGCTGCGAATATCAATAATTATCTTGGAGGTGGAGTAATTGACAATAATTAATCCACTAATATGATTCAAAAGTAATAACTCCATTTGAGTCATGAAACTTGCAACAATATACAACACCTGTATAAAATATGAAACCTGCCCGAATGTTAATTTGAGCTAGGGTAAGGAAGCTTGCATTCAATATATAAAAAGAATGAAGTTAGGAAACTTGCCCAACACAAGGGTTAGACAAGCGTTAGGAAACTTGCCTGAAGCGCTGCTACAATATTACAACACACGCTCCTTAATATCCTACACAATTAGGTACATATTCACATACAATTAGTCACATACGGAATACCAAATATTTGCTTACACAACTCTATAATGTCCCATTCAAATAAGAAACAAAATATTAAACAAGGTTATACCCACTAGTTACGGCGTTACGACGCTTGCACGTCTATACGCCCAACTTGCCTATTCGAATGCCCAAGCGACACGTAATTGTGTACGCCTAACACGCCCATTCGATTCATCTAATACTCATTGGTTAATGCTAAGTATCATTATAAATCATAAAAACCACATCATGAAAGTTAGAACATCACTTTACATTGTCGGGAGCATTACATGTGCTTACGCGCATGCCCGACACCTACCGTTTGCACAATAGCCCTAAAAACGGTTAATTTCAAAATTGTTTCAGGTAATAAATTTCAATTCAAATTAATGGATATTGTAGGTCTATCTCTAAGCTTTCCGAATCATCTTGAATCGCCTAAATCCGAGTCCGTATGAGAAAGTTATGGCCATTTTCCCAACGGACGTCGAAGCTGAGTCGGGCAGCGCACACGCGGGCGGGCGGCACCAGGCGCACGGCGTGCTGGCAGCGCACGCGCGCGGGCGCGCGGGGCCTTGGTGCGGGCGCGCGGCTGGCCTGGTGGCCCATGTCAGACATCGCGATTTTGACCCTCCTTCACTCCAATCCTCATAACTTCTTCTCTAAACCTTCAAATTGGTCCGTTCCGGACTCTATGGACTCCTAAGACATAGAGCTACAACATATCAAAAATTTAGAGCTATTCATTAACATTAACATGTTGAAATCCGTGACCAAAGTATCAAATCATGTTTTATTTTTGTGTTCTTCGTGTTCTTCGTGTTCTTTACAAAAATCATCACCAAATCTTTGTTTTAATCCCTTTTTACTCCATTCCAACTGGGTTAAACTCATAACCCATGGAACTACAATATGACAACAACAAATAAACACAACAAGCAAGGAATCATAGCTACAATCCCTCTAAATTCGTCCAACAGTCCATGTTCATGTCCAAAGTCCATTGTTCTTCATGTTCTTCATCCTCCTTAAGCATAGGTACGGATTTATTGCGTTTTTATTCCACTTTGATGTTATTAATAGCTTACATATCCTCTTAACAACATTTACAAACATCCAACACAAACAAAAACAACAAGGATCGCTAGAAAATCAATCCACAAGCTCAAGAGCTCAAAACTAAGAAAAACTTGAAAAACTCAACAAGAAATCGAATGGAAAGGATTTGGTTGGTGTTTACCTCTGTAAATCCTTCCTAGATGATTAAGAAGCTTGGCTAGGATTGATTTTGAAGGTTCTCCTTGCTTGGTTCCTCTTCTCGTTCCTCCCGTGCCTCCTTCTTCCTCCTTCCTTTTTCCGGCGAACTTCCGGCGACCTCTTTCTCTTCCTTCTTGGCAACTCTCACTCTCTTTCTCTCTCTCTATCAGCTGATGGGAAATGGGAGGAATGTGGAATGCAAGATAGAAATGGAATGGTTGCATTATTTGGGAGAAGTGGAGTAAATTAGGGGAAGTGGAAGAAAAAATGGGAAAGGTGGCCAATTTTCTATTAGCTAACAATTTTTTTATTTGTTCCCACTTATTCAACATGCAATTCCACTCATTTGGCCTCTCCCTCACCATGTTACCCGCATACTCGCTCATTACAACACCAAAATGCTGATTTTTGTGCCCATATCCCACATGGGTCAAGTCTTGGGTCATGGGTTGGGTCATGGGTTTGGGTCATGGGTTTGGGTCACCCTTAAAACCACTTGGGCTTCTAATTTAATTCTCATTGGGCTCCCATAACTCCTACACTTGGATTAATATCTCATTGCCTAAATGGGTTGATAATAATTAGGAAAATCGAAGTTATCTGAGAAGACGTCTCTAGATGAATATGCCCAACGTGAATACTAACTCGTGAATAGAGATTTAACGATGCTACGCGAAATTAAATATTCACTTAAACAAAACTATAACACGTAAAATTTCATGCATTCACATAATCCAGATTGTCACACAACCTTTAAACATGCAACACAAAATAATATTAATAAAATAATAAATATTCATAAATTCGAATTACAAGGCAAATTCCAGAATTCACGGGAGGGGTCGTTACATCCTCCCCTCCTTATAAGAATTCTGTCCCCAGAATTTCAACCTAGGGGCGGAAAAATCTTAACAGAGGTTCACTCAAAAAGATGCGGATAATTCTTCCTCATCTTCTCTTCTAGCTCCCACGTAGCTTCTTCAGCTGCGTGGTTCCTCCAAAGTACTTTGACCGAATGGATGACCTTATTTCTTAACGTCTGTTCTTTCCTATCTAATATCTGGACAGGAATCTCTTCATATGACAAATCTCGTTTCAACTTGAATCGGTTCATAGGATATCACATGTTTGTAGTCGGGTTTATATGGCCGCAACACAGAAACGTGAAACACATTATGAATATGCTCCAGTTCAGGAGGTAAAGCTACCTCATACGCCACCTCACCTACCCTCTTTAAAACTTCAAAAGGTCCTACGAACCTGGGACTCAATTTTCCCTTCTTTCCAAATCTGATCTTCCCCTTCCAGGGAGATACCTTCAAAAACACAAAGCTGCCCACTTCAAAGTCTCGTTTCTGACGATGTAAATCGGCGTATTTCTTTTGTCGATCCTGAGCCGCTACCAATTGAGCTCTTATCACTTTGACGACATCCACAGTCTGTTGCACCAATTCAGGTCCCAACAGTCTCCGTTCACCGACTTCGTCCCAACACAGAGGTGTTCGACACTTCCTTCTGTATAATGCTTCGTATGGCGGCATGCCAATACTTGCATGATAACTGTTATTGTAGGCAAACTCCACCAGTGGTAGGTGATTGTCCCAACTGCCTTTAAAATCCATCACACATGCTCTAAGCATGTCCTCCAGCGTCTGAATCGTTCGTTCGCTTTGCCCATCCGTTTGAGGATGGTATGCCGTACTCAACCTCAACTGGGTTCCCAACCTTTCTTGTAAGCTCTTCTAGAAATTCGACGTGAAGCGCGGATCTCTGTCAGATACAATAGATACCGGTACTCCATGTCGTGACACAATCTCTTTCACATATAACTTTGCTAGCTGCTCCAAATTATACCTTATCTTGATCGGTAGAAAATGTGCAGATTTAGTTAAACGATCCACGATCACCCAGATCGCGTCGTAACCCTTCTGAGTTGGTGGAAGCCCCGTCACAAAATCCATCGTGATATGCTCCCACTTCCACTCCGGAATATCCAGTGGTTGTAGCAGTCCACCCGGTTTCTGATGTTCTGCTTTTACCCTTTGACATGTCAAACATCGTCCAACACATTCCGCAACCTCCCTCTTCATGTTCGGCCACCACCAATGTTGACGCAAATCCTGATACATCTTGGTACTACCAAGGTGTATCGAATACTTTGTAGAATGAGCTTCCTGCAGAATCTCTTCCCTCAACTCCGGAACCATCGGTATCCAGATTCTCCCTTCAAACCTTAGTAGTCCCGTGCTATCAGACTTGTACTTTAATTCCTCTCCTTCTGAGATCCGCTTCTTTATGGCGACACATTCATCATCCATTTCTTGAGCCTCCTTTATCTTGTCTAATAAAGTCGGACTCGCCTCCACTGCAAACAGTTTCTCATCTGCATTCGTCGGATATTTGACTTCCAATTTCAGTCTTTCCATATCTTTGATCAGTTCCTCTTGAGTTGTCAACATCATCAACTTATCTCTGCCCTTCCTACTTAGCGCATCAGCTACTACATTGGCCTTACCGGGATGGTATAAAATTTCACAATCGTAGTCCTTGATCAACTCCAACCATCGTCGCTGCCTCATGTTTAGTTCCTTTTGAGTGAAAATATACTTCAAACTTTTGTGGTCTGTGTATATTTCACACTTCTCCCCATATAGATAGTGCCTCCAAATCTTTAGAGCAAACACTACTGCCGCTAGTTCCAGGTCATGAGTCGGATATCCCTTCTCATAATCCTTCAGCTGCCGTGACGCGTATGCAATGACCTTCCCATGCTGCATCAATACGCACCCAAGACCTTTGTGTGACGCGTCACTGTACACCACAAACCCCCCTGTATTATCTGGCAGTGATAACACAGGTGCTTCACTAAGTTTCTTCTTCAACTCCAAGAAACTCTCTTCGCACTTATCCGTCCACACAAACTTCACTGTCTTCCTTGTCAAATTTGTCAACGGTGTCGCTATCTTTGAAAAGTTCTGAATAAATCTCCGGTAGTAACCTGCTAATCCCAAGAAACTTCGAACTTCTGTCGGCGTCCTTGGCTGCTCCCAGTTTATTACTGCTTCTACCTTCGCAGGATCCACCGATACACCATCCTTGTCAATTACGTGCCCCAAAAACTGCACCCTTTGTAGCCAAAATTCACACTTGGAAAACTTTGCATATAGCTTATCCCTTCTTAGTGTTTCCAGGGCTATTCTCAAATGTTCGACGTGTTCCTCCTCCGTCTTCGAGTAGACAAGAATGTCATCTATGAAAACGATGACAAATTTATCTAGGTATTGCTTGAACACTCTGTTCATCATGTCCATAAATGCTGCTGGCGCGTTCGTCAACCCAAATGACATCACCAAAAACTCAAAGTGTCCATATCGAGTTCTGAATGCTGTCTTTGGAATATCCTCTTGCCTCTATTTCAGTTGGTGATATCCCGTCCTCAAGTCAATCTTCGAAAAGTATTTCGCTCCCTTCAATTGATCGAACAAATCATCAATTCTGGGCAGCGGGTACTTGTTCTTAATCGTGACTTTGTTCAACTCCCGATAGTCAATACAAAGCCTAAGCGATCCGTCTTTCTTCTTTACAAACAGTACCGGCGCTCCCCATGGAGAAACACTCGGACGAATATACCCCTTATCTAGTAACTCCTGCAGTTGGACCATCAGTTCTTTCATTTCCACTGGTGCCATCCTGTACGGTGCCTTTGAGATCGGTGGGGTTCCCGGTACTAAGTCGATCACAAATTTCACTTCTCTATCCGGCGGCAACCCCGGTATCTCATCTGGGAAAACATCTGGGAATTCCCTTACTACAGGTATCTGACCCAGCTCACCCTCTACTCTTCGGGTATCAACCACGTGAGCCAGATAACCTATACAACCTTTCTTTATCAATTTCTTCGCTTGCATTATCGTCAGACAACAAGATTGTCTCGGCAATTTACTACCGTAAAATACGACCTTCGACTTATTCGGAGTCTTCAGGTGTATACTTTTCTTCTGACAATCAATCACAGCCCCGTGACTAGACAACCAGTCCATCCCAAGAATTACATCAAATTCTCCTAGTCGTATTGGAATCAAATCCACGCTCAGTTTATACCCGTTTATCTCAGCACAACAATTTCTATGGATGTATTCCACAGGAATAACTTCTTTATTAGCTACTTCCACATTCATTGGATTCTCTAATTTCTCACGAGGTAAGTTTAGCCGTTTAGCAAATTCATCCGACACAAATGAGCAGGTAGCTCCCGAATCAAATAATACATATGCATTAATATTATTGATCGAAATAATACCTGACAACACATCCTTTGATTCCATCGCATCCTGCACTGTCATGTTGAAGGTGCGTGCTACTAGTCTGTTCTGCTGTGTTGGTCCTCCGATAGTCAGCTTACTGTTGTTCCCTTGGTTAGCACTGCCTGCATCACTCTTTCTCTTTGAGCAATCCTTCTTCTGATGATCTGAAGCACCACAAGAAAAATAACTTCCTGCCTTCGCCTTTGGGCATTGTGGGGCAATGTGCCCCGGTTGACCACAGTTGAAACAAACTCCTTTTCCTTTCATGCATTCTCCAAAGTGATTCCTTCCACATTTCTCGCATTTATTTCCCTTCTTTGCATCCCCTCCGGACTTGCTTCCTGTCGTCTGACTGTCGTTCCATTTTCTCTTATTTGGGTTACTTCCCCCGCTGCTACCTTCCTTATGACCATCATGACTCTTCTTCTTTTTCTGATCTTGGTTGTGCCTGGCCAAAGCTTCGCTTCCTCCCTCAGCAATGATTGCTTTCTCAAGTAATGTAGAAAATGTGTTGATTTGCAAAACCGCAACCTTACTATACAACCAAGGTTTCAGTCCTTGTTCAAATCTCTTTGCTCGCCTAGCTTCGGTGTCCACCTGATGTGGAGCAAACCTAGCTAATTCGTTAAATTTTGCAGCATACTCCGCAACTGACATGCTTCCTTGCTTTAGTTCCAGGAACTTTATCTCCATGCTTGCCTGCATACTTGCTGGAAAGTAATTTTCGAAAAACAGCTCCTTGAAACGAGCCCATGCAATCGTGCCTTCCCCAGCTCGACCTTTGTTCGCCTTCCACCAGTAATTTGCCTCACCTTTCATCATGAAAGTGGCAAACGACGTCATCTGTTCTTCGGCCACCCTTGCGACCTCAAAAACTTTCTCCATTTCTTCTACCCATGTCTGAGCTTCAATCGGATTCGTAGTCCCACGAAATTCCGGTGGTCCTACTAATTTGAAATCCTTAAAGTTCGCCATGTGACTTCCTGGCTGATCAACTGCAGCGGCTTGTCTGCCCTGCATTGCTTCTGCTAATAAGTTAACAAAAGCCCTCATAGGGTCTGCCTGACCCCCTTCGTTATTCACCGACTCCTCAACCCTTTGGTTACGCGGTCGTCCTCTTGGCGCCATGATCTGCTAAAAGAAAACCGTCGGCTATTACTAATAGATCTAGGCCTCATGCCATAAGTCATTTAAGTCAACAATTAAAAGTAAAAGCATCTATCAAACACGTTTGATTTAAATAAAACAATTGCATTTATAACCATATGTCACTGTCTTAATACAACTAGACTCAACATGTGGCATACTTCTAAAAAAAATGCTAAAAGACATAGCCTTCAACCATTACTATCCCCTAAAGAACAAAAATGGGGAATAATAACCTTCCACCCCTCTATCAGGAACAAAATTGGGGGTTCAACTACTATCCCACGCACGCTATAAGCAGAGGGATTTACAACATAAGTAAGCCCCTAATACAACAAAAGTGGGACCTACTGCAAACATAATGTTAAAAACAACACATCACCGCCTGCTGCGACAGAGTGCAACTCGGAGCTCCCGTCGAGCCAGCCTGTCGACCACTCGACGCCTAATCACGCGCCTGCTACTCCCCTCATCCCTGGGGTACCTCCTCACCCTGTCCCTCAGTCTGCCGATGGAAGTGGTTAAGCCTAAACGGAGGGAATCAATCTCTGCAGTCCGGGCTGCCAACTGCCCTATAGCCTCATCTCGCTCCAGACGAGTAGTCTCCAGCTGATCTTCTACCCACTCTATCTGTCCTACCAGCATCACATTCCTCTCTAAGAGGTCATAAACCATCACACCAAGCTGAACAGAAACCCCACGCCAACCGTGAGCCACTGCCTCTAGCTCGGCAATCCGCTGGTCCTTTTCCTGCAGCTTCTGGGTTAACTCAGTCTTTTCTCCTAAAGTCTGATATGCCAATGACCTGTACTGCTCCTCTCGGTCCTGGTGATCCTGATTCTGCTCCTCTAAGTGTGCTACTCGATTCTCGAGCTCTTCGTTCTTATTTGTTAGCTCTTCTATGATGTCACTAGCAGTAGTGCCCATGCCATCTGCATACTCAGGCGGCTCCTCATCCTCCGTCACTGGGTCCTCCTCGGGGTCCTCCTCAGAACCATACTCGGCCTCAGACTCAGCCCTTGTGTCCATCATCTCTGGCTCACTCGGCTGTACCTCCACTAACTGCCCTGCGTCCACATGAATGTCTGTGAACTCTACCTCTCCAGCAGGACTGTACTCTCCCGTCTCAGACATCCTACAGCCACAAACAGAAACAAATAGACAGCAAGATGTCAGTGCTACAATAAAATATATTCATTGATAAAATGAAATGATATTTTATCATGCACAACTCGGCTCGATGGATTTCCACAATCCACCTCCAGACATGACCATCAAATGAATCTCCTCGATCCATCACCTAGCGTACTCAATACGAGTTTAATACTAAGGTTATAACCTAGGTTTCGCATTCCTAAAGTTTATAACCTACAGCTCTGATACCAACCTGTGACACCCCCAAATTCAGGTACCAATACCTCGAATTTGGTGCTCACGATAAAATGCATTCATACACCTCCAAACAACATAAATCAACTAATGCGGAATAAAATAAACATATGTTGTTCATTACAAAAGGTTCACTACGGTCCCAAGGTCTACAACCTTAAATAAATACATCGCGGAATACATTAATAATACAAAACTATTCCACGATTACACAACGAGATAGTATATATAACTATTCCTTAAGCTTTCCTTTGCCTTTGTCCGCTTTGGAACTCCCCGGCTTAACTGCAATAGGTTCATGATATAGCAAGGGTGAGCAACTACTTTGCTCAGCAAGTTTAAAAGCAAGAATGAAGATATATCATGAATGAATAAGAATAATAGCTGCATAGATCAACAATTTATGAACATTAATGAAATAGCTGAAATGACATAATCAAGGTCCAAATGAATCAATGAATAATGATTATTTACTGCTGAGTGGTCCAACCGACCATGAACTTTTGGCCAAAGAGTCAATCATTCGACTAACTCTTTTAAAAACCTGGCCCCGTCAGTTGTACTCGAGGGGATCAGCCTCTCGTACACCATGTATATGCATAACATTTAACTCTGACTGCATCGGATAACCGACACATTATAGTCCCCTAATAAGGGTTGCTCTCTCAGTCCAAGAATCCGCACCGACAATCGGTTTGGATAGCTTTTTAAAATAATAACCTGTACATGTCTAGCCGAAACGAATGGCATAGACTATTTTCCTAAACAGTTCATGAATGAAGAACTTAAACGTTTCACAATCCAACAACAAATAATGAATTCAATTGCATAAGCTGCGAATATCAATAATTATCTTGGAGGTGGAGTAATTGACAATAATTAATCCACTAATATGATTCAAAAGTAATAACTCCATTTGAGTCATGAAACTTGCAACAATATACAACACCTGTATAAAATATGAAACCTGCCCGAATGTTAATTTGAGCTAGGGTAAGGAAGCTTGCATTCAATATATAAAAAGAATGAAGTTAGGAAACTTGCCCAACACAAGGGTTAGACAAGCGTTAGGAAACTTGCCTGAAGCGCTGCTACAATATTACAACACACGCTCCTTAATATCCTACACAATTAGGTACATATTCACATACAATTAGTCACATACGGAATACCAAATATTTGCTTACACAACTCTATAATGTCCCATTCAAATAAGAAACAAAATATTAAACAAGGTTATACCCACTAGTTACGGCGTTACGACGCTTGCACGTCTATACGCCCAACTTGCCTATTCGAATGCCCAAGCGACACGTAATTGTGTACGCCTAACACGCCCATTCGATTCATCTAATACTCATTGGTTAATGCTAAGTATCATTATAAATCATAAAAACCACATCATGAAAGTTAGAACATCACTTTACATTGTCGGGAGCATTACATGTGCTTACGCGCATGCCCGACACCTACCGTTTGCACAATAGCCCTAAAAACGGTTAATTTCAAAATTGTTTCAGGTAATAAATTTCAATTCAAATTAATGGATATTGTAGGTCTATCTCTAAGCTTTCCGAATCATCTTGAATCGCCTAAATCCGAGTCCGTATGAGAAAGTTATGGCCATTTTCCCAACGGACGTCGAAGCTGAGTCGGGCAGCGCACACGCGGGCGGGCGGCACCAGGCGCACGGCGTGCGGCAGCGCACGCGCGCGGGCGCGCGGGGCCTTGGTGCGGGCGCGCGGCTGGCCTGGTGGCCCATGTCAGACATCGCGATTTTGACCCTCCTTCACTCCAATCCTCATAACTTCTTCTCTAAACCTTCAAATTGGTCCGTTCCGGACTCTATGGACTCCTAAGACATAGAGCTACAACATATCAAAAATTTAGAGCTATTCATTAACATTAACATGTTGAAATCCGTGACCAAAGTATCAAATCATTTTTATTTTTGTGTTCTTCGTGTTCTTCGTGTTCTTTACAAAAATCATCACCAAATCTTTGTTTTAATCCCTTTTTACTCCATTCCAACTGGGTTAAACTCATAACCCATGGAACTACAATATGACAACAAAAAATAAACACAACAAGCAAGGAATCATAGCTACAAGTCCTCTAAATTCGTCCAACAGTCCATGTTCATGTCCAAAGTCCATTGTTCTTCTTGTTCTTCATCCTCCTTAAGCATAGGTACGGATTTATTGCATTTTTGTTCCACTTTGATGTTATTAATAGCATAAATATCCTCTTAACAACATTTACAAACATCCAACACAAACAAAAACAACAAGGATCGCTAGAAAATCAATCCACAAGCTCAAGAGCTCAAAACTAAGAAAAACTTGAAAAACTCAACAAGAAATCGAATGGAAAGGATTTGGTTGGTGTTTACCTCTGTAAATCCTTCCTAGATGATTAAGAAGCTTGGCTAGGATTGATTTTGAAGGTTCTCCTTGCTTGGTTCCTCTTCTCGTTCCTCCCGTGCCTCCTTCTTCCTCCTTCCTTTTTCCGGCGAACTTCCGGCGAACTTCCGGCGACCTCTTTCTCTTCCTTCTTGGCAACTCTCACTCTCTTTCTCTCTCTCTATCAGCTGATGGGAAATGGGAGGAATGTGGAATGCAAGATAGAAATGGAATGGTTGCATTATTTGGGAGAAGTGGAGTAAATTAGGGGAAGTGGAAGAAAAAATGGGAAAGGTGGCCAATTTTCTATTGGCTAACAATTTTTTTATTTGTTCCCACTTATTCAACATGCAATTCCACTCATTTGGCCTCTCCCTCACCATGTTACCAGCATACTCCCTCATTACAACACCAAAATGCTGATTTTTGTGCCCATATCCCACATGGGTCAAGTCTTGGGTCATGGGTTGGGTCATGGGTTTGGGTCATGGGTTTGGGTCACCCTTAAAACCACTTGGGCTTCTAATTTAATTCTCATTGGGCTCCCATAACTCCTACACTTGGATTAATATCTCATTGCCTAAATGGGTTGACAATAATTAGGAAAATCGAAGTTATCCGAGAAGACGTCTCTAGATGAATATTCCCAACGTGAATACTAACTCGTGAATAGAGATTTAACGATGCTACGCGAAATTAAATATTCACTTAAACAAAACTATAACACGTAAAATTTCATGCATTCACATAATCCAGATTGTCACACAACCTTTAAACATGCAACACAAAATAATATTAATAAAATAATAAATATTCAGAAATTCGAATTACAAGGCAAATTCCAGAATTCCCGGTCGTTACAAATCATCCTCTTCTCAAGAGCAAGCAACGTATGTACTAATCTATCCGGATTCACTAATCCCCTTTTTAGTAATCCAACGATTAGGAACGATTTTAGTTTGTGAGCTATCCAGAATTTAGATCTCATTAGCATGATCACCATCATGATTCTAAAAGCATTGCTCAAAACTATGGGTTTATCACATTTAATATAACAGCACCATGTAGATAATATAAAATGCCTTTTAAGAAAGTCAATTCTTTTATTAATAAATGAATAAGATTACAAAGTATATGCTGCATCATATCAAATATGATTGGCTTGTGTGCATACTACTTTCAATCTCCCACTTGCACTAAAGTCAATCGCTTTGGTATCTAATACCCATCTTCTCTAAGTGACGATCAAACTGCTGTTGAGTTAAAGCTTTAGTAAATGGATCTGCAATGTTGTCTTGAGAGTCCACACGCTCCAGGGTGACGTCTCCTCTTTCAATGATCTCTCTAATCAAATGAAACCGCCGCAACACGTGTTTGGATTTCTGATGAGACCTGGGTTCCTTAGCCTGCGCAACAGCTCCGTTGTTGTCATAGAATAAAGGTACGGCTCCTCTAATGCTAGGAACCACTCCAAGTTCAGTTATGAACTTTTTCATCCAAAGAACTTCCTTTGCAGCTTCACTTTCAACTATATACTCTGCCTCTGTCACTGAATCAACAACTGTTTGCTGCTTGGAACTCTTCTAACTCACTGCGCCGCCATTTAAGGTAAACACATACCCTGGAACGGATTTACTGTTATCTTGGTCCGTTTGAAAACTTGAGTCTGTATAGCCCTCTAGTTTCAATTCAGACCCACCGTAGACAAGAAATACATCCTTAGTTTTTCTCAAGTACTTTAGGATATTTTTCACTGCCTTCCAGTGCTCTTCTCCTGGATTCGACAGATATCTGCTTGTTACACTAAGTGCATGAGCGACATCTGGTCTAGTACATATCATACCGTACACGATAGATCCTATTGCTGAAGCATAAGGAATCTTACTCATTCGGTCTCTCTCCTCAGGTGTCTTTGGGGCCTGTTTCTTGGAGAGATGTATTCCATGGCTCATCGGCATGAGACCTCTCTTAGAATCTACCATGCTAAACTTCTTTAGCATCGAGTCAATGTACTTTCCTTGGGTCAACCCTAGCATCCTTTTAGATCTATCTCTATAGATCTTTATCCCCAAAATATAGGATGCCTCACTATGGGAGATCTCTCCGATCTGATCCTCATAGGCCGGACAAGTCTGTACCGCAATTCCCAGGGCTAATCTCAGTCCTAGGATGCATCCCTCGTATTTGGCCGTTTTGTTGGAGTGGCAGAACTGTAATTTCATGGCTACCGGCTTCTGCCATTTGGATGGGTGGAGTATGGACTCTACGGCCTCTCAGTTGGGTCCTAGGGGCAATCTCACAAAACAAACAAAGGTCGTAGTTTAGTACTGTGCCAGCTACAAATTAGCAGATGCATGTCGACACTGATGCCTGATTTTTTTTTTTTTTATTTTTTTTTTTTTTAGGTTCTCTAATCTTATCCTGCAAAACAAGGTCAGTGTTTGATGACAGGATAGTATTCAGAAATTTTAGAAAACCTTGGTACGTGGTATGGATGGCCTTCCTGCAAAACCAAGTCAGTATTCTCTTTATATGTGCAGGTGATGTAATCACATGATACAGGACATATTTATTACGATGATGATGGTATGACAGTTGTATGTCATTTACATGACATTTATTTATTTGACTGAACGATAAAAGAGCATGAAGAAGCTTCCCTTTCGTTAGGTTTATCAGAGGCTGACCTACCCTAGGGTTACTCTCGCGGGCTTTTCGGCATGAAGGTCCCCAAATCTTCGCAATCTACTCGTCTGAGTCCTTTCGATTGGAGCGGATATGGGTGGTGCGTTTCCTGAGCCATCTCCGGGGAGCAGCCCCTTCGAGTCCAGTAATAAGCAACCGACAGGTTCGCCTCAGGAGGAGGTACACTCTCAACATACATTCACATTCATCGTCCTCACCGTATGCAAATGATTACTTTAAAGTAAAGCAATTCCATTCAACCATTCATTCATTTGGACAAAAACACACATTCACACAACAATAAGTAAAAACAGGCCAAAATGTCGCACGCACATACACATTCATAAATTTTAAAGGATAGGACAGCATCAAGATTTGAACGCGGCTTAAGCCCTCTAATGTCCCCAGCAGAGTCGCCAGCTGTCGACGCCGGGTTTTCGCTCTTCTTTTTCTTTTCATTTTTTGCCTTTTCGGTTTTAGGTGATTTGGGAAAAGGTCGGCCTTGATGTCGACGGGGTTTTGAAAGATCGTTTTTTTATGATGAGCCAATTAACCAGAGTCGCCAGTTGGTATATTTGAAATGGATGTACCAACGCATCCGAGTTTTCGTTTTTTATAAATCGCTGGCTCATATGTGACTCCGAATTAATTGGTCTGCGAATCGAGATTCATAGAGTTCGGGGGCTTGATTAAGTGAGGGGAAGGTGTTAGGCACCCCTCGACTTCCGTGAAACACGGTTACCGCAATCTTGATGCTTTTCCTATCCTTTAATTCATGAAATGTGTGTGTGTGCGCGCGCGTGTGTGTGTGTGTGCCTATATGAATGTTGTGATGAGTTTGTATGAAAGAATCATTTGGATTTTCAGGGAAAGTCGTGCTTTAATTTGAGAAAGCTTCAGAATGTCTTTTCGGCTTATACGAAAAAGCTTTATTCTTTATTAGGAAGGTTTGATTTTAATTGTCAAAAGCTATGAGATTTTTCTTTAGATGTCGTTTTGGCAAAACAAGAGTTTTAAACCTTCGTCAAAATAGGAATCAAGATCTATACGTTGCTTTCGTAACTCAAATGATGGGCAACTTCTAGAACCTCTTTCACCCTATGCACAACGGTTTAATAAAACGTCATTTATTTATAAATTCAATTTGTGTGATGTTTTGGAAAACGATTTTTTCTTTGCCCTCTCGTTAAAGAGGAATCGACATTCATTTCCACTTTCAATTTCTTATCCTCGTGATGCTAATACCCTACTTTGATTGATTTTATGAAAATCTTATCGTTTAGCTTTGAAATCAATTTCGTGTCATAAATCAAATCAAGCATAAACACGCGTCGGGGCTATTCATGGGCATGTAAGCCATCAAAATAACCCCAAACGCCTATAATCACAAGTTTCACTATTTCGGGGCCTTAAACACGATTCTCGCCTTGGCGTCGTTTTAAGGCCCGACGATTACATATTTACAATGAAAGGTACATCGAATTTATTACATATATCAAAAGATGTCCATCATCGGATTTGGACCACGGGGTCGCGCTCCTAGGCTCACATCCAAAATCGCTACACATCCACAAGATCCTACAAATAGCAATCTAAAACAATCTATGCACAATACATCATTACAACGAGCTAAAATTTCACCAAATGGATATCATCGGGCCATTAAGAGGAATTTCGTTCCATTTGGAACCCTCACTAATAGCCCTCAATCCATAGATCCACAACAATACACAAGGAAACTACATTTAATATAATTTGGATGACAAAAGCTTAACAAAAATGGTAAAACAAATTGCTAAAACAAAGGATTTTCCCTTGCAAATAATCCCAACAATATGTATGAATTTGTGTATTGAATAGAGTAGAAAATATGAGATGTAATCTCACAAAGTGGGTACAATTTCTCACTTCTTTTCTCTCTTTTCTCTCTATTTTTTTTGCTGTTTTCTCCTTCTTTTCTTTCTTTTTCCGCCGCTGCTGCTGCTGCTGCCCTCTGGATGAATGAAGAAACTGAGCTGAAATGAGCTGGTTTAGGGAAGCCGCAGATTGATCTACGGCTGGCTGGCCGCAGATTGATCTGCGGCTGGCTGGCCGCAGATTGATCTGCGGCTGGCTGGCCCACCCCCCATCGCACTCAGCTGGTTTCCTGGTTTCGAGTCCCGTGCGCACCACCATTATTTTAATCGTTTGGCCGCAGATCAATCCGCGGCTGGGTGGGTTGATTTTCTCGAATTTCGTGCTATACCTCGATTCTCATGTCGTGACATCGGTTTTCGCCGACAGGCTTGTATTTTGCAGTCCGGGAATCACTGGGAGACGTGCCACATCATTCGGGCATGCTCATTTCGGACGACCCTGCTGTCACGTCGGTTTTGATTTGCAAATCGTTGCGGTGGCGTCGAGTGTTCGCACTTGTGCCCATTCCTTCGCTCCCGTAAGCCGGTTCAATTGATGATTTTGCCCTCCTGTCACGGTTAGTGTACGAAGCGCAAAATTTGGGTGTCTACACATTTGAAATGGGATCCTTAATCTCACTAGCAAATCTTTAATTAGATTTGCCGAACTATATAATGAGGGTAATATAGTTTGATGAAAATAGTGGGAGATACCAATTTAAAATAAAGACCTAATTTATTTTGGTAATTAATTAAATGAATGTATGCTAAAATGTTGTCTATTTCACATGCAGAATTTAAAAATGTCAAACTCACTATCACTGCGTAGCATACTTGATGCTAACAAACTGAACGGACCGAATTATACGGACTGGTTAAGGAATCTGAGAATTGTTCTCACTGCTGAAAAGATTTCTTATGTCCTAAATTCGCCAGTCCCTGCAAGTGTTGCAGAAACGGCCTCTGAGGAAGAGATTGCTACTTTTAGAAAGTGGCAAGATGATGCAATCTTGGCTCAATGCATCATGCTCGCATCCATGAGTAACGAGCTTCAGCGTCAGCATGAAACTATGGATGCTCCTACTATATTGCTGCACCTCAAAGAGTTGTATGGTGAGCAAAGTAGGACTGCTAGATATCAGATATCTAAGGAGCTCTTCCGATCTCATATGACCGAGGGCACTGCTGTTGAGACTCATGTCCTTAAGATGATCAATCTGATTGAACAACTTGGACAACTTGGGTTCGTGATGGATGGGGAGTTAAGCCAAGATTTGATCTTGCAGTCACTCCCGGACACCTTCTCACAATTTGTTGTGAATTTTCACATGAATAAGTTAGACGTCAGCTTGCCTGAGTTACTTAACATGCTGAAAACTACTGAAGGTCACTTCTCATCCAACAAGAACCAAGTCTTACTAGTGGATGATTCTTCCAAGAAAAGGAAGAGGCCCAAGGTATCTTCTGAAAAGAAGAAAAACAAGAAGGCTAAGCGTAAGGCGAAGAAAAAGGATAATAAGAAACCTGATCCAGATAGCAAAGGAATTTGCTACCATTGCAATAAGCCGGGACATTGGAAGAGGAACTGCAAGGAGTATCTTGCGGGCCAAAAGAAGCTTGGAGAAGATTCGACTTCTGATCTAGGTTTGTTCATGATTGAAATTAATTTTTCTGAAAGTCAAAATTCTACTTGGGTATTGGATACCGGCTGTAGTAGTTCTCACATATGTAATAATATGCAGGGACTAAGCAGAAGTAGGAAGCTGAACAAGGATGAAGTCGTCCTACGAGTTGGAAATGGAGCAAAGGTTGCTGCTGCATTGGCTGTAGGGACTTATTGTTTAGCATTGCCTTCGGGCAAGTTCATTAGTTTAAATAACTGTTATTATGTTCCAACACTCATTAGAAACATTATTTCAATTTCTGTATTGGATATGGATGGTTTTGATATTATAATAAAGAACAACAGTTGTTCTATTTATAATAAAAATGTTTTATATGGTGTTGGCAATTTACTGAATGGACTTTACATACTTGACTTGCATGAAAATATACTTCAAATTGAACAAACTAAGAAAAGAAAAAGAGATGATGTTAATTATACCTTTATGTGGCACTGTAGACTCGGTCATATCAATGAAACAAGATTATCCAAGTTGCATAAAGATGGGCTTTTAGAGCTATCTGATTACGAATCATATCCAACTTGTGAATCTTGTCTCATGGGTAAGATGACTAAATCCCCTTTTAGTGGAAAAGGAGAAAGAGTTACAGAGTTGTTAGCGTTGGTACACACAGACGTTTGTGGACCTATGACAACGAATGCACGAGGAGGGTATTCTTATTTTATTACTTTCACTGATGATCATTCTAGATTTGGATATGTGTATTTAAAGAAATACAAATCTGAATCGTTTGAAAAGTTCAAAGAATTCAAAAGTGAAGTAGAGAAACAAACTGGTAAGAGTATTAAGATTCTTCGATCGGATCGAGGAGGGGAATACTTGACCAATGAGTTTCTCAATTGTCTCAAAGAAAATGGTATAATCTCACAATGGACTCCACCAGGGACGCCACGGTTGAATGGTGTATCTGAAAGGAGAAATCGAACATTGTTGGACATGGTTCGATCCATGATGAGTTTTACCGACCTTCCAGTATCCTTCTGGGGTTATGCCCCAGAATCGGCTGCATACCTACTTAACAAGGTACCTACCAAATCCGTCCCAAAGACTCCATATGAGATATGGACAGGGAGGAAACCTAGTCTTAAGCATGTTAAGACTTGGGGTTGTCCAGCTTATGTCAAAAGGTTTGAGCATGATAAGCTGAAGACTAGATTCGACAAGTGTAGATTTGTGGGATATCCTAAAGAAAGTTTAGGATATTATTTCTATCATCCTACTGATCAAAAGGTGTTTGTAGCGAAACACGCTGCCTTCTTGGAAAAGGAGTTTATCCTCGAAGGGGTCAGTGGGAGTAAGATATATCTTGAAGAAGTTCAAGAACCACAAAATACTACGGATCAAAGTCAGGTACCTGACCAAGTAGAAGAACCTACTGTACCACTACCTATTCATAAATCTGGAAGAGTACCGAAGATACCTGAGAGGTATGGATTCATCATAGAGGATGATGATGAGGTACGCATCATAGATGATGATGATCCATTGACTTACGAAGAGGCTATGAGTAGTGAAGACTCAGAGAAATGGCTAGGAGCCATGAAATCTGAGATGGACTCCATGTATGAAAACCAAGTATGGACTTTGGTTTCACCACCTGAGGGCATTAAGCCTATTGGGTGTAAATGGGTATTTAAGAGAAAGACTGAGGCAGATGGCAAGGTAGAGACCTATAAGGCCCGACTGGTTGCAAAAGGTTTCAAACAAAGACAAGGAGTTGACTATGATGAAACCTTCTCACCAGTAGCTATGCTCAAGTCCATTCGGATTTTGCTTGCAATTGCAGCTTATCATGACTACGAGATCTGGCAAATGGACGTGAAAACGGCCTTCCTCAATGGAGAGCTTGAGGAGAATGTATATATGATACAGCCAGAGGGTTTTGTTTCAACGGTTGGAACAAACCAAGTCTGTAAGCTACAACGATCCATTTATGGATTGAAGCAAGCTTCTCGAAGGTGGAACATCCGTTTTGATGAGATAATCAAAAGGTTTGATTTTATCAAGAACGAGGATGAACCATGTGTGTACAAGAAGGTTAGTGGGAGCGCTATATCATTCCTTGTATTATATGTTGATGATATATTACTGATAGGGAATGATGTTCCTATGCTACAGTCGATCAAAATTTGGTTATCTAAACACTTCTCCATGAAGGACTTGGGTGAGGCATCCTATATTTTGGGGATAAAGATCTATAGAGATAGATCTAAAAGGATGTTGGGCTTGACCCAAGGAAAGTACATTGACTCGATGCTAAAGAAGTTTAGCATGGAAGATTCCAAGAGAGGTCTCATGCCGATGAGCCATGGAATACATCTCTCCAAGAAACAGGCCCCAAAGACACCTGAGGAGAGAGACCGTATGAGTAAGATTCCTTATGATTCCGCAATAGGATCTATCATGTACGGTATGATATGTACTAGACCAGATGTCGCTCATGCACTTAGTGTAACCAGCAGATATCAGTCGAATCCAGGAGAAGAGCACTGGAAGGCAGTGAAAAACATCCTAAAGTACTTGAGAAGAACTAAGGATGTATTTCTTGTCTACGGTGGGTCTGAATTGAAACTAGAGGGCTATACAGACTCAAGTTTTCAAACGGACCAAGATGACAGTAAATCCGTTTCAGGGTACGTGTTTACCTTAAACGGTGGCGCAGTGAGTTGAAAGAGTTCCAAGCAGCAAACAGTTGCTGATTTGGTGACAGAGGCAGAGTACATAGCTGCAAGTGAAGCTGCAAAAGAAGCTGTTTGGATGAAGAAGTTCATAACTGAACTTGGAGTGGTTCCTAGCATTAGAGGAGCAGTACCTTTATTCTGTGACAACAACGGAGCTGTTGCGCAGGCTAAGGAACCCAGGTCTCATCAGAAATCCAAACACGTGTTGCGGCAGTTTCATTTGATTAGAGAGATCATTGAAAGAGGAGATGTCACCCTGGAGCGTGTGGACTCTCAAGACAACATTGCAGATCCATTTACTAAAGCTTTAACACAACAACAGTTTGATCGTCACTTAGAGAAGATGGGTATTAGATACCATGGCGATTGGCTTTAGTGCAAGTGGGAGATTGAAAGTAGTATGCACACAAGCCAATCATATTTGATATGATGTAGCATATACTTTGTAATCTTATTCATTTATTAATAAAGGAATTGATTTTCTTAAAAGGCATTTTATATTATCTACATAGTGCTGTTATATTAAATGTGATAAACCCATAGTTTTGAGCAATGCTTTTAGAATCATGATGGTGATCATGCTAATGAGATCTAAATTCTAGATAGCTCACAAACTAAAATTGTTCCTAATCATTGGATTACTAAATTGGGGATTAGTGAATCCGGATAGATTAGTACATACGTTGCTTGCTCTTAGGAAGAGGATGATTGATCTCATAATCATTTGTGTAGAGACACTAAAGCAAGTATGTAGGTGCTTATTGGAGAATAAGTTCACTGAACGTGGCTCGCTAAGGAATACCTAATGGAGTTTTACTCGCCTGTCAATAGGAATTCATATAGTGATAGTTGTACAAGTGATCCTTGGACTTGAGATCATCATAGTATCTTGTGTATGATGAGTTATACTTTGACATGTCCCTTAAGACCTTGTGGGTATATCAAAGGGTATGATTGGGTATAATTAGTTATACATGGAGATAGGTGAATGATCAACAAAGAATCTACCTCGTCTAGTAAAAGATGTGAATGTCCTATGTGATTCGATAAATGATAACTCAGTAGTCCTTGGCCAAGGCAGAATGAAATTAGAAAGGAGTTTCTAATTTGCATTAATTAGAGTTGTGCATTTGGGAATCGAAATACATATAATTAAATAAAATAAGACTTGACAGTAAATCCATGTCTTATATTTAATTGGGACATTGTATGATAGAAGGATTGAATTGTACGGTAACTATTTACTCAAAGGTTCTTTTATGATTGATGTTGAAATCTATATTATCTAGAAAGTCGTTGATCGATAAGGGGGCTTACCCTTATTGTAGAATAAATATTATTTATTTAAATGAATTAAATAGTTTAATTTATTTATTTAAATAAGATTAGAATTGTTCTAATTGATTTATTCACAACCGGTTTAATATGGAGAACCTAAAGGCTCACACCGCAAAAAGGAAAATATTTATTTAAGAAGTAAATGGCATAATTGCAATAATAAGTTAAGTGTATTTAATTTACTCTATGGAGATAGAATAAATTAAATAGCTTAATATTTATTATTTAATATTTTAGAAATATTAAATATAAATTAATAAGAGGAGTCTTATTATTATTATTACTTTTACTATTATTTAATTCCTAATAGGGATTGGGAATTAATTAATAGAAGTACTCTCCCATGGATTCCTAATTGGATTAGGAGCATTATTAAATAAAGGAGTTTAATTATAATACAAACCCTAATCCTAAATAGTTTAGGGAAGGGTTATTCCTATATCTATAAATAAGAGGGGTCTTATCATAGATTAGGGTTACACACTCTTGCATTAGATTGTGGAGAGTACTTACAATTTCTATAGAGATAGAAACTAGGGTTTTGCCAAATACCCAACTTCTTGAATACTTGTTCTTCCTTGGTGGATCACCTCTAGAGGCCAAACACTTGGGTGGCTAACGTTGATCAAAGAAAGGAATCACACCGTAGCATTCGAGAAGAACACGAAGGACTAGGAGTTGAACTTGTACCCGAGGAAGCTTTGTTCTACGAGGGTATAATTCTTATTCTCTTTCTCTTTCGTTTATATCGTTAATTGAGCACATAGATTGATCTTGGTGATGGTTTGTATAAAATTTTAAAATCTGATTTTATCGCGCTTCCGCACTATTTATGTAATTTGATTACATGTTCGCGCTATATACAAACCTAACAGAATCATCCACTAGTAAGACTTGGTTCTTGTTGGATGAGAAGTGACCTTCAGCAGTTTTCAACATGTTAAGTAAATCAGGCAAGCTGACGTGCAACTTATTCATGTGAAAATTCACAACAAATTGTGAGAAAAGGTGTCCGAGAGTGACTACAAGATCAAATCTTGACTTAACTCCCCATCCATCACAAACCCAAGTTGTCCAAGTTGTTCAATCAGATTGATCATCTTAAGGACATGAGTCTCAACAGCAGTGCCCTCGGTCATACGAGATCGGAAGAGCTCCTTAGATATCTGATATCTAGCAGTCCTACTTTGCTCACCATACAACTCCTTGAGGTGCAGCAATATAGTAGGAGCATCCATAGTTTCATGTTGACGCTGAAGCTCGTTACTCATGGATGCGAGCATGATGCATTGAGCCAAGATTGCATCATCTTGCCACTTTGTGAAAGTAGCAATCTCTTCCTCAGAGGTTGTTTCTGCAACATTTGCAAGGACTGGCGAATTTAGGACATAAGAAATCTTTTCAGCAGTGAGAACAATTCTCAGATTCCTTAACCAGTCCGTGTAATTCGGTCCGGTCAGTTTGTTAGCATCAAGTATGCTGGCAGTGATAGTGAGTTTGACATTTTTAAATTCTGCATGTGAAATAGACAACATTTTAGCATACATTCATTTAATTAATTACCAAAATAAATTAGGTCTTTATTTTAAATTGGTATCTCTCACTTTTTATCAAACTATATTACCCTCAATATATATAGTTCGGCAATTCTAATTAAAGATTTGCTAGTGAGACTAAGGATCCCATTTTAAATGTATATAGCCTTGTGGTGACACAACAAACGATATATAAATAAATAGGTAGACAACTATTGTCAATTATATCTCTATGTAACTCCTTGTATTTTGCCTCTTAGATTATTTTGATCAAGTGGTGACACATCCGAATCAAAATTATCCAAGTTAAGTCCATCCTAGCACTTCCATATATGTGAAGAGAAAAATACCGTCCTTGTGGTGACCCAACAAAATAGTAATGTTCAATTCCTTAATAAGCATCAAATGTGATAAAGCAACATCTTAAATATTTAATACTTGCCTTGTGGTGACACAACAAACTCATATTAAACATTTAATACTCTATTGCTTTACCATGCTAGAAGGCGACGTTCGATATTCTAAATATCTTTGAACGCTTAGGACTTAATATGATTTCTTTGAGGGGTTTATCATTATTAGTCTCATCTTCTTTAGCGCGCATCCACATATATATATAAAATACGCGTCATATTATTTAACATGCGAAGCATGTTGTATAATATAATATATATATATAGTAAGCATGCACATATAGAATACTATATTCTACTCGGATTGATTATGGACTTTTATTCTAGTTTGGTTCACTAGAGCCACCAAGTGAACCAAAAGGTCAAACCTAGGGTGCAAGAATTAAATTTAAATATAACTATTACATTTAAACCCGGGCTCAATTACAAACGGGTCTTCTAGTGCTCCTTGCTCCTTTGTCTCCAATTCTTCAAAATTAATTCTAATTAGTCCTATTACAAAAAACTATTTACAATAAATAGAAACCTTGATCAGCAGTCAAGGGGAAGTACATAGGAGGGAGATAGAATTTACATTAAGAAAAAAATTAGAGAAGACGAGGTACACAAACCCCATTTATAAAAAATCCATACATTCAAGCATCCACTAAAATAAATCCAATCACACGTTGGTCAATAGTCCATAATCAATCCCTATTTATTATCATACATATCTCTATATGTATCAATAAATATCATTCATTCCATGAATAATAAAACCATTCCATATATGCATTGATATCAATTAATGGGCAAAAGTTTTGCTAATATTTAGTTTTGAAACAAAATAAACTCTTTTATTTTAATCAAAAACCAAATCCAAATTAAACTCCTTTATTTTAATTTTAGCAATCTGAAATCCTATTCCAGATAAAATAAACATCTTTATTTTAAATTTTTATCAATTAAATAAACCATTTATGTTAATTGAGAAAAAAAAAATTTCAAAGTCTGCACACCGGCGCGGCCGCGCTCCAAATTAAACTAGGAGCGGTGCGGCCGAGCTTGCACCCCCAGAAACGTTTACTGGGTTAGGGCGTGGCCGCGCTCCAGAATGAACTGGAAGCGGCGCGGCCGCGCCGCGACGCAGATTCAGAAATTTTTTTCCAGCCCAAAAATCCGATCGTATCGCATATCAATTCATACATGGAATCATCAAAATCAATAATTAACTCAAGGATTAGGCTCTGATACCACTGTTAGGTTTGTATATACCGCAAGAATGCAATCAAATTACATAAATAGAGCGGAAGCGTGATAAAACGGATTTTAAAATTTTAATACAAATCATCACCATGATCTATCCTTGTGTTCAATTATCAATTAAACGAAAAAGAAAGAGAATAAGAATTATACCCTCGTAGATCAAAACTTCCTCGTAGATCAAAACTTCCTCGGGTACAAGTTCAACTCCTAGTCATTCGTGTTCTCCTCGAATTCCACCGATGAGATTCCTTCCTTTGATCAACGTTAGCCACCGAAGTGTTTGGCCTCTAGAGGTGATCCACTAAGGAAGAATAAGTATTCAAGAAGTTGGGTATTGGCAAAACCTTAGTTTCTATCTCTATAGAAATTGCAAGTACTCTCCACAATCTAATGCAAGAGTGTGTAACCCTAATCTATGATAAGACTCCTCTTATTTATATATGTAGGAATAACCATTCCCTAAACTATTTAGAATTAGGGTTTTAATTATAATTAAACTCCTTTAATTAATTATGCTCCTAATCCAATTAGGAATTCATGTGAAAGTACTTCTATTAATTAATTCCCAATCCCTATTAGGAATCAAATAATAGTAATAGTAATAATAATAAGACTCCTCTTATTAATTTATATTTAATGTTTCTAAAATATTAAATAATAAATATTAAGTTATTTAATTTATTCTATCTCCATAGATTAAATTAAATACAGTTAACTTATTATTACAATTATGTCATTTACTTCTTAAATAAATATTTTTCTTTTTGCGGTGTGACCCTTTAGGTTCTCCATATTAAACCGGTTGTGAATAAATCAAGTAGAACAATTCTAATCTTATTTAAATAAATTAATTAAACTATTTAATTCATTTAAATAAATAATATTTATTCTACAATAAGGGTAAGCCCCCTTAGCGATCAACGACTTTCTAAATAATATAGATTTCAACATTAATCACAAAAGAACCTTTCAGTGAATAGTTACCGTACAATTCAATCCTTCTACCATACAATGTCCCAATTAAATATAAGACATGGATTTACTGTCTTATATATAATTAAACTCCTTTAATTAATTATGCTCCTAATCCAATTAGGAATTCATGTGAGAGTACTTCTATTAATTAATTCTCAATCCATATTAGGAATCAAATAATAGTAATAGTAATTGTCGACGCCGGGTTTTCTCGTCTCTCTTGTCCTTTTCCTATTTTAGCCTTTTATTAGGTGATTTTTGGGGAAAAGGTCGGCATTAATGTCGACGGGTTTCGAAAGATCGTTTTTTATGATGAGCCAATTAACCAGAGTCGCCAGTTGGTATATTTGAAATGGATGTACCAACTCATCCGAGTTTCTGTTTTTTTAAATCGCTGGCTCATATGTGACTCCGAATTAATTGGTCTGCAAATCGAGATTCATAGAGTTCGGGGGCTTGCTTAAGCGAGGGGAATGTGTTAGGCACCCCTCGACTTCCGTGAAACACGGTTACCGCAATCTTGATGCTTTTCCTATCCTTTAATTCATGAAAGGTGTGTGTGTGCGTGTGCGTGTGTGTGTGTGTGCCTAATGAATATTGTGGTGAGTTCGGGTTTTTTTTAGGGAAAATAGTGCTTTTAGTCTTGAGAGTGCTTCAAAATGTCTTTTCGGTATTTACGAGAAAGCCTTATTTCTTATTGAGAAAAGATTTGATTTTAATTGGCAAAAGCTATGCGATTTTTTACTAAGTGTGGTTTTGGTAAAACATGGGTTTATTAAACCTTAGCCAAAATAGGAATCGAGATTTATACGTTGCTTTCATAAATGATAGGCAATTTCTAGGATCTCTTTCGCCCTATGTATCAAGGTTTAATAAAACGTTTATTTCTTTTTTATAAACCATTTTTTTTGTGATATTTGGAAACAACTTCTCTTTAGCTTTCTCGTAAAATAGGAATCGACTTTCGTTAGCGTTTCCAATTCTTAGCCTCGTGACGCTAATACCCTACTTTGATTAATTTTAGAAAAAAAAACCTTTATTGTTTTGGCTTTGAAATCTTTTGCTTGGTGTGACAAATCAAATTAAATATCAAAACGCGTAGGGGGCTATTCACGGGCATGTAAGCCATCAAAAATATCCCCGAACGCCAACAATCACATATTTCACTATTACGAGGCCTTAAACCCGATTCTCGCCTTAGCGTCGTTTTAAGGCCCCACGATTACATGTTACAAAGCGGGCAACTTGAATCTATTACATATATCAAAACGTCCATCATCGGATTTGGACCACGGGGTCGCATTCCTAGGCTCACACCCGAGATTACTACATGCCCACAAAATGAATACTACGAAACTAACCAACACGGATTTGCCTAATACACCATGATCCGAAAATGATAATCTAAATAAATTACATCCAATAAATCACCATAAATAAGCTAGAAATTTCACCAATTGGATATCCTCGGGTTATTAGGAAGAATTTTGTTCCGATGGAACCCTCACTAATAATCCCTAATCCATTACTCTTCAACAAAATACATGAAAATTACATTTAATTCAACCCAATAATATGATATAAATTGCTAGAACGAAAGGGAAATTTCACCTTGCAATTGGTCTCAAATGGATGCAAATCTGTGTATTTGAATAGGATAAGAAGTATATTTGATACAATCAAGATCAAAAGAGTATAAATCCTCTCTTTTTTCTCTCTTTTCTTCCTATTTTGTTGCAAAACTTAACTATTTTTCTCTCAATTCCCGTGCTTTGTGCTGCTGCTGAATTCTTCTTCTTCTAAAACCTTCAACTCTCCAACCTCCTGTATGCTGCAACGAAACTGGGCTAAAATAGGCTGGCCAAAGCCAGCCGCCTGCCTCCCACTTCGCCCGATTTCGAGTTCCGTGTTTTCAAAAGGCGCACTCATTGGCCGCAGATCAATCCGCGGCTGGACGGTTTGACTTTCTCGATTTTCGTGCCACGCCTCGATTTTCGTGCCGTAACGTCGGTTTTTGCTGACAGGCTCGTATTCTGCAGTCCGGGAATTTCTGGGAGATGTGCCACCTCATTCGGGGATGCCCGTTTCGGATGGCCTTATCGTCATGTCGGCTTTGGTCGCCAATCATTGCCCTTGTGCCCATTCCTTCGCTCCCGCAAGCCGGTTCAATTGACGATTTTGCCCTCCTGTCACGGTTAGTATAGAGAACGCAAAATTTGGGTGTCTACAGCTGCCCCTCTTTATCATGTTTATGCAATGTTTAAATGAAATGAACAGGATAAAGAATAGACACCTGATGCATGAATGATAGCGCACAAGGATGACAATACATACGTGATGCAACACATATGATTTATGATGCCACGGAAGATGCAATGGATGCCAAACATTTAGAAAAGGGTGTCGATGCGTATGATCGTCTTGTCGGGGCCGGTTTTCGTCGCCGGACACCCATCTCGTAACCCCCGGTTATCGTCGCCGGTTGGTTATCCTGTCGGAGCCGGTTTTTGTCGCCGGACATCCATCTCGTAATCGCCGGTTATCGTCGCCGGTCGATTGTCTTGTCGGGGCCAGTTTTCGTCGCTGGACACCCATCTCGTAACCCCCGGTTATCGTCGCCGGTTGGTTATCTCGTCGGAGCCGGTTTTCGTCGCCGGACATCCATCTCGTAATCGCCGGTTATCGTCGCCGGTCGATTGTCTTGTCGGGGCCGGTTTTCGTCGCTGGACACCCATCTCGTAACCCCCGGTTATCGTCGCCGGTTGGTTATCTCGTCGGAGCCGGTTTTCATCGCCGGACATCCATCTCGTAATCGCCGGTTATCGTCGCCGGTCGATTATCTTGTCGGGGCCGGTTTTCGTCACCGGACACCCATCTCGTAACCCCCGGTTATCGTCGCCGGTTGGTTATCTCGTCGGAGCTGGTTTTCGTCGCCGGACATCCATCTCGTAATCGCCGGTTATCGTCGCCGGTCGATTGTCTTGTCGGGGCCGGTTTTCGTCGCCGGACACCCATCTCGTAACCCCCGGTTATCGTCGCCGGTTGGTTATCTCGTCGGAGCCGGTTTTCGTCGCCGGACATCCATCTCGTAATCGCCGGTTATTATCGCCGGTCGATTATCTTGTCGGGGCCGGTTTTCGTCGCCGGACCCCCATCTCATAACCACCGGTTATCGTCGCCGGTTGGTTATCTTGTGAGTGCCGGATCTGGTCTACGGTCACTCGGTCGGATTGAGAAGTCGTGTTCGACACTCAATTCATCAAAATCTCGCATTTTATTGTCACTTTATGAGTCAAATGGGCCTTAGGGTCGATTAAACTTGCATTGGACCAAAGGGGACCCACTGGGGCCAGCCGCAGATGGATCTGCGGCCAGCCGCAGATTGATCTACGGCCAAGATCGGGCATAAGGGCGGCTTTCCGCTTCCCAGATCTGTCACTTTCATTCGTACCCCACGCGATTTTTCAGACCTTTGCACACCCTTTTGCCGAGTATTCCAACCTTTCTGCAAAAACTGCTCCGGTAGGATCGATCTACGCGCCACAGGTAACACTTTGACCGTTCACTTTTCAATTTCGTCAATGTTTTGCTATACATTTGGCTATTTGCATGTTTAGAGATAAAAATGTATGCTTTACAATGCTATGCTACGTACTATCGTATATACATGCTATGTATCAACTGTATGAGTCCTTTTTATGTTCATGACGCGGTCCTACATACTGTTATTCCCTTTTTTGAAAGAAAAACATGCATTATGGTACTTTACATGCTGTAATTACACATATGAATGTAATTTTGATCTGTTTGAGGCTTGGATTGATTGAAAACATGTTGGCTTACGCCTGGGATGTCCATTTTACAAACGGAACCCTGCCGATTTTTTTTTTTTTTTTTTGTAGTAAACATGCATCATGTTGCATTAATTATATGATGAGGGTAGGAATTTAGAATATTCGCGACATAATTCAAAAGGGAACTTACCTTCCTCTCGCTTGTTCTATTCCAGCCATGGATCCCGACGCTCCCAGTAGCTCTTCTGCGTCACGGACCTCGGGTGTTCGCCGTCGTAGGGCTGCACCTGCCCCTGTTCTTCCTCGGACCCGTCAGGCTCGTCGCTTGGCGGAGGTTGTCATCCGTCCCGATCATCCGGACGTTGAGGAGGCTGTCCCTCCGGAGGTCGCGGCAGAGGGGCCATCCTCCAGCACACCGGCTCCATCTACTCATCAGGCTTCTTCTGGCGCCCCTGTGCAGATACCCGATCTTTTGGGTCGGGATCTCAGTCGTCACCCCTCAGCATCTCTCATGGCTAACGAGGTATATTCAGTTCTATTCTGATTTTATTCTCAATTTCTCAATTCTCCTTTTATCCGGACTGACCCATTGGTGATTGCCCCAGGTACCCAAGTTTACTCAGCCGAGGGGCAACTGGTTCAACATCTACTCCCTTTACACGGCTTTGCACATCGACTACCGGGCGGTGGTGGACTCTTGGGGCTTCCGTCACTTTTTCACTATCATCCCCTGTCAGTGCCCCTAGGGTTACATGAGGGCCTTATCTGAGCGATGGTTCCACCAGACTCAGTCCCTTCACCTGCTTGACTGCGAGGTCGTCCTGACCCAATGGGACTGGAGGTACATTACGGGCACAGAGTTTACCGGGTCCCGCGTTCCTCTAGATCTCGACATCACTCCTGTGGAGGTTCGGGCTTTATTGGGCTTCGCAGCTGAGGACCGGGTCTTTAAGGCTCGTAGTATTTGGTCTGGTGCCTTGGCTGTTGATGCTGTCGGGGGTCTCTACGTGCTGCCCATTCCAGCGGAGCAGGGTACTCGGGACATTCTGCTCCGACGCCTGTTCCTGACCATCATGAGGGGTTGTTTCCTAAGGAACAACTCCTCCACCATTCATTTCAGCGTCGTAGGAGCCGTCAGAGACGTGGACCGCATTAGTGACTATGATTGGGGGTCATTCACCTTCGCTTATTTCCTCCACGGTATGCGTCTACGCTCGGAGGGCCAGACAGATGCTTGGCTGGGGTTCTATCATTTTCTGCTGGTGAGACTTCTTTTTCCCTCTTCTTATTGGACTTTCCTTCATTTATTTCCCTTTTATGCATTTATAGGTTACTCATGCTTTTCACTGTTTCTGTTCGCAGTTCTGGGCCTACGAGCGTCTCCCATGTCTGAGGCCCGTCACTACCCTCGGCTTGGACACCTATCCTCGGGGTCGGAGATGGCACCACAGCACCCTGGAGGAGGTCCCAGTGTCTGGCAGCTTTGCCCATTGCCGCATTCAGCTGGAGCTGATCACTGCTGCAGGGGTCGTCTGGAGGCCTTATCTTTCCGAGCATCTGGATGTGGGGTTCACAGATGGGTATCCGACCGGCCCGGAGTTCGCACTTTCCACCCGTCGCCTCACTTTGCAGAGTGTTGGAGGATGGGTGATGTACCTGGGGGAGCACGCATTCAGATGCGTTACTGGAGAGATCCGCATCCCGCACTCCCTTCCTTTCACTACCTCATGGCCGCTGGATTCTCAGCCCTCGGAGATCATGCTTGCAGGGGAGGATGGCCGCATGCTTTCGACGGGTCCCAGTACGAGTGATGCTTTCCGTACTTGGTGGGTGCCCCGCACCATCGGTCCTCAGACCCGGGCCACATTCTTCCTTAGGGATATGGTCCCCGGCTCGGTGATGATGACTGACTGGGCAGCCTGTGTTCGGACTCCTACTCATGCTGAGCAGATTGCTACCTTGACCCGTCAGGTAGACCAGCTGTCCCTATATCTTCGGGTGCTGGGCCGGACTCCAGAGGATGCTTATGCCTATGATCCTGATGGTGCGGGTTATGATGCGGGCACGAGCTCATCTGATGCCACCGCGCAGCCCTACATTCCCGACATGAACTTTGGGCCCTCGACTTCGGCGACCCCAGGGGACCAGTTTGAGGATCCCGCCTTCATAGATGAGATTGACTTTATCTAGATCAGGATAGGATAGGGCTTTTGTACCTGTACCTGTTTAGATTTATTTTTTCATTTCATGCACTATGTACTGCACTCATTTATTCATTTATGCACAGTGTTTTATCTTTTATCTCTATGAAATTTATTTGCTTTATTATTGTCTGTACGATGCATGTTTTTTATTCATGGATAGAAAATGACCCCTGTACAGTCTTTTTGATACTATTTTTTCACAGATGACGTCCTCAGATGTCGTGGTACGCTTGGATTCCATTCCTCCTACAGGGTTGGTTGGCAGCCTCCTCCGTTGGTTGGACAGTTTATCGCCGGCCGACAGGGTCATCGCAGATGGTCTTTTGGGACACTCTCGGTCCTTATTAACCTTTCAGGTGCCAGCGGGCTTTGTGGACGGTATTTTGAGGTATTGGTCCCCTGCTCGTCAAGTGTTCAGGCTAGGGACAGTAGAGCTGACCCCCACCCTCGAGGAGTATGGTCGCTTCACCGGTTTGCCCTTGGATAGACCTTGTGCCAGGATCACGTCTGGTCCCATGCGCCGTCAGTTCTTGACTTTCACTGGGTTGCGGAGGGCGGTTCTGCTATCGGCGATCACATCAGATCACCTGGTTCCTCATCACCTTTTGATTGCCCGATTCGGCTCACCTAACAGCTTTCGCCACTTCTCTGGGGACTTTTTCGTATCTGAGGAGCGCTGGGGGGCTTTGAGATTAGACGTTTTGATAGCCTGTGTCATCTCGGTTTTGTATCTGCCTGCCGGACCTGATCTGTTGGACATGCGAGTTGTCGCGGCCGTGAGATCTCTTCAGGAGGATCACACCATCCTTCCTATGATATTAGCAGATACTTACATGTCAGCCTCATACTGTCAGTCTTTCCGAGGCAGAGTATTTAGAGGGAGCTCGACTTTGTTGTACGTGTGGTTCATGAGTCATCTTAGTCCCATCGGCCATTTTCGTCGCCAAGGGTTTTGCTTCAGTCACGACATAGCCACGCAGTTTTCGTTTCGTCCTGTGAGCTGTACTGATGTGGCCTCCTGGACAGCATTTCTATCGGTCATCGAGGATCCCTTTCATCTACTGGTTTATTCGGGTTATTGCTCCTTTATGAGCTTCTTGACTCATGTGCCCGACCTGGACTTCATTCCCATTGCTGGTTTGGGGGGCGTGACGACTTATCATCCCCTGGCGGTGATGGGGCAGTTTGATCAGACACAGGATTTTCACCTCTTCACGGGCGCGGCCGACTACCGATTCCCTATATCATCCCAGACAGAGAGAGATCTACTGCGGGTATATGATCTTTGGCCTCGTAGGATCCTGGCCGAGTATAATGATAGTTGCCCCATCCAGACATTCGCTTATGTGCAATGGTTGCACGGAGATTCGGATGCGGTTGGTGTGAGTCAGACTGGGACTTTTGATGAATCTGGAGTGACTTTCCCAGACGATACCATATATCACTCGATCTCAGCCGATTCTCCCCCTAGTCAGGACACTGAACATAGCCGGATCCGACTGTCTTTGATTGCTATTGAATCTGAGAGGGATGCCGCCATTGCTGAGAGAGATGCTGCTATTCTAGCCAGAGATGCTGCCATAGCTGACAGAGATGCCATTGTTTTTCAGGCTAGGACAGTCATAAATGCACATTCTGGGACTGTCAGCCGAGCCACTGCCTTGTTGGACCGCATCGACATGATGGGACAGCAGATTGCAGGGGATGCTGATGCCTCAGATCTATCCACCACCTTATCCATCCTGCTTCAGTTAGTTGCAGATTTGTAGATTGTTTTATTTCCTGCATAGACTATGTTAATTTCATCGGTTATTGAAAAGGAAATCTTGTAACAAAAAGACTTATATATGTAAACAGGTATTTAAATTCAGTCATTTTCCCTTTTTGTTGTATCGTTGCCCTTCATTGGATCATCATTTTATCCGGTTGATCATGATTTCGACATTTCGCTTTCTTTCTCTTCTCAAGTCTTGATGGAGATCTGACAGATATTGTCGTACCCCTGTCGATTTCATTGGATTGAGTTTTAGACTTTGGCTAACTGTTTGGTTTGATCAGGGTTATGTCAATTTGGTATGGAGCTGATTGGTCGGCTGGTTTCGGGAAAGTTTTGAGGGTTTAGGAAGGTTTATCTGGCTGTTGGGGATTGGTTTTGTTTTAGGGGAAGGATTATTTTTAAAGGGATCGGACCGTGCCGAGATGGCTGCCTATGTACCCCCACAAGTTGGGAGATCAGGTCCTACGTAGTTCGCTCCTCAAAGAAAAGGAGAACCGATGACTCAAGCGTAGAACCGCTTCACCGAGTCGGAATTGAGGGGTTGTGGAAATACCTCACCATCCACCTCTTGCAATATGAGGGCTCCTCCGGATAGCACTTTCTTAATCACAAAAGGCCCCTCCCAGTTTGGGGCAAACTTCCCTTTGGCTTCGTCTTGGCAAGGCATGACTCTCTTTAGCACCAGGTCATTCTCCTTGAATTTCTGAGGCCTTATCCTTTTGTCATATGATCGAGAGATTCTTTGCTGATATAGCCGACCGTGTAGGACAGCAACCACCCGCCTTTCATCAATTAGGGCCAATTGGTCGTATCGACTTTGCATCCAATCCTCCTCGCCTATCTGAGCATCGATCAGTATTCTGAGGGACGCCATCTCAACCTCAACTGGCAGAACAGCCTCCATTCCATACACCAAAGCGTAAGGGGTTGCCCCTGTAGAAGTACGCGTTGATGTTCGGTATGCCAGCAGGGTGAGGGGTAGCAGGTCTGGCCATCCCCGATGATTAGCAGACATTTTCGCCATGATTTTCTTGATGTTCTTATTCGCAGCCTCTACTGCCCCATTCATCTTGGGACGGTAGATGACAGAATTGAGATGCTTGATCTTAAATTAGTCGCATAATCCCTTCATGAGGGCGTTGTTCAAATTCTTGGCATTGTCGGAGACCAAAACCTCAGGTTGCCCATATCGACAAATGACATTATTCCTGATGAAACCGACGATAACCTCCTGAGTGACTTTGGGGAAAGATGCTGCCTCTACCCACTTGGTGAAATAATCGATCATGACGAAAATGAATCGGTGCCCGTTGCTTGCTTTGGGCTCTATTGGCCTGATTACATCCATTCCCCACATTGAGAATGGCCAAGGGGATGTCATACAGTGTAGTTCATTGGGAGGCGTATGGATCACATTACCGTGCGCTTGGCATTGATAACACCGTTTTACATGATCATCGCAGTCGGCTTTCAATGTTAACCAGTAATGCCCCGTTCTCAAGATCTTTTTGGCCAGCATCGGTCCACTCATGTGTGGCCCGCACACTCCGCCATGTATTTCGTTCATAATCCTTTGGGCCTGTGTCTCATCTACGCATTGTAACAGTCCCAAACCAGCATCCCTTTTGTAGAGTGAATCCCCACTCAGGTAGAACTTCATTGCCATTTTTTGAATTCTCATTCTTTCAGCTCTGTTTGCCTGGTCGGGAATGGATCTATCCCTTAGATATTCCCTTATGTCGTGATACCAAGGCTGCTTTGGCAGAACCACCTCGCCTGATAATACTGCAACATGTTCCTCGTATGTCGGGGCATTCTGTACTGCTATCTCAATCTGTGGAACATCTTTTCTTTTGATTATATGGATTAAGGAAGCCAAGGTGGCCAACGCATCCGCAAAATCATTCCGTCCACGGGGAATATGTCGGAAAGCGATATCTTCGAACTCTTGCATTAATTGGACAACACATCGGTGGTATGGGAGCAACCGGAGCTCCTTCGTGGTGTACACCCCAATCGCCTGTCTGATTACCAGTTCTGAATCCCCGAACACCGCTAGTCTCCTCACTCCCATATCGCGTGCAAAACGGAGTCCCAAAATACATCCCTCGTACTCAGCTGTATTGTTCGAATTATTGAACTGCAATTTAGTAGCCACAGGGTATTGCTCCCCGGTGATAGAGACCAGTACTGCTCCGGCTCCTGCCCCTTCAGCATTCATGGCACCATCAAAATACAGCTTCCAGAATTGTCCCTCGTCATTGCATTTCGTGTCTGACACCCAAAATATATCTTCGCCCGGTAGAGGAGTTTCTAACGGCTCCATCCTTCTTGACGGGGTTTCTGCCAACTGATCTGCAATTCCCTGCCCTTTCATGGCCTTCTGGGTTACGTATACCATGTCAAACTGTTGTAAGATTAACTGCCATCTTAAAAGTCGACAGTTCAGCATGGGCCTTTCAAAGATATATTTCAAGGGATCCATTCTCGATATCAGGTACGTAGTATGCCCATGTAGGTAATGCTGTAATCTCCCTGCAGCCCAGGCCAGAGCACAACAGGTCTTCTCGATGGGAGTGTAATTCTGTTCACATTGGCTAAATCTCTTACTGAGGTAATAGATGGCCTGCTCTTTACCTGCCTCATTCTTTTGTCCCAGCATGCATCCCATCGCGATGGCATTGACCGATATGTACATAAACAGGGGGATCCCATCCTTTGGGGGTACCAGCACCGGGGCCTCAGTCAGCTGCTTTTTAATGGTCTGAAAAGCCCTCTGACATTGCTCATTCCATTCTTGGGAAGCACCCTTCCTCAACAATTTGAAAATTGGTTCGCACGTAGTTGTCAAGTGGGATATGAAACGGCTGATGAAGTTTATTCTTCCCAGGAATCCTCTTATCTCCTTTTCTGTGTGAGGCGCTAGCATATCCACAATGGCCTTAATCTTTGCTGGATCCAACTCAATGCCTCGATCACTAACCAGGAATCCCAAGAGCTTACCTGATTGTACTCTGAAAGCACACTTTGCTGGATTGAGCTTCAAGTTATACTTCCTGAGTCGATCGAATAGCTTTTTAAGATGGGTTATATGGTCAGATTCTACCCTTGACTTCACGATAATGTCATCCACGTAGACCTCTATCTCCTTATGCATCATATCGTGGAACAAGGCCATCATGGCCCTTTGATAGGTGGCCCCCGCATTTGTGAGACCAAAAGCCAACCGTCTATAGCAGAAAGTGCCCCATGGGGTGATGAACGCGGTCTTTTCCCGATCTTCCTCCGCCACCATTATCTGATGATATCCCGCAAAGCAATCAACAAAAGAGTACATCTCGTACTGGGCTGTGTTATCCACCAGGATGTGTATGAAAGGCACCGGGAAGTTATCTTTGAGACTGGCCTTGTTTAGATCTCTGTAGTCTACACATACCCTCACCTTTCCTCCAGGCTTAGCCACTGGGACTACATTGGACAGCCATTCTGGGTAAGTGGAGACCATAATGATTCCGGCCCTGAATTGTTTAATGATTTCTTCCTTCACTTTTAAGCTCCACTCAGGTTTCAACTTCCTTAGTTTCTGCTTGACAGGCCTGAAACCCTCCTTGATGGGCAACCGGTGTACCACGATGTCGGTGGACAATCCGATCATATCCTCGTGCGACCAAGCAAAGACATCTTCATATTGGCTTAGCAACTCAGTCATTTCTGCTTTTTGGTTGGGGGTAAGGTCTATCCCTATCTTGAGTTCTTTTGGCTTGTCCGGGGTTCCGATATCTATAGTGATGGTTTGGTCTAAGTTGGGTTTGGGTTTATCCTCGACCCATCCTTTGATCTCCTCAGGCGCGTCCTCGTAATCTGTCTTGTCTTGCTCAATGCCCATCAAATCGAAATCCAGCTCAATGTCAAAATCATAATCATAATTCAAATTTGAAAGATCGTTTGTTAGGCAAGGATTATCAAATTGGTACACCTGACATGAAACAAAATACTTGTCATATATAAGTTATTTTCCACGATGATCACATTTTCAGATAACTTGAAGAAACGACATAATTATGCAAAAAATAAAACAACAACAAAAATAAACTTCTTCCTCATCCCATCCTCTGAGGTCTATCACCCTGAGGTCGGGTTTTACCCTCTTTTGGATATCACTGGTTTCATGGTCCAGTTATCGACGGTCAGGTCAGATGAAATGTGTTGGATGAGAGGTGGCTTTACACCGGACACTTCCCCGATGACCACAGCCACATTGTCTGAGTCTCCCTTCATACCTTCCTTAGGAATAATCAACCTTGCCCAATCGATGATAGGCACACTTTGTTGGGCTCCTGGTGTGGCAACATTCGTCCCCTCTTCATTGCTTATTAATTGTCCGGGGATATAGCACTGGGTTTCGAACTCCTTCGCGACCTCCTATAGGAAACTTTCCCTTTTGGCTAATTCATCATTTGTGGGGGATAAATCTTCACCCCCTGCTCTAGTCACAGGCTCGCTAGTCCCCTGCTCATTGTTGACCGGGGTCACCGGACTGCCAGCCAGTCGAATCGGAGCCGCGTTTTGACGGTGTCCCCGTGCTACACCTCCGTGATATCCCAAACCTGCCTTGCCCACTTGATGGGGTAGCTGAATGGGCTTGGTGATTCCTTGGCTACTCTTTCCTAACCCCTGCCCAGGTTGGAATTTCATTTTTATCATTTCTTTTGCCACGAAGGTAAGTTCTGGAGAGACCTTGGGTTTCGCAGCTGGGGCTCCCAAGCATCTGTAGTGGGGAATACTGATTTCCAACGGCTGAAAACTGGCAGGTGCCGCCGACTCGTCCACATTAATCACTAGCAGGCCATTCCTGGGAGGGGAAGGATCATCACATTCAGCCGAGATCGTCACCAGATTCCCATCAATGATTAGTTTGATTTGTTGGTGTAGTGTGGAAGGAACTGCCCCGACCATGTGTATCCACGGTCTCCCCAGTAACAGGTTATAACTGGCGGCGATGTCTAGGACCTGGAAAGAGATATCAAAAGTACAGGGTCCTATTTCCACTGGTAATTCTATTTCTCCAATTGTATCCCTTCGGGAACCATCGAAGGCTCGCACCACCACATGACTGGTCCGTAGGCGCTTGGGATTGATGTTCATCTTCTGCAATGTACTGAGGGGACAAATATTCAATGCCGATCCCCCATCAATCAACACCCCATTCATGATATATCCTGAGGAGATCACCGCAATATGCAGCGGTTTTCGATGCCCCCTTCCCTCCTTGGGGATGTCCTCGTCTGCAAAGGATATTACATCGCTCTCCATCAGATGGCCCACCAGCTGGCCGAAACCTTCCTCACTAATTTCTTTGGGCACGTATGCCTCCTCCAGGACTTTTGCCAGGGTTTTGCAGTGCTCATTGGATGATAACACCAAGTCCATGATTGATGACAGGGTCGACTCCTCATTCAAAATCTGGATCCCTCTCGCCTCTGGATGGTCCATCCTCTTCAAGAATTCCACGGCTCTCTCCTCGGATATCTTCTCATTTTTCTTCTTTTGGCCTTCCAGGACTCGCTCGGGAAGATACAAGGGATTCCCCCTTGTCGTCACAGAAGCACAACTGGCCGCTTCCTCCGACACCCCCCCATAATTCCATGGCACCGTCTTGAGACTGCTGATAGGGATTTGCGGTCTTGCTGCCAGAATGATGGGTTTCGGTGCCGCCAATTTGACGGGTCCCTCCGGGGTATTTCCACTTACACCCATCAATCGAATGGGCGCTCCCCGTGCATTTCCGTGACTACCTATCATGTTGATCATTTCGTCCATTTTCTTCACATAATTCAGCCTTGACGGCCCCTCGACTTCACTGTCCTCCGCCATATTGATCCCACCTCCATCATGTCTAGGCAGGGGATTGACCTTAACATTTGGAGAGTCTGGCTGTTCCACCACAATTTCCCCATTATCAATCAAATTCTGAATTATATGCTTCAAGGTCCAACAATCCTGCGTATTATGACCCGGGGAACCCGAGTGGTAGGCACATCGCTTGCTTGGGTCGAATCTTCTTCCCTTTGGGTCACTCGTGGGTGCCAAATTGATTATCTTCTTTTGGGCCATCAATACCGCCAATACCCGTTCGAGGGGCTCCCCGAGCGGGGTGAATACCCGATTTTGCGAGGCCTCAAATCTCCTTCGCCCCTCTGCCCTTTGATCAGTGAAGTTAGGCTGCCGGGATGGGCCCACTCTCTGCCCATGTACTGGAGGGTTGCTCTCTGCCTTTCTAGAAGATCCCTATATGACGAGGAAAACATCCTCTTCCTTCTTCTTTTGGATCCTACGGGAAGTGCTGCCATAGTTACCGCTTTGGATTTGTTCTGCAGCTGTTTCCAAAGCCGTGAGATCCCGAATTTTGCCGGATTTCAAGCCCATATCCACCATTTCTCCGTGTTTAATCATCTTAGAAAAGGGTCTACCAATCCCTGAAATAACCCGCTCATAATACGGGGCCTCCTAAATATCAACGAAAGTCATCACCATCTCTGACTCGCTCATTGGAGGATTCACTTGGGCAGCCATACCCCTCCATCGTTGTGCATAGTCCCTGAAGGATTCCCTGGGTTGCTTTTTAACTTTTGTCATTTGGTATCTATCCAGGGCCATTTGTGCCTGGAAGCTATACTGTGTTAAAAAGGTGTGGGCCAACTCCTCCCAATTGTGAATTCGGGCACTGTCAAGGCGGGCATACCAGATTCTCGCTTCTCCTGTCAAGCTCTTTTGGAAAAGTTGCATCCTTAGACCTTCGTCTTCGGCATAAGATCCCAACTCCCCAATGTAGATTTTCAGATGTGTATAAGGATCCCCCTTCCCATTGTATTTCTCAAACTCGGGGACCTTGAACTTTTTCGGATATCTGGCTCCGGGGAAGACACACAGATCTGCATAATTAACCCTACCTAGGGAGCCTATGCCTTTTAGAGATTGGATGGTCTCCTCCATCTGTTTCATCTTCCTGCGAAGGTCATCAGTATCTCCATCCTTTGGAATCATGATTACTGTTTTGTTGAGGGCAGGAATGACCTTTGGGAGGACCGGCTCATCCTTAAGCTGATGTTGGTTATTTTTAAATAGGACTGCATCATCCTTAGGAGGATTCTGGTCACCCCCCGGTGGCGGTATATTATGCGGTCCCTGGTTTGATGAATCTTGTCTGACTAGGAACTGTTCTTTTAGCATTGTGGCCATTTCCATCATCTGCTTTTTAAAGTCATCAAATTCTTCCCGAGATATGGAACTATGATTGGGAAGATCAGCCATTTCAGAAGTAGAGACCTGGGCTTTCTTAGACTGCGAATGGGTTTGAGGAGCAATCCTACAGAGACAATGGTTCGAAGTTTAGTCCTGGGGAATGAAAACGTGGATGCATGTTAAAGCTGTAAAAAAATTTTTTTTGTATTTTTGGGTTTTTTAATCTTTCCCTGTAAAACAGAAAGTTAGTAGTCCTCTAATGCAATAACCAATGCTAAACATGCTTTATTATGTTTCCCCAGCTGTTCCCTGCAATTCATAGAGGTTAGTAATCTCTTTTGACACAGGAGAGGCATATATGAATATTGAATGGGATCATGACATTTAGACGTATGAACGTAAGACTTTTCCTGCGTCGGGTTAATCTGAGGCTGACCTATCCTAGGGTTACTCTCACGGGCTTTTCGGCATGAAGGTCCCCAAATCTTCGCAATCTACTCGTTTGAGCCCTTTCGATTGGAGCGGATTTGGGTGGTGCGTTTCCTGAGCCATCTCCGGGGAGCAGCCCCTTCGAGTCCAGTAATAAGCAACCGACAGGTTCGCCTCAGGAGGAGGTACTCTCTCAACACACATTCACATTCATCGTCCTCACCGTATGCACATGATTACTTAAAGTAAAGCAAATCCATTCAATCATTCATCTATTTGGACAAAACACACATTCACACAACAAAAAGAAAAAATCAAAATATCGCATGCACACACATTTTATGAATTTTAAAGGATAGGATAACATCAAGATTTGAACGCGGCTTAAGCCCTCTAATGTCCCCAGCGGAGTCGTCAGCTGTCGACGCCGGGTTTTCTCGTCTCTCTTGTCCTTTTCCTATTTTAGCCTTTTATTAGGTGATTTTTGGGGAAAAGGTCGGCATTAATGTCGACGGGTTTCGAAAGATCGTTTTTTATGATGAGCCAATTAACCAGAGTCGCCAGTTGGTATATTTGAAATGGATGTACCAACTCATCCGAGTTTCTGTTTTTTTAAATCGCTGGCTCATATGTGACTCCGAATTAATTGGTCTGCAAATCGAGATTCATAAAGTTCGGGGGCTTGCTTAAGCGAGGGGAAGGTGTTAGGCACCCCCCGACTTCCGTGAAACACGGTTACCGCAATCTTGATGCTTTTCCTATCCTTTAATTCATGAAAGGTGTGTGTGTGTGTGTGTGTGCCTAATGAATATTGTGGTGAGTTCGTATGAAAGAATCATTTGGGTTTTTTTTAGGGAAAATAGTGCTTTTAGTCTTGAGAGTGCTTCAAAATGTCTTTTCGGTATTTACGAGAAAGCCTTATTTCTTATTGAGAAAAGATTTGATTTTAATTGGCAAAAGCTATGCGATTTTTTACTAAGTGTGGTTTTGGTAAAACATGGGTTTATTAAACCTTAGCCAAAATAGGAATCGAGATTTATACGTTGCTTTCATAAATGATAGGCAATTTCTAGGATCTCTTTCGCCCTATGTATCAAGGTTTAATAAAACGTTTATTTCTTTTTTATAAACCATTTTTTTTGTGATATTTGGAAACAACTTCTCTTTAGCTTTCTCGTAAAATAGGAATCGACTTTCGTTAGCGTTTCCAATTCTTAGCCTCGTGACGCTAATACCCTACTTTGATTAATTTTAGAAAAAAAAAACCTTTATTGTTTTGGCTTTGAAATCTTTTGCTTGGTGTGACAAATCAAATTAAATATCAAAACGCGTAGGGGGCTATTCACGGGCATGTAAGCCATCAAAAATATCCCCGAACGCCAACAATCACATATTTCACTATTACGAGGCCTTAAACCCGATTCTCGCCTTAGCGTCGTTTTAAGGCCCCACGATTACATGTTACAAAGTGGGCAACTTGAATCTATTACATATATCAAAACGTCCATCATCGGATTTGGACCACGGGGTCGCGTTCCTAGGCTCACACCCGAGATTACTACATGCCCACAAAATGAATACTACGAAACTAACCAACACGGATTTGCCTAATACACCATGATCTGAAAATGATAATCTAAATAAATTACATCCAATAAATCACCATAAATAAGCTAGAAATTTCACCAATTGGATATCCTCGGGTTATTAGGAAGAATTTTGTTCCGATGGAACCCTCACTAATAATCCCTAATCCATTACTCTTCAACAAAATACATGAAAATTACATTTAATTCAACCCAATAATATGATATAAATTGCTAGAATGAAAGGGAAATTTCACCTTGCAATTGGTCTCAAATGGATGCAAATCTGTGTATTTGAATAGGATAAGAAGTATATTTGATACAATCAAGATCAAAAGAGTATAAATCCTCTCTTTTTTCTCTCTTTTCTTCCTATTTTGTTGCAAAACTTAACTATTTTTCTCTCAATTCCCGTGCTTTGTGCTGCTGCTGAATTCTTCTTCTTCTAAAACCTTCAACTCTCCAACCTCCTGTATGCTGCAACGAAATTGGGCTAAAATAGGCTGGCCAAAGCCAGCCGCCTGCCTCCCACTTCGCCCGATTTCGAGTTCCGTGTTTTCAAAAGGCGCACTCATTGGCCGCAGATCAATCCGCGGCTGGACGGTTTGACTTTCTCGATTTTCGTGCCACGCCTCGATTTTCGTGCCGTAACGTCGGTTTTTGCTGACAGGCTCGTATTCTGCAGTCCGAGAATTTCCGGGAGATGTGCCACCTCATTCGGGGATGCCCGTTTCGGATGGCCTTATCGTCATGTCGGCTTTGGTCGCCAATCATTGCGGTGGTGCTGGGCGTTCGCCCTTGTGCCCATTCCTTCGCTCCCGCAAGCCGGTTCAATTGACGATTTTGCCCTCCTGTCACGGTTAGTATAGAGAACGCAAAATTTGGGTGTCTACAGTAATAATAATAATAATAAGACTCCTCTTATTAATTTATATTTAATATTTCCAAAATATTAAATAATAAATATTAAGTTATTTAATTTATTCTATCTTCATAGATTAAATTAAATACACTTAACTTATTATTACAATTATGTCATTTACTTCTTAAATAAATATTTTCCTTTTTGCGGTGTGACCCTTTAGGTTCTCCATATTAAACCGATTGTGAATAAATCAATTAGAACAATTCTAATCTTATTTAAATATATAAATTAAACTATTTAATTCATTTAAATAAATAATATTTATTCTACAATAAGGGTAAGCCCCCTTAGCGATCAACGACTTTCCAAATAATATAGATTTCAACATTAATCACAAAAGATCCTTTCAATGAATAGTTACCGTACAATTCAATCCTTCTACCATACAATGTCCCAATTAAATATAAGACATGGATTTACTGTCAAGTCTTATTTTATTTAATTATATGTATTTCGATTCCCAAATGCACAACTCTAAATAATGCAAATTAGAAACTCCTTTCTAATTTCATTCTGTCTTGGCCAAGGACTACTGAGTTGTCATTTATCGAATCACATAGGACATTCACATCTTTTACTAGACGTGGTAGATTATTTGTTGATCATTCACCTATCTCCATGCATAACTTATTATACCCAATCATACCCTTTGATATACCCCAAAGGTCTTAAGGGACATGTCAAAGTATAACTCATCATACACAAGATACTATGATGATCTCAAGTCCAAGGATCATTTGTACTACTATCACTAGAGGAATTCCTATTGACAGGCGAGTAAAACTCCATTAGGTATTCCTTAGCGAGCCACGTTCAGTGTACTTATTCTCCAATAAGCACCTACATACTTGCTTTAGTGTCTCCACAAAATGATTATGATATCAATCATCCTCTTCTCAAGAGCAAGCAACGTATGTACTAATCTATCCGGATTCATTAATCCCTTTTTTAGTAATCCAACGATTAGGAACGATTTTAGTTTGTGAGCTATCCAGAATTTAGATCTTATTAGCATGATCACCATCATGATTCTAAAAGCATTGCTCAAAACTATGGGTTTATCACATTTAATATAACAGCACCATGTAGATAATATAAAATGCCTTTTAAGAAAGTCAATTCTTTTATTAATAAATAAATAAGATTATAAAGTATATGCTACATCATATCAAATATGATTGGCTTGTGTGCATACTACTTTCAGACACTACAGTACAAACATATGTCCTAAAATGATCAATCTGATTGAACAATTGGGACAACTGGGTTTTAATAGATGGATAGTTGATCCAAGGTTTGATCTTGCAATCACTTTCGGACTCTTTCTCACAAATTATTGTGAATTTCCACATGAACAAGCTATATGTCAGCCTGCCTGAGTTGCTTAAACATGTTGAAAACTGTAAAAAGTCACTTTCCAACCAAGAAAGACCAAGTCTTACTAGTAGATGATTCTTCTAGGAAGCGGAAGAGGGCCAAAAGATCTTCTTAAAAGAAGAACAATTCAAAGAAGGTAAATGGAAAGGCAAAAACAAAGGACAATAAGAACAAGACTGATGCAGATAGCAAAGGAGTTTGCTTCCACTGCAATAAGCCTGGATACTAGAAAGGAAACTGTAAGGAGAATCTTACAGAGGTTAACCAGAAGAAGCTTAGTGAAGCTTCAGTTACAGACACAGGTTTTTTCATGATTAAAAAATAAATCTTTCTGTAAGTCAAGGTTCTACTTGGGTATTGGATACCGGCTGTAGTTCTCACGTATGCAATCTAATGCAGAGACTAAGCAGAAGTAGAAAGCTAAACAAAGAGTAAGTAATCTTATGTGTGGGAATGGAGCAAAGGTTGTTGCATTAACCATAGGAACTTATAGTTTAGCATTGCCTACGGGCAAGTCTATTAAGTTAATAAGTTGTTATTATTTATTTTTTATTTTTTTTGCTAATGTGGAGTTTCCGGGTCGCAACCCGACTAATATCTCCAGCCCGGTGCCAGTGCTTTTTTGCTTCCCAGTTTGCGCTTAAGGGGGACCGTGGCCAGCGTCACCTTTGCAGGCTTAACAATTGTTGCAGGTGGGACTCGAACCCAGGATGTCCGGGTTTACGGTTCATCCCAGGGCTAAGCGTAAACCACTACGCCAACTGCCGCTGGTTAATAAGTTGTTATTATGTTCCAGTTCTCATTAGAAACATTAGAACTTTCGTTGTTGGACAAGGAAGGTTCTGGTATTATATTTAAGAACAATTGTTGTTCTATTTATAATGATAATATTTTGTTTGAAACTGGAAGATCACTTGATGGACTTTGTAAACTTGACTTACATGAAAAATAATTTTGCAAATTGAACAAACTAGTAAAAGAAAAGGAGATGATCATTCAAAGAGTTGAATATGTGTATTTGATAAAATACAAGTCTGAATCATTTAAAAGGTTCAAAGAATTTAGAAGTGAAACATATTGACAAAGTATTAAGATTCTTTGATCAAATCGAGGAAAGAATACTTGTGCAGTGAGTTTCTAGATCATCCCAAAATGGTATTTTCTCATAATGGACACCTCCTGATACTCAATAATTGATTGGTGTATCTAAAAGGAGAAATTGTACCTTGTTGGACATGGTGCAGTCCATAATGATTTTTACCGACATTCTAGTATCCATCTGGGGTTATGCCCTAGAAACGGCTGCATATCTACAAAAATAAGGTAACCTCAAAAATCCGAGCCCAAGACTCCATAAAGGTTATGGATAGGGAGGATTCCTACTCTTAAGTATGTTAAGATAAGGGTTGTCCAGCTTATGTGAAAAGGTTTCAAAGATAAGTTTGGGACAAAATCTGACAAGTGCAGATTTGTGGGATATCCTAAAGAAAGTTTAGGGTATTATTACTATAATCCTACACGTTGCCTTCTTAGATAAAGGTGTTTATCATTGAAGGAGCTAGTGGGAGGGTAATTGATCTTGAAGGAGATCAAGAACCACAAAGCACTTTAAGTCGAACCGAGGAACCTGTAGATATATAGACCTATTGTACCACAATCGAATCGTAAATCTGGAAGAGTACCGAAGATATCTGGGGGTATGCATTCATCATAGAGGATGATGATGAGGTACGCACCATAAAGGATGATGGTCCAGTTTTATACGATGAGGCTATGAGTAGTAGACACTCAGAGAAATGGCAGATGGCCAGGAAATCCAAAATGGACTCCATATAAGAGAACCAAGTATAGACTCTGGTTACTCCATAAAAGGGCATAGTGCCTATAGGGTGAATATGGGTCTTTAAGAGAAAGACTAGAGCAAATGGCAAGGTGGAGACCTATAAGACCAGACCTGTTTAAAAGATTTTTAAAGTCAAGGAGTTGACTGTGATAAAACCTTATTACCGGGTAATGCTCAAGTCCATTTGGATTTTGCTTGTGATTGCAGCTTATTACGAAATTTGGCAAAATGGATGTGGAGACGCCCTTCCTCAATGAAGACTTGAGGAGAATGTATGTATGATACAACCAGAGGAATTTGTTTTAAAGGTTGAAGCAAATCGTGTTTTAAGTTACAATGATCCATTGATGGATTAAAGCAAGCTTCTCAAAGATGGAACATTCGTTTTGATGAGACAATCAAAAGAGTTTGATTTTATTAAAAACGAGAATGAACCTAGTGTGTACAAAAGGGTCAGTGGGAGCACTATGACATTCCTAGTATTATATGTTGATATACTACTGATAAGGAATAACACACCAATGCTACAATCAGTAAAGATAAAATTGTCTAAACATTCCTCCATGAATGACTTGGGAGGAGCATCCTATAAATTGGGGATATAAATCTATATAGATAGATCTAAAAGGATGTTCGGCTTGACCCAAGGAACGTATATTCATTTGATGCTAAAGGCGTTTAGCATGGCAAACTCCAAGAGAGGTCTCATGATGATGAGCCATGGAGTGTATCTCTCTAAAATTGTCTCCAATTGAAAGAGAGATCGCATGAGTTATTATCATGTATGCAATGAATATACTAGGCTTGATGTTGATCAGTCATATTCTGGAGATGATCACTGTAAGACAGTGATAAACATCTTTAAGTACTTAACCGGTACTGAAGATGTGACCATGATTCATGGTAGGTCTGAATTAAAACTAGAGGGCTAAACAGATTCAAGTTTTTCAGACTGACCAAGACGATAACAAATCCACTTCAAGGTAAATCGTTACCTTGAAAGGTGGTGCAGTGAATTGGAAAAGTTCCAAACATCAAAGAGTTACTAGTTTAGTGACAAAGACAAAGTATATAGTTGTAAATGAAGCTGCAAGTTTGATTGTTTGGATGAAAAGTTCATTACAGAACTAGGAATAGTTCCTAAGTCTCATCTTGGATTCAAACAGGTGTTGCGGCACTTTCATTTGATTAGTGGAATCATTGAAAGAGGAAAAGTCACTATAGAGATAGTGGACTCTCGAGAACAATATTGCATATCCATCTACTGAAGCTTTATCCAACAGCAGGATGATCGTCACTTAGAGAAGAAGGGTATTAGATACCATGACGATTGGCTTTAGTGCAAGTGGGAGATTGAAAGTAGTATGCATACAAGCCAATCATATTTGATATGATGTAGCATATACTTTGTAATCTTATTCGTTTATTAAAGGTATTTTACTTTATCTACATGATGTTATATTAAATATGATAAACCCATAGTTTTGAGCAATGCTTTTAGAATCATGATGGTGATCATGCTAATGAGATCTAAATTCTAGATAGCTCACAAACTAAAATCGTTCCTAATCGATGGATTACTAAAAAGGGGATTAGTGAATCCGGATAGATTAGTACATACGTTGCTTGCTCTTATGAAGACGATGATTGATCTCATAATTATTTGTGTGGAGACACTAAAGCAAGTATGTAGGTGCTTATTAAAGAATAAGTTCACTGAACGTGGCTCGCTAAGGAATACCTAATGGAGTTTTACTCGCCTGTCAATAGGAATTCTTCTAGTGATAGTAGTACAAGTGATCCTTGGACTTGAGATCATCATAGTATCTTGTGTGTGATGAGTTATACTTTGACATGTCCCTTAAGACCCTTAGGGTATATCAAAGGGTATGATTGGGTATAATAAGTTATACATGGAGATAGGTGAATGATCAACAAAGAATCTACCACTTCTAGTAAAAGGAGAGAATGTCCTATGTGATTCGATAAATGACAACTCAGAAGTCTTTGGCCAAAGCAGAATGAAATTAGAAAGGAGTTTCTAATTTGCATTAATCAGAATTGTGCATTTGAGAATCGAAATACATATAATTAAATAAAATAATACTTGACAGTATGGTAGAAGGATTGAATTGTATGGTAACTATTCACTGAAAGGTTCTTTTGTGATTAATGTTGAAATCTATATTATCTGGAAAGTCGTTGATCGCTAAGGGGGCTTACCCTTATTGTAGAATAAATATTATTTATTTTAATAAATTAAATAGTTTAATTTATTTATTTAAATAAGATTAGAATTGTTCTAATTGATTTATTCACAACTGGTTTAATATGGAGAACCTAAAGGGTCACACCGCAAAAGAAAAATATTTGTTTAAGAAGTAAATGGCTTAATTGTAATAATAAGTTAAGTGTATTTAATTTAATCTATGGAGATAGAATAAATTAAATAGCTTAATATTTATTATTTAATATTTTGGAAATATTAAATATAAATTAATAAGAAGAGTCTTATTATTATTATTACCATTACTATTATTTAATTCCTAATAGGGATTGAAAATTAATTAATAGAAGTACTCTCTCATGCATTCCTAATTGGATTAGGAGTATAATTAATTAAAGGAGTTTAATTAAAATAAAAACCCTAATCCTAAATAGTTTAGTAGGGTTCCCTATATCTATAAATAAGAGGAGTCTTATCATGATTTAGGGTTAGACAGTTACACACTCTTCTACAAGAATTGGAGAGAGAGTACTTGCAATTTCTATAGAGATAGAAACTAGGGTTTTGCCAACACCCATCTTCTTGAACAACTATTATTCCTTGGTGGATCACCTCTAGAGGCCAAACACTTGGGTGGCTAACGTTGATCAAAGGAAGGAATTTAATCGGTGGAATTCAAGGAGAACGCGAAGGAATTGGAGGTGAACTTGTACCTGAGGAAGCTTTGATTCACGAGTGTATAATTCTATATCTCTTTCGTTTAATTGATAATTGATCACAAGGATGATCATGGTGATGGTTTGTATGAAAAATTTTAAAATCCGTTTTATTGCGCTTCCGCATTATTTATGTAATTTGATTGCATGTTCGCGCTATATACAAACCTAACATTTCTCACCCCGGCGAGATTCTAAGGCAAAAGTTCTTGCCCCGGCGAGAATCGCGGAATCCAGTTTTAAAATTTCGTTCCCAAATCAGTTTATTTCATTCCTAATCCTATTCAACTTGCCCAAACCTATTTTCTTCCCTCTCCTACATCAACCGAACTTCCCCACATCCATTTTTCCTCTAATTTCTTTTCTTCTCGATTCAATCATTAAACATATAAATCCTCTCTCCAAAACAAAACCCTTACATGGCTTTCACTCCAAATCTCGTTCCAAATAGGATTGCTCTGTTTTCTACTACAAAGTTATATGGGTTATTCTCTTTGCATGAACAAGTGCTAGGGTTTCTTACGTGATTGAAGACATAATTCTACTAGTGCAATCGTTCAACAGACACAGAGTCTCCTGCATTGTTCTTTGCTTCTATTAGGGTTCGTTGGAAGTGACTGTACTTTGAGTTTGGGGGGGGGGGGAACTACGATATCAGCACATTAATAGCAACACACATGGCTCCCAAGAGGCATCGGGGTGAGAGTTCATCTTCAACACCATCAAGGCAATTTGATAGACGGAAATTCATCAGTGTTGAGGCCGCTAACATATTTGATTCGTATGTATCGGGTAAAGCTCTAACTCCAGAGCGCGGTCTCTAACCTGATAAGGTGGTAGATGGTGAGATGATGTTACAGATTATAGAGAGGGGATGGGAAACATTTGCAGCCCATCCAGGACCTGCGTGTATAGCCACCGTCAAGGAATTTTATGCTAATGCAGAGGACGCGGCACCATGCGAGGTTGTAATCAGTGGCAAGCAGGTTTCGTTTAGTGCCCAGACTATCAATGAATATTATAATTTGAGGCCTAATGAACGTTGTAGGTATTCTCAACTTCGTGCTGAAGGCCCGAATTTGGAGAAGGTTGTGACTGACTTGCGCAAACCGGGGACGACTTGGATATCTAGAGGACCACGTGCAGCAATATCTTTCCTTAGCAAAGATATTAGTCGTTATGGGAAGGTCTGGTATGCCTTTCTGTCAACCAAATTGATGCCATCGCAGCATGTGAGTGATGTCCCAAAGGAGAAAGCTCTCTTGTTATATGCAATCGTGACGGGTATAAAGATTAATGTGGGGGTGGTGATTGAGGCGTCGATTCACCGAAGCTTGCGAAGCTTACATACTCAGGGTGGTTTGCCACACCCCACTTTGATTTACGGGTTATGCCTTTGAGCGGGTGTTCGTTGGAGTTCTAAGGAAGCTGTCCAGCAACCATTGCTTATTTTGGACCATCGGCTAATTGCGAGGTATAAGGAGTGGGAAGGTGGTGAGTACCATCCCCGTGGCTTGGGATATATCGTTCATCCTCCTTCTGAAGGTGAGGAGCAGGAGCCCGATGAAGAGGTAGCGGGTCCTTCAACGTCCACTTCTACAGGCAAATCCAAGTTTAGTCTTCAATTTCGCGAATTGCAGCGACTTATCGATTCTCAGCATAAGACCATATTGAGGCAAAATCAACGGTTGGCGGACCGACAAGAACATATGTTTGCTTATTAGACGAATTGTACGCAAGCGATAGCAAATATGTATTCTAATATGTAACCGTTGATGGATTATGTTTATTTTCCAAAGGCTCAGCCATTGCCAGTTTTTCCACCACCAACCCCAGATGATGATGACGAGTTCGGGCCCACCGCTTGACCTGTCAAGGAAGTCCTCTATTCTTTATTTTCTTTATTTTTAGCACAATGAGGACATTGTTTCGTTTGAGTTTGGGGGGAATTGCTAGTTTTATTTTGTTTTGGTGGTGTGTGAATTGCATGTGGTAGGATTTGTTTTATTTATTTGCATTGTAGTTGCATTAGTGCATTAGTTTAATATGATTAGGTTCATTGCATTTTTTTAGTTGTGTTTAGTTGTGTTGCATTCAATAATTTTCTAAAAAAGAAAAAAAAACCCAAAAATATAGTAAGAGTAGGATCATATAGAATTGCATTTAGTAGGGATATTCAAGCAATGAATTAATATAAATCATTTAGGGAAGGCCGATGAGGAAACTTTGATCAGTTCTTGATTAGTTTAACAGGAAGGATAAGGTATGCTAAGTCAGGAGTTTGACTGTTTCTAGTTGTGTCTACTTGGGACCCTTGGTTTTTAATTATTCATGACTATGTGTTGAATTGGTCAGGATGTGGTTCAATTTTTGTATTAAGTGCTCGTTAAGGATATATTGACTTTTATCACTTGTTGGATCGAAAAAAAAATGTTGTTGAATAAACACTGCTTCGATGTCTGTCTGAGTTGCAAGAAACATAGAAATATGTAAAAAGGGAAGGATATAGACAGATAAGAGCAGATCTTGACTAGTTTGTCTTTGTGGCCGGTGTCATTTGAACAAGTAAGCCCTTAGGATGTGTCTTTACACTTAGCCCTAAAATCGTCTGGTTTGGAAGTCGTTGGTCAAAAGTTCGTTACAAGGGTGGCATTAAAAAGCCTAATAGAGATGAACATTGCACAAGTCAAGCAAAAAAAATTATATCGACGAGATGGAGCGTAAAATGCACTCGTTGAAAAGGAAAGAAAAAAAAGAGAAAAAAAAAGAAAAAAGATATGAAAAGTGAAGACAAGTGGATAAAAGTAGAGCTTAAAAGTAAAAAATTTGTAAACTTATCTTTTTCTGAGCACTGTGATACTAAGGGTTGAATTCAGATTTTGATTCATTTGATATTTTGCACACACACATGGAAGGGTTGAGAGTAAAGATATAATTGAGGATAGTTGGACTGTTGATGGTGCATGAGATTGAAGTCCTGTTGAATTGTTAGTTACTGATTTCTGAGGCTTGATTTTTATGATGTATGTTGATTAATTGCTTGAATTTAGTCAATCATGCATATGCATTCATGTAGGTAGTTAGTTTAGTTCTTATTTTTGGTTTGTTTTGTGTTTTTAGTTGAGGACAAGCAAAGTTTTGAGTTTGGGGGTATTTGATGAGTGGGTTTTAACCTACGAGTTAGGTACATTTTTATCTTAATTCTTTACAGTCTTTAAGTGTTTTTAGTATCTTTTTATTTGTTTTCGTGTTGCTTTTGTAGGGTGAGGCTGGCTGCAGATTGGAAAAAGAACAAGGAAATTTGGTGCAGGGCATTCTCGCCGGGGCGAGCTTTTAGAGCTTGATTTCTCGTCGGGGCGAGACTTCGCCGGGGCGAGAGTTTGTGAAGGACTTTTTCGCCGGGGCGAGGATGCCGCTGAAGGAAAAGAAGTTGATGTTCAGCAGGATCAGTTATTTTAGAAGGTTGATGCTAACAACGATTCTTTTAACTAATCTAATGAGGAGACTATAAGAGATATACGACAACGCATTGACGAGAAAAAAAATACAGAGATTGAACTTTCAGAGCTGAGCAAGGAGATTGGAGATCACGACAAGCATAGTGAAGAATTCAGATTGGTGGATTGAAGATTAGAGATTTCATTGAGTTTTCTTTTAATCTTTTATCTCTGATTTGTAATTAATTATGATGACTTATTTTGGAATTCTAGTTTTTATTTTCAGCATGAACTAAACCTTTAATTAAGGCTACAATTGAACCAGTTATGCTTATGGATTAATTATCTACTTTGATTCTAGTTATTTATTCAATTCGAGTTGTCTATCCTATTCTATGCTTAATGATTAATTGTCTGGCCAACAATTAGCGGGATACTCTAGGTGAATTCAGGAGATAAAATCTAGGGTTAGATCTGAATATGATAGCATGTATTCTTAATTATTTGCATGTAATAAATAATTAGGGTTGTAAAGTGAATAGGGATATCTCTTTGCTGCATGTAACTATTAGGAATTAGTGCTTAATGAATTTAATCTCTTAGTTTTGCATAGGAATATCGCAGAATTAATTGGGTTAGATAAATTTATTTGATCACTTAGAAAAGGACTTATAAATAAAATTGAATTCCTGTTAACAACTCCATTGAAGTAAATAATTGGATGACGCAGTTAGATTCGTTTATATTGCAAAACTGGGGATATTGTAGTCTTAATCCTTTAAATCTGAATTTCAACTTTCGTGTTAGTTATTGATCTTAGTTTCAGTTTAATTAGTTTTACTCGATATTCAAATTGTGATTGTTTAATAGAATAGCATTAATCTAGACTGGTAGTTGAAAATATAAAACACAATATTTCTCTGTGGTAACGATACTCTATTTACCACTTTATTACTTGTTGATCGTGTATAGTTGCACGTAATTGTTGATTGTGAAATCGGACAACAGACAGTGAAAAACATCTTTAAGTACTTAACCGGTATTGAGGATGTGATCATGATTCATGGTGGGCCTGAATTAAAACTAGAGGGTTAAATAGACCTAAGTTTTTCAAACTGACCAAGACGATAACAAATCCACTTTAGGGTAAATCGTTACCTTGAATGGTGGTGCAGTGAAATTGGAAAAGTTCTAAACAGTAAAGAGTTGTTGGTTCAGTGACAAAGACAAAGTATATAGCTGTAAATGAAGCTGCAAGTTGATTATTTGGATGAAAAGTTTAGTACAGAACTAGGAATAGTTCCTAAGTCTCATCTTAGATTAAAACATGTGTTGCGGCACTTTCATTTGATTAGAGGAATCATTAGGATAAGTCACTATAGAGATAGTGGACTCTCAAGAACAACATTGCATATCCATTTACTGAAGCTTTATCCAACAGCAGGATGATCGTCACTTAGAGAAGAAGGGTATTAGATACCTTGGCGATTAGCTTTAGTGCAAGTGGGAGATTGAAAGTAGTATACACACAAACCAATCATATTTGATATGATGTAGCGTATACTTTGTAATCTTATTTGGTTATTAATAAAAGTATTAAAGGCATTTTACTTTATCTACATGGTGCTGTTATATTAAATGTGATAAACTCATAGTTTTAAGCAATGCTTTTAGAATCATGATGATGATCATGCTAATGAGATCTAAATTCTTAGAAAGCTTAAAATTAAAATCGTTCCTAATCGTTGGATTACTAAGAAGGGGATTAGTGAATCCGGATAGATTAGTACATATGTGACGCCCCCAAATTCGAGTCTCCGATACCCGAATCTGGTCATCACACTCCAATACAAACATCCACCTCCAAACAACATACAATAACTAAATGTGAAATATAATAAACATATATTGTTCATTTAAAAGGTATTACTAGTCCCAAGATTCGATAACCTTAATACATAACCAAAACGTACCCTAAATATTAAATCAGGGTTCAAATTACATTAATAATAAATTTAAATTAAGCATAAAAGTCAGCTACTTGAAGTCTATCACTTCATCTTTTCCTTGCCCTTGTCCTTCCCTGAGGTCTCGGGCTTAACTACAATAGGGTTCATGATATAACAAGGGTGAGAAACTAGTTTGCTCAACAAGTTTAAATAACAGCAAGAAATGATATATATCATGAATGAAAGAAATATCTGGAAACGATTCAACGAAGAGAATAACGAAAGCAAGAATAATAACTGCTTTTAAAATAAACGATAGTCAATGTAGACCATGAACAATACACTTCCAATGGAATCAATAGCTAATTGATCCTTTGGTTACTGGCTCAGAAATAAGTACTCGAGGGGATCAGCCTCTAGTACCCTATGTGTATGCATAACATTTAATTTCTGTTCTTGTATCTTAAATTTAGATACGTGGGGAACTCCCCTATATTTTTGGGGTGTTCATATTAGTCCAAGAATCCGCACCTTCAAATGGCTTGGAAAGCTTTTATTAAATATGTTTATGTCTAGCCGAAAAATGGTTTAGACTTAACTCTGAACAGTTCATGCAATATAGAACTTTAATTAAAGCACAAGTCAAAAGATGTACGAGCTAAATTGCACCAAGTGCGAATCACAATAATATCAATGTGGAATAATCGTAAAGAAATTAAACCACGTAGATCATGCTTGGAAGTAAAGTTCAAGTTTAAATAATTAACTCGAGCAAGGTTAGGAAAAACTTGCTTAATAAATATTTTGAGTTAGAACAGGAAAACTTGACCAACACAAGCGTTAGACAAGCGTTAGGGAACTTGCGTTCAACATATAAGGTGAATGGAATTAGGGAACTTGCTTGGTGCGTCTGCTACAATATACAACACACGCTCCTTAAAATCCTACACAATTAGGTACATATTCGTATAACAATTAGTCACATATAGACTAGATTTAAAACTGACGTAGCATCATTAAAGCACATTGATTGCCACTACGACTACCCAGTCAGGGGTCTCGCTCACCGGGAACTAAACGTAAGTTGTAACCAGGTTAATCAATTTTCGCCTTAAGACAACACTATTTTGATTGATACTTGATACACAATTAAGCATTTAAGGCTCAACCAAATATGATTAACTAACGAATAACTAATTGGGTTTATTAATTATTATTGCCAAAATAATTAATCCCAGTATTAATCTTGGTTGCTTAATGATTATCTAATAGAAATAATTTAATAACTAATTAAAACTATTAATATTTAAAATTACGCAACCCGACCCGAACCATCACGATCCGGACCGACCCGGCCAAAAACACGGCCTTGGCGCTGCAGCGCCAAGCATACAAGCGAGGCCAACGCTGCGGCGTCAGGCCCGAGCCAACCCAGCTGGCACACAGCCTTCACGCTGCGGCGTGAGGCTCCATAGTAAGCCCTTCAAGTGTCGCAGTTCAAAGGGAGAGTGTCGTGACTCACGCCAAGCGCCACGGCTCACAAGTAAGAGCGGTGCGGGTCTCAAAGAGGGCGGCTAGCGCCGCAGCTCAAGGATTGATGCGCCGCGGCTCGCACATAGAGCGTGGCTCTGAGGCTTTTGTCCATTCCGATTTTTTGTTTTTTCAGATCGCGATTTTGGTTCTTCGTTTTATAAAATAAGATTTTATACTAATAGTTACACCTAATTAAATTGTTCTAAACACATATCAACATATATATCAAATCAAAATAATTAATAATTCGCATAAGGATGGCTTTGATACCACTATTGATTTGCAGAAACAAGATCAAAGTATACAATCGAATTGTAACGCAGCAGAAACATACAATAAAAGCAATTTAAAATTTTTCTGCAATCCCAGGAATCACCTTATGCAACATCATTATTGAAGAAGGATAAAAGATATACCTTTGAAGAAGAACAACGCCTTGATGCAATCTTCAAATTCCAATCTTTGCTCCTTCGCGATCCCTCTAATCCTCAGATCAAACGTTCGCTACTCAAAGTGTGCAACGCCCAAGAGGTAATCCACCAAGAGAAACTGATTGAAGATATGTGTAGACACCCAAATTTTGCACTTCATATACTAACCCTGACAGGAGGGCAAAATCGTCAATTAAACCGGTCTACGGGAGCGAAGGATGGGCACAAGTACGAACACTCGACGCCACCGCGACGATTTGCAACCAAAACCGACGTGACAACAAGGCCGTCCGAAATGAGCATTCCCGAATGATGTGGCACGTCTCCCAGTAGTTCCCGGACTGCAAAATACAAGTCCTTCAGCGAAAACTAACGGTATGACACAAGAATTAAGGTGCGGCCCGAAAATCGAGAAAATCAGCCCACCCAGCCGCGGATTGATCTACGGCCAATGATTAAAATAATTGAAGTGCGCGGCGGGCGGCTGAGCGGCTGAAGTGCGCAGCGGGCGCGGGGAAACCAAGGCCAGCCGCAGATCAGTCTGCGGCCAGCCGCAGATCAGTCTGCGGCTGCCCTTGGCCAGCCTTTATCAGCTTATTTCTTCATTCGGATAAAAAAAACGGCAGGGGAAGAAAAAAAGAAGAAGAAGAACCAGCGAGCTGCAGCATCGAGAAAGTAGAGAAAAAAGAGAAAAATAGTGAGGAATTATACCCATTTTGTGAGATTGTATCACATATAATTTCTACTATATTCAATATACGAGTTTATCCGCATCGTGATGTCATTTGCAAGGTGAAGGAGATATTTTCTATAACATTTTTTGTTATGTCGTTTCGTTAAATTTTTATCAGTTGGGTGATATTAAATGTAGTTTTCTTGTATATTATTGAGAATACATGGATTAGGGATTATTAGTGAGGGTTCCAAAGGAACAAAATTCTTCCTAATGGCCCGATGATATCCATTTGGTGATTTTTAGCTTGTTTAATTATTGTAATATCCATTTTATGGGTGTGTAGAAATTGTGGATGTGAGCCTAGGAACGCGACCCCGTGGTCCAAATCCGATGATGGACAATTTTGGTGTATGTAATAGGATCGATTATCCTTGATTGTAAACATGTAATCGTCGGGCCTTAAAACGATACCAAGTTGAAAATCGGGTTTAAGGCCCCATGATAGTGAAATATGTGATTGTGGGCGTTTGGGGTTATTTTGATGGCTCACATGCCCATAAATAGCCCCAACGCATTTTAATGCTTGATTTGATTTATGACACAAAAAATTGATTTCAAAGCTAAATGATCAAGATTTCCATAAAATCAATCAAATTAGGTTATTAGCACCACGAGGCGTAAAATTGAAAGTGCAAATGAATGTCGATTCCTATTTAACGAGAAGGTTAAAGAAAATCGTTTTCAAACATCACAAAAAATGGTTTTATAAAATAAAGGACGTTCTATTAAACCAATGTGCATAGGGTTAAAGAGTCCCTAGAAATTGCCGTCATTTTAATTATGAAAGCAACGTATAGGTCTCGATTCCTATTTTGACGAAGGTTTAAAAAACTCTTGTTTTGCCAAAACGACACCTAATGAAAACCTTGCAGTTTTGACAATTAAAATCAAACCTTTCTAATAAAGAATAAAGCTTTCTCGTATAGGCCGAAAGACCTCCTAAAGCACTCTCAAAGTAAAGCACGACTCTTCATAGAAAACCAAATGGTTTCTTCATGCAAACTCACCACAACATTCACATAAGCACACACGCGCGCACACACACATTTTAAGAATTAAAGGATAGGAAAAGCATCGAGATTGCGATAACCGTGTTTCACGGAAGTCGGGGGGTGCCTAACACCTTTCCCTCGCTTAAGCAAGCCCCCGAACTCTATGAATCTCGGTTCGCAGACCAATTAATTCGGAGTCACATATGAGCCAGCGATTTACAAAAACAAAACTCGGATGAGTTGGTACATCCATTTCAAATATACCAACTGGCGACTCTGGTTAATTGGCTCATCATTAAAAAACGATCTTTCAAAACCCCGTCGACATTTATGCCGACCTTTTCCAAAAATCATCTAAATTAAAAAAGGGCTAAAATTGGAAAGGGTAATAATCACCTAAGAAGTGACATTCCCGGCGTCGACAGCTGGCGACTCCGCTGGGGAACATTAGAGGGCTTAAGCGCGTTCAAATCTTGATGTTGGCCTATCCGTTAAAATTTATGAATGTGTATGTGCGTGCGACATTTTGACCTGTTTTACTTGTTGTTGTGTGAATGTGTGATTTTGTCCAATGAATGAATGATTGAATGGAATTGCTTTACTTCAAAGTAATCATATGCATACGGTGAGGACGATGAATGTGAATGTATGTTGAGAGTGTACCTCCTCTTGAGGCGAACCCGTCGGTTGCTTATTACTGGACTCGAAGGGGCTGCTCCCCGGAGATGGCTCAGGAAACGCACCACCCAGATCCGCTCCAATCGAAAAGATTTAGACGAGTAGATTACGAAGATTTGGGGACCTTCATGCCGAAAAGCCCGCGAGAGTAACCCTAGGGTAGGTCAGCCTCTGATAAACCTAATGAAAGGGAAGCTTCTTCATGCCCTTTTATCGTTCAGTCAAATAAATAAATGTCATGTAAATGGCATACAACTGTCATACCGTCATCATCGTAACCAATATGTCCTGTATCATGTGATTACATCACCTGCACATATAAAGAGAATACTGACATGGTTTTACAGGAAGGCAATCCATACCACGTACCAAGGTTTTCTAAAACTTCTAAATACTATCCTGTCATCAAACACTGACCTTGTTTTGCAGGATAATCATGCATCAGTGTTGACATGCATCTGCCAACTTGTAACTGGCACAGTACTAAACTACGGCCCTTGTTTGTTTTGTGAGATTTCCCCTAAGACCCAACTAAGAGGCCGTAAAGTCCATACTCCATCCATCCAAATGGCAGAAGCCGGTAGCCATGAAATTACAGTTCTGCCACTCCAACAATACGGCCGAATACGAGGGATGCATCCTAGGACTGAGATTAGCCCTGGGAATGGGAATCAAAAGGATGATAGTAGTTGGAGACTCCGAATTGGTCATCCGGTAGGCCATGGGAATATACAGCACCAAAAGGCTTCGGCTATTGCCCTACCATCGCCTCATCATCAAACTTGCCAAACAATTCGAAGATATTGCCTTTCGGCACGTTCCCAGAAATCAAAATGACTTCGCGGATACTCTAGCCACACTGGCTTCCCTGATTCACACATCATGGTACGAGACGAGCTTTAAGGGGGAAGTTGCGGTACAGACTTGTCCGGCCTATGAGGATCAGATCGGAGAGATCTCCCATAGTGACGCCCCTCCTAAATGGGCTTGGTATCAAAACATTAAAGAGTTCCTTCGAGACAGCTCCTCTCCCGAAAATGCAGATCTGACCGAGGAAAGAGAATCCAAAGATGGGCAGTGAAATTCTTCCTAAGCGGAGACGATTTGCATAAATGGGACCTAGCTACGGGACTGCTGAGATATCTAGAAGCCGAAGAAGCCCACAGATTAATGAACGAAGTACATGGCGATGTGTGCGGAGCCCATATGAGCAGAACATTTTTGGCAAAGAAAATCATGTGAACGGGTCACTACTGGCTAACCATGAAAACTGACTGCGATACTCATGTCAGGAAATGCCATCAATGCCAGATCCATGCCAATGCGATCCATGCACCTCCTAATGAGCTCCATTGTTTGACCTCACTGTGGCCAGTTGGACCGTGCAGCAGGTGATATCCAGGAAGGGGTAAATCCAGGAGTATGGCAGTGAATCCCGACCAGTAGAGATCAATGGGTTTTAAAATTCTGAGTTTTATTTCAAATCCCTGCACGCTCATGTCATTTTGTCATGTTATCCAAAAAGAAGATCATGTGCTGAAATGTTTTATATATATGACAAGCATTTTTGTTTTATGTCAGGTACCCCGATTTGAGGCATTCTAGCCTGACAAGCAATAGGCCAAATTTGAAGGAGGATCACGATTTTGGTATAGAGCTAGATTTCGATCTGATGGGGATTGACCAGGACGAGACAGATATCGACAATACGCCTGACGAGATCAAAGGATGGGTCGAAGATAAACCCAAACCCGACTTAGACCAAACCATCGCCATCAAACATCAGAACCCCTAACGATCACAAAGAACCCGGAGTAGGGGCAAATTCGACCACAAAAAAAATCTCAAAAATAAAAAAATCCCCCAAACCTTTCAACAAGTCAAAGGAACGGATCTTTTGTTAGCCCAGCGAGATACCGATGCAACCATTATGAGGGAGATCACAAGAAAAGCAACTTAACACTGGGGCATTTATCAACTACCCAGGAAATGATGACGTGCAAATTGGCACCCATGCAACAATCCCATCAACATGCGCCATCATCATCAAATGCTACCTCATGTCAATTCAATATTCAACGATACGATCATCTGGCATTTGTCAAGCATAGTTTTCCCGGGATACGATGACCCGCGTGAAAGGGGATTTTATTTGACTTGATATGAATCGGATTAATTCTGACAAGCAACCGTGGAGCACGATCGTGAGTATGATTAGACGAAGAAAGCTATTCAACCTTTTGATCAGGTACAAAGCCTTAATTCAAAGCAACGTTTGCGACAAAATTGACCTCATGTGCCAGTCTTCACTTTGCATTTGCACGAACTTTCAGTTATGGGGTATAAAACTATGACGACGTTGATGGCAATTAACACGTAGTCAGACAGTCAATAATTATCAAGCTAATATCAAGAAGTCAGACGATAAATGATTATCAAGCTAATGTCTCGAATCGTGGCCTGGGTTATTCGAGTAATTAAGCCCGAGGGGTGTCTCTACACCTGGTGCCCTAAAGTCATCTGGTTTGGGAGTCGCTGGCCCAACACTCATTACATGGGTAACTCAGAGCCTAAGAAAACGAGCATTACAGTAGAGGAGGCCCGAGCAGATTTGAATCGTGGCATGGGCTACTCGAGTAATTAAGCCTAAGAGGTGTCTCTGCATCTGGTGCCCTAAAGCCGTCTGGTTTGGGAGTCACCGGCCTAACACTCGCTACATGGGTAACTCAAGCCTAAGAAAACGAATCTTGCGCAAGGTCAAGCAAAGAATGAATGGTGCAGACCACCAGCTTGTCTCGAACCGTGGCCTTTGTTACTCGAGTAAATAAACCCGAAGGGGTGTCTGTACACCTAATGCCCCAAAACCGTCTGGTTTGGGAGTCATTGGTCCAAAACTCGTTAAATGGGTAACTTTGAATAGCCTAAGAAAACGAGACAAGTGAAGTGGGCTAATAAAGAGAAAAGATAATACGAAAAACTCTCGGCCTTAAACAAGAAGTCATGGAAGAGAAACCCCTACTGAATGCTGCATCGCATAGTGCATTTGTCATATGACGTCAATCCTGCTAAGAACGTTGTCGAGAATGGAGACATAATACCTTTGACGAGGGAAGGTAGTTCTTTTGAATTCGACCTTACTCACGTACAATGACCATGAATGCTTGAAGGTGTACTTACGATTTCATAACTCGTTAAATAGAAAATCATCAACTCGCGAGGGATTGAAAATAACTTCCAATCTAGTACATGCACGATTCACAACTCACTAGATTGTGCGATCAACAGATATTCAATTTCATGTGCTTTAACTGCATTTACTCTTTTGTCGAGATTATAATATCTTTGTGTTGAACTAACACCAACGGCCCAAGCCTTCAAGTTTTGGCATTTGTTAGTCGTCTGGTATGCAGGATTTTGCAGAGCTGTGGATAACTCAGCACGGTCAACATCGCGAGTTTTTCGATAGAAATTCTTGGTAACAACACGCGCCAAGGCAGGGGCAGTTAAGAATCGTGAAATGGAAGGAAGCTGAGGCTGCACAGAACTTCTCGGCATTGGGCCTCTCCCCAATCCTGACTATCACTGCCTCGACATCCAAATGATCCACGTGCATGAGCATATACAAGGATGATATAATGCGGGACAACAGCATATCGGCCAGCAGAAATGATCAAAAGGCCAAGGAGCCCAACATAGCTGTCGATCATCACAGAGAGCAAAACAGACTGCCTCAACTCGATGAAATGAAGACGACCAAGAACAGGCAGAGTACCAAACCAATGTTGAAGTCTAGAAACTACACTTCACGATGAGGCGCGATCCAATCAAATGTTGGCAAACAACGACGACTGTCGAATCGTATCATTTGACTAAACGGGGGTCATTTCTATCTAAACATATGTTGTGCACATGCCTCTGTCCATAACATATCTTCCAGATCATGCATAACATCTTTTGCATGCATACATGTACGATCAAAATGAAAATCTTCAGGGGAAAGTACAAGCATGTCGCTTTCAACCTCACAAATGATCAGACCGTGATGGCTTTTGCGGCATGGTACGTGGACGATGTTGGTGGGAGATCCAGGACAGAAGCCGATCACACATCCCACTTCAGGAAATCACTCAAATCAAATCAAGCGACCCTGGGAAGGACTGGTATCCAAACAATCAATGACCCTTGGGAAGGGCTGGTATCCAAATAATCAATGACCCCTGGGAAGGGCTGGTATCCAAACAATCAATGACCCTGGGAAGGACTGGTATCCAAACAATCAATGACCCTGGGAAGGGCTGGTATCCAAGCAAGAAGTGACCCTGGGAAGGCATCCAAGCAAACCACAACAAGGTGGTGAGTGAACCTGGGAAGGCATCCAAGCAAATCAGAACAAGGTGGTGAGCACCCTGGGAAGGCATCCAAGCAAACCACAACAATGTGGTGAGTTAACCTAGGAAGGCATCCAAGCAAATCACAACAAGGTGGTGAGCACCCTAGGAAGGCGACAAGACAATCAACCGGATACGAGACCCGGTGATCACGAGACGAGCGACCGGATACGAGACCCGACGCCGACAAGACAATCAACCGGATACGAGACCCGGTGATTACGAGACGAGCGACCGGATACGAGACCCGGCACTCACAAGACGATCAACCGGATACGAGACCCGGTGACCATGAGACGAGCGACCGGATACGAGACCCAGCGCCGACAAGACAATCAACCGGATACGAGACCCGGTGATCACGAGACGAGCGACCGGATACGAGACCCGGCGCCGACAAGACAATCAACCGGATACGAGACCCGGTGATTACGAGACGAGCGACCGGATACGAGACCCGCCACTCACAAGACGATCAACCGGATACGAGACCCGGTGATCACGAGACGAGCAACTGGATACGAGACCCGGTGCCGACAAGACAATCAACCGGATACGAGACCCGGTGATTACGAGAGGAGCGACCGGATACGAGACCCGGCACTCACAAGACAATCAACCGGATACGAGACCCGGTGATTATGAGACGAGCGACCGGATACGAGACCCGGCACTCATAAGATGATCAACCGGATACGAGACCCGGTGATTACGAGACGAGCGACCGGATACGAGACCCGGCACTCACAAGACGATCAACCGGATACGAGACCCGGTGACCATGAGACGAGCGACCGGATACGAGACCCAGCGCCGACAAGACAATCAACCGGATACGAGACCCGGTGATCACGAGACGAGCGACCGGATACGAGACCCGGCGCCGACAAGACAATCAACCGGATACGAGACCCGGTGATTACGAGACGAGCGACCGGATACGAGACCCGCCACTCACAAGACGATCAACCGGATACGAGACCCGGTGATCACGAGACGAGCAACCGGATACGAGACCCGGCGCCGACAAGACAATCAACCGGATACGAGACCCGGTGATTACGAGAGGAGCGACCGGATACGAGACCCGGCACTCACAAGACAATCAACCGGATACGAGACCCGGTGATTATGAGACGAGCGACCGGATACGAGACCCGGCACTCATAAGACGATCAACCGGATACGAGACCCGGTGATCACGAGACGAGCGACCGGATACGAGACCCGACACCGATAAGACGACCATTAGGATACAAGACCCGGTGATTATGAGATGAGTGATCGGATATGAGACCCGGTACTCACAAGACAATCAACCGGATACGAGACCCGGTGACCACGAGACGAGCGACCAGATACGAGACCCGGCGCCGACAAGACGATCAACCGGATACGAGACCCGGTGATCACGAGACGAGAGACCGGATACGAGACCCAGCGCCGACAAGACAATCAACCGGATACGAGACCCGGTGATTACGAGACGAGCGACCGGATACGAGACCCGACACTCACAAGACGATCAACCGGATACGTGACCCGGTGATCACGAGACGAGCGACCGGATACGAGACCCGGTGCCCATAAGACAATCAACCGGATATGAGACGAGCGACCGGATACGAGACCCGACACTCACAAGACGATCAACCGGATACGAGACCCGGTGATCACGAGACGAGCGACCGGATACGAGACCCAGCGCCGACAAGACAATCAACCGGATACGAGACCCGGTGATTACGAGACGAGCGACCGAATACGAGACCCGACACTCACAAGATGATCAACCGGATACGAGACCCGGTGATCACGAGACGAGCGACCGGATACGAGACCCGGTGCCCATAAGACAATCAACCGAATACGAGACGAGCGACCGGATACGAGACCCGACACTCACAAGACGATCAACCGGATACGAGACCCGGTGATCACGATACGAGCGACCGGATACGAGACCCGGCACCGACAAGACAATCAACCGGATACGAGACACGGTGATTACGAGACGAGCGATCGGATACGAGATCCGGCACTCACAAGACAATCAACCGGATACGAGACCCGGTGATTAGGAGATGAGCGACCGGATACGAGACCCGACACTCACAAGACGATCAACCGGATACGAGACCCGGTGATCACGAGACGAGCGACCGGATACGAGACCCGGCACTCACAAGACGATCAACCGGATACGAGACCCGGTGATCACGAGACGAGCGATCGGATACGAGACCCGGCGCCGACAAGATAATCAACCGGATACGAGACCTGGTGATTACGAGATGAGCGACCGGATACAAGACCCGGCACTCATAGGACGATCAACCGGATACGAGACCCGGTGATCACGAGACTAGCGACCGGATACGAGACCCGGCGCAGACAAGACAATCAACCAGATACGAGACCTAGTGATTACGAGACGAGCGACCGGATATGAGACCCGGCACTCACAAGACGATCATCCGGATACGAGACCCGGTGATCACGAGACTAGCGACCGGATACGAGATCCGGCGCGGACGAGACGATCAACCGGATACGAGACCCGGTGATCACGAGACGAGCGACCGAATACGAGACCCGGCACAGACAAGATAATCATCCGGATACAAGACCCGGTGATTACGAACCAGGCAACCGGATACGAGATCCGGTGCAAACGAGACGATTGATCGGATACGAGACCCGACGGTTGTGAGACGACGACGATTATAGCAGCGATTGAGTCAAAATGTTGAGATCAATGCTCACAATAAATTTACGGTTGCATGATGCATTGACACCTCCACAAATGTTTTGCATGCCTTACACCTGGGAAGGCATCCAAGCAAATCACAACAAGGTGGTGAGCACCCTGGGAAGACATCCAAGCAAACCACAACAAGGTGGTGAGCGACCCCTGGGAAGGCTGGTATCCAAACAATCAATGAACCTGGGAAGGGCTGGTATCCAAGCAAAAAATGACCCTGGGAAGGCATCCAAGCAAACCACAACAAGGTGGTGAGTGAACCTGGGAAGGCATCCAAGCAAATCACAACAAGGTGGTGAGTGAACCTGGGAAGGCATCCAAGAAAATCACAATAAGGTGGTATGAGAACCTGGGAAGGCATCCAAGCGAACCACAACAAGGTGGTGAACAACCCCTGGGAAAGGCCGATATCCAAAAAAGTGAGCGATCCCTGGGAAGGGCTGAGATCCAAGCAAACCACGACAAATGATGACATCTGTATAAACATTATCAAAAGACTGTACAGGGTCATTTTTCATCAATTTACATTTTAAATGTTGTGTCACATGCATGAATAGATGATAATTCTGTACGTGATCCATGAACTGAAAAAATAATAAATCGATGCAGGTTAGGTGTCAAGGTCCTAGCCTATCAGAGTCAAAAGCGATGGCTGCCAAGAACGATGTACGAGGACGAACTCCAAGGATGCCTTTCAAGCTAGTCAGGAGAATAACTTCCTTTGATGACAATGCGATGGAATAAGGTGATTACGAGATGAGCGACCGGATACGAGACACGGTGATTACGAGACGAGCGACCGGATACGAGACCCAGCACTCACAAGACGATCAACCGAATACGAGACTCGGTGATCACGAGACGAGCGATCGGATACGAGACCCGACACTCATAGGACGATCAAGATAATCAACCGGATACGAGACCCGGCGCCGACAAGATAATCAACCGGATACGAGACCTGGTGATTACGAGACGAGCGACCGGATACGAGACCCGACACTCATAGGACGATCAACCGGATACGAGACCTCCCCGGTGATCACTAGACTAGCGACCGGATACGATACCCAGTTATTACGATACGAGCGACCGGATATGAGACCCGGCACTCACAAGACGATCATCCGGATACGAGACCCGATGATCACGAGACTAGCGACCGGATACGAGATCCGGCGCGGACGAGACGATCAACCGGATACGTGACCCGGTGATCACGAGACGAGCGACCGGATACGAGACCTCGCACCGACAAGACAATCAACCGGATACGAGACCCGGTGATTACGAGACGAGCGACCGAATACGAGACCCGGCACAGACAAGACGATCAACCGGATACGAGACCCGGTGATCACGAGACGAGCGACCGAATACGAGACCCGGCACAGACAAGATAATCATTCGGATACAAGACCCGGTGATTACGAACCAGGCAACCGGATACGAGATCCGGTGCAAACGAGACGATTGATCGGATACGAGACCCGACGGTTGTGAGACGACGACGATTATAGCAGCGATTGAGTCAAAATGTTGAGATCAATGCTCACAATAAATTTACGGTTGCATGATGCATTGACACCTCCACAAATGTTTTGCATGCCTTACACCTGGGAAGGCATCCAAGCAAATCACAACAAGGTGGTGAGCACTCTGGGAAGACATCCAAGCAAACCACAACAAGGTGGTGAGCGACCCCTGGGAAGGCTGGTATCCAAACAATCAATGACCCTGGGAAGGGCTGGTATCCAAGCAAAAAGTGACCCTGGGAAGGCATCCAAGCAAACCACAACAAGGTGGTGAGTGAACCTGGGAAGGCATCCAAGCAAATCACAACAAGGTGGTGAGTGAACCTGGGAAGGCATCCAAGAAAATCACAATAAGGTGGTATGAGAACCTGGGAAGGCATCCAAGCGAACCACAACAAGGTGGTGAACAACCCCTGGGAAAGGCCGATATCCAAAAAAGTGAGCGATCCCTGGGAAGGGCTGAGATCCAAGCAAACCACGACAAATGATGACATCTGTATAAACAGTATCAAAAGACTGTACATGGGTCATTTTTCATCAATTTACATTTTAAATGTTGTGTCACATGCATGAATAGATGATAATTCTGTACGTGATCCATGAACTGAAAAAATAATAAATCGATGCAGGTTAGGTGTCAAGGTCCTAGCCTATCAGAGTCAAAAGCGATGGCTGCCAAGAACGATGTACGAGGACGAACTCCAAGGTTGCCTTTCAAGCTAGTCAGGAGAATAACTTCCTTTGATGACAATGCGATGGAATAAGGTGATTACGAGATGAGCGACCGGATACGAGACCCGGTGATTACGAGACTAGCGACTGGATAAGAGGCCCGGCACTCACAAGACGATCAACCGGATACGAGACCCGGTGATCACGAGACGAGCGACCGGATACGAGTCCCGGCGCCGACAATACGATCATCCGGATACAAGACCCGGTGATTACGAGACGAGCGACCGGATACGAGACCCGGCACTCACAAGACGATCAACCGGATACGAGACCCGGTGAGCACGAGACGAGCGACCGGATACGAGACCCGGCGCCGACAAGACGATCAACCGGATACGAGACCCGGTGATCACGAGACGAGCGACCGGATACGAGACCCAGCGCCGACAAGACAATCAACCGGATACGAGACCCGGTGATTACGAGACGAGCGACCGGATACGAGACCCGACACTCACAAGACGATCAACCGGACACGAGACCCGGTGATCACGAGACGAGCGACCGGATACGAGACCCGGCGCCGACAAGACAATCAACCGGATACGAGACCCGGTGATCACGAGACGAGCGACCGGATACGAGACCCGGCGCCCATAAGACAATCAACCGGATACGAGACGAGCGACCGAATACGAGACCCGGCACTCACAAGACGATCAACCGGATACGAGACCCGGTGATCACGAGACGAGCGACCGGATACGAGACCCGGCACCGACAAGACAATCAACCGGATACGAGACACGGTGATTACGAGACGAGCGACCGGATACGAGATCCAGCACTCACAAGACAATCAACCGGATACGAGACCCGGTGATTAGGAGACGAGTGACCGGATACGAGACCCGACACTCACAAGACGATCAACCGGATACGAGACCCGGTGATCACGAGACTTGCGACCGGATACGAGACCCGACACCGACAAGACAATCAACCGGATACGAGACCCGGTGATTACGAGACGAGCGACTGGATACGAGACCCGGCACTCACAAGACGATCAACCGGATACGAGACCCGGTGATCACGAGACGAGCGATCGGATACGAGACCCGGCGCCGACAAGATAATCAACCGGATACGAGACCTGGTGATTACGAGACGAGCGACCGGATACGAGACCCGACACTCATAGGACGATCAACCGGATACGAGACCCGGTGATCACGAGACTAGCGACCGGATACGAGACCCAGTGATTACGAGACGAGCGACCGGATATGAGACCCGGCACTCACAAGACGATCATCCGGATACGAGACCCGATGATCACGAGACTAGCGACCGGATACGAGATCCGGCGCGGACGAGACGATCAACCGGATACGTGACCCGGTGATCACGAGACGAGCGACCGGATACGAGACCTCGCACCGACAAGACAATCAACCGGATACGAGACCCGGTGATTACGAGACGAGCGACCGAATACGAGACCCGGCACAGACAAGACGATCAACCGGATACGAGACCCCCGGTGATCACGAGACGAGCGACCCGAATACGAGAACCCGGCACAGACAAGATAATCATTCGGATACAAGACCCGGTGATTACGAACCAGGCAACCGGATACGAGATCCGGTGCAAACGAGACGATTGATCGGATACGAGACCCGACGGTTGTGAGACGACGACGATTATAGCAGCGATTGAGTCAAAATGTTGAGATCAATGCTCACAATAAATTTACGTTGCATGATGCAATTGACACCTCCACAAATGTTTTGCATGCCTTACACCTGGGAAGGCATCCAAGCAAATCACAACAAGGTGGTGAGCACCCTGGGAAGACATCCAAGCAAACCACAACAAGGTGGTGAGCGACCCCTGGGAAGGCTGGTATCCAAACAATCAATGACCCTGGGAAGGGCTGGTATCCAAGCAAAAAGTGACCCTGGGAAGGCATCCAAGCAAACCACAACAAGGTGGTGAGTGAACCTGGGAAGGCATCCAAGCAAATCACAACAAGGTGGTGAGTGAACCTGGGAAGGCATCCAAGAAAATCACAATAAGGTGGTATGAGAACCTGGGGAAGGCATCCAAGCGAACCACAACAAGGTGGTGAACAACAACCCCTGGGAAAGGCCGATATCCAAAAAAGTGAGCCGATCCCTGGGAAGGGCTGAGATCCAAGCAAACCACGACAAATGATGACATCTGTATAAAACAGTATCAAAAGACCTGTACATGGGTCATTTTTCATCAATTTACATTTTAAATGTTGTGTCACATGCATGAATAGATGATAATTCTGTACGTGATCCATGAACTGAAAAAATAAATAAATCGATGCAGGTTTAGGTGTCAAGGTCCCTAGCCTATCAGAGTCAAAAGCGATGGCTGCCAAGAACGATGTTACGAGGACGAACTCCAAGGTTGCCTTTCAAGCTAGTCAGGAGAATAACTTCCTTTGATGACAATGCGATGGAATAAGGTGATTACGAGATGAGCGACCGGATACGAGACCCGGTGATTACGAGACTAGCGACTGGATAAGAGGCCCGGCACTCAGAAGACGATCAAACCGGATACCGAGACCCGGTGATCACGAGACGAGCGAACCGGATACGAGTCCCGGCGCCGACAATACGATCATCCGGATAACAAGACCCGGTGATTACGAGAACGAGCGACCCGGATTAACGAGAACCCGGCACTCCACAAGACGATCAACCGGATACGAGACCCGGTGAGCACGAGAGACGAGCGACCGGATACGAGACCCCGCGCCCGACAAGACGATCAACCGGATACGAGACCCGGTGATCACGAGACGAGCGAACCGGATAACGAGACCCAGCGCCGACAAGACAATCAACCGGATACGAGACCCGGTGATGACGAGACGAGCGACCGGATACGAGACCCGACACTCACAAGACGATCAACCGGACACGAGACCCGGTGATCACGAGACGAGCGACCGGATACGAGACCCGGCGCCGACAAGACAATCAACCGGATACGAGACCCGGTGATCACGAGACGAGCGACCGGATACGAGACCCGGCACTCACAAGACAATCAACCGGATACGAGACCCGGCACTCACAAGACGATCAACCGGATACGAGACCCGGTGATCACGAGACGAGCGACCGGATACGAGACCCGACACCCATAAGACGATCATTCGGATACAAGACCCGGTGATTACGAGACAAGTGACCGGATATGAGACCCGGTACTCACAAGACAATCAACCGGATACGAGACCCGGTGACCACGAGACGAGCGACCGGATACGAGACCCGGCACCGACAAGACGATCAACCGGATACGAGACCCGGTGATCACGAAACGAGGCGACCGGATACGAGACCCAGCGCCGACAAAACAATCAACCGGATACGAGACCCGGTAATTACGAGACGAGCGACCGGATACGAGACCCGACACTCACAAGACGATCAACCGGATACGAGACCCGGTGATCACGAGACGAGCGACCGGATACGACACCGGCGCCGACAAGACAATCAACCGGATACGAGACCCGGCACTCACAAGACGATCAACCGGATACGAGACCCGGTGACCACGAGACGAGCGACCGGATACGAGACCCGGCGCCGACAAGACGATCAACCGGATATGAGACCCGGTGATCACGAGACGAGCGACCGGATACGAGACCCAGCGCCGACAAGACAATGAACCGGATACGAGACCCGGTGATTACGAGACGAGCGACCGGATACGAGACCCGACACTCACAAGACGATCAACCGGATACGAGACCCGGTGATCACGAGATGAGCGACCGGATACGAAACCCGGCGCCGACAAGATAATCAACCGGATACGAGACCCGGTGATCACGAGACGAGCGACCGGATACGAGACCCGGCGCCCATAAGACAATCAACCGGATACGAGACGAGTGACCGGATATGAGACCTGGTACTCATAAGACAATCAACCGGATACGAGACCCGGTGACCACGAGACGAGCGACCGGATACGAGACCCGGCACCGACAAGACGATCAACCGGATACGAGACCCGGTGATCACGAAACGAGCGACCGGATACGAGACCCAGCGCCGACAAGACAATCAACCGGATACGAGACCCGGTAATTACGAGACGAGCGACCGGATACGAGACCCGACACTCACAAGACGATCAACCGGATACGAGACCCGGTGATCACGAGACGAGCGACCGGATACGACACCGGCGCCGACAAGACAATCAACCGGATACGAGACCCGGTGATCACGAGACGAGCGACCGGATACGAGACCCGGCACTCACAAGACGATCAACCGGATACGAGACCCGGTGATCACGAGACGAGCGATCGGATACGAGACCCGGCGCCGACAAGATAATCAACCAGATACGAGACCTGGTGATTACGAGACGAGCGACCGGATACGAGACCCGGCACTCATAGGACGATCAACCGGATACGAGACCCGGTGATCACGAGACTAGCGACCGGATACGAGACCCGGCACAGACAAGACAATCAACCGGATACGAGACCCAGTGATTATGAGACGAGCGACCGGATACGAGACCCGACACTCACAAGACGATCATCCGGATACGAGACCCGGTGATCACGAGACTAGCGACCGGATACGAGATCCGGCGCGGATGAGACGATCAACCGGATACGAGACCCGGTGATCACGAGACGAGCGACCGGATACGAGACCTGGCGCCGACAAGACAATCAACCGGATACGAGACCCGGTGATTACGAGACGAGCGACCGGATACGAGACCCGGCACAGACAAGACGATCAACCGGATACGAGACCCGGTGATCACGAGACGAGCGACCAAATACGAGACCCGGCACAGACAAGATAATCATCCGGATACAAGACCCGGTGATTACGAACCAGGCAACCGGATACGAGATCCGGTGCAAACGAGACGATTGATCGGATACGAGACCCGACGGTTGTGAGACGACGACGATCATAGCAGCGATTGTGTCAAAATGTTGAGATCAATGCTCACAATAAATTTACGGTTGCATGATGCATTGACACCTCCACAAATGTTTTGCATGCCTTACATCTTGTGTTGCATCATAAGTTATATATGTTACATCATGTATGTATTGTCACTCTTATGCACTGTCATTCTTATGCACTGTCATTCATGCCTCGGGTGTCTACTTCTTTATCATGTTCATTTCATTTAACATTTCATAAACATGATAAAGAGGGGCAGCTGTAGACACCCAAATTTTGCACTTCATATACTAACCCTGACAAGAGGACAAAATCGTCAATTAAACCGGCCTACGAGAGCGAAGGATGGGCACAAGTACGAACACTCGACGACCAACCAATCCTGATACCAAGTCTATACCCACCAAATCATGAACAAAAATCCGGCCACAAATCTACCACGTCACACTATCTACTTGAGCGAACTGCATTTGCAACCAAAACCGACGTGACAACAAGGCCGTCCGAAATGAGCATTCCCGAATCATGTGGCACGTCTCCCAGTAGTTCTCGGACTGCAAAATACAAGTCCATCAGCGAAAACCAACGGCACGACACAAGAATCGAGGTGCGGCCCGAAAATCAAGAAAATCAGCCCACCCAGCCGCAGATTGATCTGCGACCAACGATTAAAATAATTGAAGTGCGCGGCGGGCGGCTGAGCGGCTGAAGTGCGCAGCGGGCGCGGGGAAACCAAGGCCAACCGCAGACCAGTTTGCGGCCAGCCGCAGATCAATCTGCGGCCAGCCGCAGATCAGTTTGCGGCCAGCCGCAGATCAATCTGCGGCTGCCCTTGGCCAGCCTTTATCAGCTCATTTCTTCATTCGGATAAAAAAAATGGCAGGGGAAGAAAAAAAAAAGAAGAAGAACCAGCGAGCGGCAGCAGCGAGAAAGGAGAGAAAAAAGAGAAAAATAGTGAGGAATTATACCCATTTTGTGAGATTGTATCACATATAATTTCTACTATATTCAATATACGAGTTTATCCGCATCGTAGTGTCATTTGCAAGGTGAAGGAGATATTTTCTATAACATTTTTTGTTATGTCGTTTCGTTAAATTTTTATCAGTTGGGTGATATTAAATGTAGTTTTCTTGTATATTATTGAGAATACATGGATTAGGGATTATTAGTGAGGGTTCCAAAGGAACAAAATTCTTCCTAATGGCCCGATGATATCCATTTGGTGATTTTTAGCTTGTTTAATTGTTGTAATATCCATTTTGTGGGTGTGTAGAAATTGTGGATGTGAGCCTAGGAACGCGACCCCCGCCCCCCCCCGTGGTCCAAATCTGATGATGGACAATTTTGGTGTATGTTAATAGGAATCGATTATCCTTGATTGTAAACATGTAATCGTCGGGCCTTAAAACGATACCAAGTTGAAAATCGGGTTTAAGGCCCCATGATAGTGAAATATGTGATTGTGGGCGTTTGGGGTTATTTTGATGGCTCACATGCCCATAAATAGCCCCAACGCATTTTAATGCTTGATTTGATTTATGACACAAAAAATTGATTTCAAAGCTAAATGATCAAGATTTCCATAAAATCAATCAAATTAGGTTATTAGCACCACGAGGCGTAAAATTGAAAGTGCAAATGAATGTCGATTCCTATTTAACGAGAAGGTTAAAGAAAATCGTTTTCAAACATCACAAAAAATGGTTTTATAAAATAAAGGACGTTCTATTAAACCAATGTGCATAGGGTTAAAGAGTCCCTAGAAATTGCCGTCATTTTAATTATGAAAGCAACGTATAGGTCTCGATTCCTATTTTGACGAAGGTTTAAAAAACTCTTGTTTTGCCAAAACGACACCTAATGAAAACCTTGCAGTTTTGACAATTAAAATCAAACCTTTCTAATAAAGAATAAAGCTTTCTCGTATAGGCCGAAAGACCTCCTAAAGCACTCTCAAAGTAAAGCACGACTCTTCATAGAAAACCAAATGGTTTCTTCATGCAAACTCACCACAACATTCACATAAGCACACACGCGCGCACGCACATATTTTAAGAATTAAAGGATAGGAAAAGCATCGAGATTACGGTAACCGTGTTTCACGGAAGTCGGGGGGTGCCTAACACCTTCCCCTCGCTTAAGCAAGCTCCCGAACTCTATGAATCTCGGTTCGCAGACTAATTAATTCGGAGTCACATATGAGCCAGCGATTTACGAAAACGAAACTCGGATGAGTTGGTACATCCATTTCAAATATACCAACTGGCGACTCTGGTTAATTGGCTCATCATTAAAAAACGATCTTTCAAAAACCCGTCGACATTTATGCCGACCTTTTCCAAAAATCATCTAAATTAAAAAAGGGCTAAAATTGGAAAGGGTAATAATCACCCCAGAAGCGACATTCCCGGCGTCGACAATGTGAATTTAGATTCTACTATATCTTGGGTGGCTAGCCCTAATTCTCTCTATCCTAACACCTTAAGGTTTTGAGAATACTTGCAAGAGAGAAACAAGTTGCATTAGCATTTCTCTATCCCACAATAAGACTCCTCTTATTTATAGACTAACCTTTTTCCTAAACCTTTTAGAAATTAAGGTTTTAATTTAATTCTCAATCTAATTAGGAACTTTAGTAATAATAATAAAAAGACTCCTCTAATTTATTTATAATTTAGTATTTCTCCAAATACTTAATTATAAATATTAGTATTTCTCCAAATACTATATTATTATTTAGTCAATTTAATAATAATAATAATAATAAAATGACTACTCTTATTAATTTATAATTCAGTATTTCTCCAAATACATAATTATAAACATTAAGCTATTTAATTTATTCTACTAATAAATTAAATATACTTAATTTATTATTATTAAGTCAATCACTTCTAAAATCATATTTTTCCCTTTTATGGTGTGACCCTCTAGGTTTACTATTAAGTCGGTAGTAGAATAAATAAATTAGAACCATTCTAATAGTATTTATAATGAATTAAACTCATTTAATTCAAATATAAATAAATAATATTTATTCTATATCATGAGTGACACCTTATAAATAATGCATCATGACTATCCTAATAATATGAATTCAACGTTCAATCATAAAGAATTATCACAAAGAATACAAACAACCTATTCCGCGAATAGTTACCGTACAATTCAATCATTCTACCATACAATGTCTCAATCAAATATAAAATATGGAATTACTGTCAAGTTTTATTTATTTGATTATATGTATTTTGATTCTAAAATGCAAAACTTTAGCTAATGTAAATTAGAAACTCCTTTCTAATTTTCATTCAACCCTGGCCAGGGATTTTCGAGTTGCCACTTTATCGAATCACATAGGACATTCTCTCCCTTCACTAGAAGTGGTAGATCCTTTGTTGATCATTCACCTATCTCCATATATACTTTATTATATCCGAACATAGCCTATAGCATACCCTAGAGTATTAAGGAATATGACAAAACATAACTCAGTATATACAAGATACTATGATGATCTCAAGTCTAAGGATCACTTGTACTACTATCACTTTAGGAACTCCTATTGACAAACAAGTAAAACTCCATTAGGGTTTCTTTATGCAAGTCACGTTCAGTGAACTTATTCTCCAATAAACACATACATACCCGCTTTAGTGTCTCCACACAAAAGATTATGAGATCAATCAGCCTCTTCAACAGAGCAAACATAGTATGTACTAATCTATCCGGAATCAGTACCCCCACATCAGTGATCCATTGTAACGATCAAGAATTTTATATTTAATTAAAAATATTTATTGAATTAAATAAATATTTCAGTTGATTTATTTATTGAGTTAAATGAAATATTTGACGGAAATTATGGTGGAATAAGTTAATTAAGTCTAAATAATATTTAAATGGTTGTTAAATAATTTTATAATTGTTGTTATGTATTTTATCACGTTGTTGTGATGAAGATATTTTAATTCAATGAATTAATTAAATTAGAATATTAGTGATGAAAACTGTAATTATGTTGGTCAAATAGAAATTATAATTATAATAATAAGATTTGATTTTATTTATTAAGGAATTGGGTTTAATTCCATTTAATTTAAATATTAGAACATATTTAAATGGGGTGACGTAAGAACTATATGATAAGAAAATTATGAAAATGATTTAAAAAGGGAGTTTATTTGGGTTTAGCCAAACATGGCCTAGACCTTTGTTATTCCATAACATTTAAACTTTCTGTTTGTTTAACTGATAACCCAAGGCATCAGTTTATTTACGTTTGTTATTTGCTTAAGTATATGGAAAAGGAAGAAACATCCATCAGAGCTTAGTAGAGAGAAATTGAGAGAAAGTGAGAGGGTTCTGTGAAATTAGAAGAGAAATTCTGAGAATCTAAGAGGGAAGAAGAAAAGATAATTAAAGCTTGCAAATCATTTAGTTAATTAAAGGTAAATTCTGAGTTTCTAGTTCTTAGTTGTGTTTTTTCTAAGTTCTCTGTTATTGAATTTGTATGGTTAATTTATTGGGAAATTAGTTTCATGTGTTATTGGGTTAAATTAGTCTGTTATATGTTAATGATTATTGAGTTTTCAGTAATCAAATCCATGAAAAATTTGTTTAAGAGGAAGGGATTGGTTTTTTGGTTGAATATGTACAAAATGACTTATTTTGGAGTCAAAATTGATGTTTAATTCATGCAATAATTTGTAAATTGATAATTATTGTTATTTTTAATTCAGATATAAATAAATAATATTTATTCTACATCATGAGTGACACCTTATAAATATTGTATCATGACTATCCCAATAATATGAATTCAACGTTCAATCATTGTGGACGCCAGGAATGTCGCTTCTTTGGTGATTATTACCCTTTCCAAATTTTAGCCTTTTTATTAGATGATTTTCGGAAAAGGTCGGCATGAGTGTCGACGGGGTTTTGAAAGATCCTTTTTAATGATGAGCCAATTAACCAGAGTCGCCAGTTGATATATTTGAATTGGATGTACCAACTCATCCGAATTTCGTTTTCGTAAATCGCTGGCTCATATGTGTGACTCCGAATTAATTGGTCTACGAACCGAGATTCATAGAGTTCGGGGGCTTGCTTAAGTGAGGGGAAGGTATTAGGCACCCCTTGACTTCCGTGAAACATGGTTACCGCAATCTTGATGCTTTTCCTATCCTTTTAATTCTTAAAGTGTGTATGTGTGCGCGTGTGTGTGTGCCTATGTGAATGTTGTGATGAGTTTGTATGAAAGAATCATTTGGAGTTTTTTATGGAAAGTCGCGTTTTGAGAATGCTTTAGAATGTCCTTCTGCTTATACGAGAAAGCTTTATTCTTTATTAGAAAGGTTTGATTTTGATTGTCAAAACTGCAAGGTTTCCATTAGGTGTCGTTTTGGCGAAACAAGAATTTTTTAAACTTTCGTCAAAATACGAATCGAGACCTATACGTTGCTTTCATAATTAAAATGACGGGCAATTTCTAGGATCTCTTTAACCCTATGCACAACGGTTTAATAAAACGTCATTTATTTCATAAAACCATTTTTTGTGATATTTGAAAACGATTTTCTTTAACCTTCTCGTTAAGTAGGAATCGACATTCATTAGCACTTCCAATTTCTTATCCTCGTGATGCTAATAACCTAATTTGATTGATTTTATGAAAATCTTCATCGTTTAGCTTTGAAATCAATTTTATGTCGTAAATCAAATCAAGCATTAAAATGCATTGGGGCTATTCATGGGCATGTGAGCCATCAAAATAACCCCAAACGCCCACAAGCACCTATTTCACTATTTCGGGGCCTTAAACCCGATTTTCAACTTGGTATCGTTTTAAGGCCCGACGATTACATGTTTACAATCAAGGATAATCGATCCTATTACATACACCAAAATTGTCCATCATCGGATTTGGACCACGGGGTCGCGTTCCTAGGCTCACATCCACAATTTCTACACACCCACAAAATGGATATTACAATAATTAAGCAAGCTAAAAATCACCAAATGGATATCATCGGGCCATTAGGAAGAATTTTGTTCCTTTGGAACCCTCAATAATAATCCCTAATCCATGTATTCTCAATAATATACAAGAAAACTACATTTAATATAACCCAACTGATAAAAATTTAACGAAACGACATAACAAAAAATGCTATAAAAAATATCTCTTTCACCTTGCAAATGACACCACGATGCGGATAAACTCGTATATTGAATATAGTAGAAATTATATGTGATACAATCTCACAAAATGGGTATAATCCTCACTATTTTTCTCTCTTTTCTCTCTTTTTCTCGCTGCTATAGCTGCCGATTCTTCCTCTTTTTCTTTCTTCTTCCGCTGCTGTCAACTCTCTCTTTTTTTTCTGTTTGCTGCCGTATCACCCCCTGTATGCTGAATGAAGGAATGAGCTGAAATAGGCTGGCCAAGGGCAGCCGCAGATTGATCTGCGACTGGCCTTGGTTTCTCCGCGCCCATCGCACACTTCAGTCGCCCGCCACGCACTTCAATTATTTTAATCATTGGCCGCAGATCAATCCGCGGCTGGGTGGGCTGATTTTCTAGATTTTCGAGCCGCACCTTGATTCTCGTGTCGTACCGTTGGTTTTTCTGAAGGACTTGTATTTTACAGTCCGGGAACCGCTGGGAAACGTGTCACATCATTTCGCTTTGATCGTTGTCGTGTTGGCTTTGATCGTACGTCGTTGCGGTGGCTCTGAGTATTCGTACTTATGCCCACCTTTCGTTCTCGTAGGCTGGGTTCATTGACGATTTTGCCCTCCTGACAAGGTTAGTATAGGAAGTGCAAAATTTGGGTATCTACAGCTGCCTCTCTTTATCATGTTTAAGAATTGTTGAATGCAATGAACATGATAAAGAAGTAAACACACGATGCATGAATGACAGTGCATAAGAATGACAGTACATACATGATGCAACACATATAGCTTATGATGCAACACAAGATGTAATGCATGCAAAACATTCGTAAAGGTGTCAATGCATCATGCAACCGTAAATTTATTGTGAGCATTGATCTCAACATTTTCACTCAATCGCTGCTATAATCATCGTCGTCTCACAACCGTCGGGTCTCGTATCCGATCAGTCGTCTCGTTTGCATCGGATCTCGTATCCGGTTGCTTGTTTCGTAATCACCGGGTCTCGTATCCGGATGATCGTCTTGTCTGCGCCGGGTCTCATATCCAGTCGCTCGTCTCGTAATCACCGGGTCTCGTATCCGGTTGATTGTCTTATCGGCGCCGGGTCTCGTATCCGGTCGCTCGTCTCGTGATCACCGGGACTCGTATCCGGTTGATCATCTCGTCTGCGCCGGGTCTCGTATCTGGTCGCTCGTCTCGTAATCACCGGGTCTCGTATCCGGTCGCTAGTCTCGTGATCACCGGGTCTCGTATCCGGTTGATCGTCTTGTGAGTACCGGGTCTCGTATCCGGTCGCTCGTCTCGTAATCACCGGGTCTCGTATCCGGTTGATTGTCTTGTTCGCGCCGGGTCTAGTATCCAGTCGCTAGTCTCGTGATCACCGGGTCTCGTATCCGGTTGATCGTCTTGTGAGTGCCGGGTCTCGTATCCGGTCGCTCGTCTCGTAATCACCGAGTCTCGTATCCGGTTTATTGTCTTGTTGGCGCCGGGGCTCGTATCCGGTCGCTCGTCTCATAATCATCGGGTCTCGTATCCGGTTGATTGTCTCGTCCGCACCGAGTCTCGTATCCGGTCGCTAGTCTCGTGATCACCGGGTCTCGTATCCGGTTGATCGTCTTGTGAGTGCCGGGTCTCGTATCCGGTCGCTCGTCTCGTAATCACTGGGTCTCGTATCCGGTTGATTATCTTGTTCGCGTTGGGTCTCGTATCCGGTCGCTAGTCTCGTGATCACCGGGTCTCGTATCCGATTGATCGTCTTGTGAGTGTCGGGTCTCGTATCCGGTTGATTGTCTCGTTGGCGCCAGGTCTCGTATCTGGTCGCTCGTCTCGTGATCACTGGGTCTCGTATCCGGTTGATCGTCTCGTCTGTGCCGGGTCTCGTATCCGGTCGCTCGTCTCATAATCACCGGGTCTCGTATCCGGTTGATTGTCTCGTCCGCGCCGAGTCTCGTATCCGGTCGCTAGTCTCGTGATCACCGGGTCTCGTATCCGGTTGATCGTCTTGTGAGTGCCGGGTCTCGTATCCGGTCGCTCGTCTCGTAATCACCAGGTCTCGTATCCGGTTGATCATCTTGTCTGCGCCGGGTCTCGTATCCGGTCGTTCGTCTCGTAATCACCTTATTCCATCGCATTGTCATCAAAGGAAGTTATTCTCCCGACTAGCTTGAAAGGCATCCTTGGAGTTCGTCCTCGTACATCGTTCTTGGCAGCCATCGCTTTTGACTCTGATAGGCTAGGACCTTGACACCTAACCTGCTCAATTTATTCTTTTTCATTTCATGGATCACGTACAGAATTATCATCTATTCATGCATGTGACACAACATTTAAAATGTAAATTGATGAAAAAATGACCCATGTACAGTCTTTTGATATTGTTCTACAGATGTCATCATTTGTCGTGGTTTGCTTGGATCTCAGCCATTCCCAGGGATCGCTCACTTTTTTGGATATCGGCCCTTCCCAGGGGTTGTTCACCACCTTGTTGTGGTTCGCTTGGATGCCTTCCCAGGTTCTCACACCACCTTATTGTAATTTGCTTGGATGTTTTCCCAGGGTGCTCACCATCTTGTTGTGATTTTCTTGGATGCCTTCCCAGGTTCACTCACCACCTTGTTGTGGTTTGCTTGGATGCCTTCCCAGGGTCACTCACCACCTTGTTGTGGTTTGCTTAGATGCCTTCCCAGTGTGCTCACCACCTTGTTGTGATTTGCTTGGATGTCTTCCCAGGTTTACTCACCACCTTGTTGTGGTTTGCTTGGATGCCTTCCCAGGGTCACTTCTTGCTTGGATACCAGCCCTTCCCAGGGTCATTGATTGTTTGGATACCAGCCCTTCCCAGGGGTCGCTCACCACCTTGTTGTGGTTTGCTTGGATGTCTTCCCAGGGTGCTCACCACCTTGTTGTGATTTATTTGGATGCTTTCCCAGGTTCACTCACCACCTTGTTGTGGTTTGCTTGGATGCTTTCCCAAGGTCACTCACCACCTTGTTGTGGTTTGCTTGGGTGCCTTCCCAGGGTCACTCACCACCTTGTTGTGGTTTGCTTAGATGCCTTCCCAAGGTGCTCACCATCTTGTTGTGATTTGCTTGGATGCTTTCCCAGGTTCACTCACCACCTTGTTGTGGTTTGCTTGGATGCCTTCCCAGGGTCACTTCTTGCTTGGATACCAGCCCTTCCCAGGGTCATTGATTGTTTGGATACCAGCCCTTCCCAGGGGTCGCTCACCACCTTGTTGTGGTTTGCTTGGATGTCTTCCCAGGGTGCTCACCACCTTGTTGTGATTTGCTTGGATGCCTTCGCAGGTTCACTCACCACCTTGTTGTGGTTTGCTTGGATGCCTTCCCAGGGTCACTCACCACCTTGTTGTGGTTTGCTTAGATGCCTTCCCAGGGTGCTCACCATCTTGTTGTGATTTGCTTGGATGCCTTCCCAGGTTCACTCACCACCTTGTTGTGGTTTGCTTGGATGCCTTCCTAGGGTCACTTCTTGCTTGGATACCAGCCCTTCCAGGGTCATTGATTGTTTGGATACCAGCCCTTCCCAGGGGTCGCTCGATTTGATTTGAGTGATTTCTTGAAGTGGGATGTGTGATCGGCTTCTGTCCTGGATCTCCCACCAACATCGTCCACGTACTATGCCGCAAAAGCCATCACGGTCTGATCATTTATGAGGTTGAAAGCGACGTGCTTGTACTTTCCCCTGAAGATTTTCATCTTGATCGTACATGTATGCATGCAAAAGATGTTATGCATGATCTGGCAGATATGTTATGGACAGATGCATGTGCACAACATATGTTTAGATAAAAATGACCCCTGTTCAGTCAAATAATACGATTCGACAGTCGTCGTTGTTTGCCAACATTTGATTGGATCACGCCTCGTCGTGAAGTGTAGTTTCTAGACTTCAACATTGGTTTGGTACTCTGCCTGTTCTTGGTCGTCTTCATTTCATCGAGTTGAGGCAGTCTGTTTCGCTCTCTGTGATGATCGACAGCTATGTTGAGCTCCTTGGCCTTTTGATCATTTCTGCTGGCCGATATGCTGTTGTCCCGCATTATATCATCCTTGTATATGCTCATGCACGTGGATCATTTGGATGTCGAGGCAGTGATAGTCAGGATTGGGGAGAGGCCAAATGCCGAGAAGTTCTGTGCAGCCTCGGCTTCCTTCTATTTCACGATTCTTAACTGCCCCTGCCTTGGCGCGTGTTGTTACCAAGAATTTCTATCGAAAACTCACGATGTTGACCGTGCTGAGTTATCCACAGCTCTGCAAGATCCTGCATATCAGACGACTAACAAATGCCAAAACTTGAAGGCTTAGGCCATTGGTGTTAGTTCAACACAAAGATATTATAATCTCGACAAAAAAGTAAATGCAGTTAAAGCACATGATATTGAATATCTGTTGATCGCACAATCTAGCGAGTTGTGAACCGTGAATGTACTAGATTGGAAGTTATTTTCAATCCCTCGCGAGTTGATGATTTTCTATTTAACGAGTACTAAATCGTAAGAACACCTTCAAGCATTCATGGTCATTGTACGTGAGTAAGGTCGAATTCAAAAGAACTACCTTCCCTCGTCAAAGGTATTCTGTCTCCATTCTCGACAACGTTCTTAGCAGGATTGACGTCATATGACAAATGCACTATGCGATGCACTATGCGATGCAGCATTCACTAGGGGTTTCTCTTCCATGACTTCTTGTTTAAGGCCGAGAGTTTTTCGTATTATCTTTTCTCTTTATTAGCCCACTTCACTTGTCTCGTTTTCTTAGGCTATTCAAAGTTACCCATTTAACGAGTTTTGGACCAATGACTCCCAAACCAGACGGTTTTGGGGCATTAGGTGTACAGACACCCCTTCGGGTTTATTTAGTCGAGTAACAAAGGCCACGGTTCGAGATAAGCTGGTGGTCTGCACCATTCATTCTTTGCTTGACCTTGCGCAAGATTCGTTTTCTTAGGCTTGAGTTACCCATGTAGCGAGTGTTAGGCCGGTGACTCCCAAACCAGACGGCTTTAGGGCACCAGATGCAGAGACACCCCTTAGGCTTAATTACTCGAGTAGCCCATGCCACGATTCGAATCTGCTCGAGCCTCCTCTACTGTAATGCTCGTTTTCTTAGGCTCTGAGTTATCCATGTAACGAGTGTTGGGCCAGCGACTCCCAAACCAGATGGCTTTAGGGCACCAGGTGTAGAGACACCCCTCAGCTTAATTACTCGAATAACCCAGGCCACGATTCGAGACATTAGCTTGATAATCATTTATCATCTGACTTCTTGATATTAGCTTGATAATTATTGACTGTCTGACTACGTGTTAATTGCCATCAACATCGTCATAGTTTTATACCCCATAACTGAAAGTTCGTGCAAATGCAAAGTGAAGACTGGCACATGAGGTCGATTCTGTCGCAAACGTTGCTTTGAATTAAGTCTTTGTACCCGATCAAAAGGTTGAATAGCTTTCTTCGTCTAATCATACTCACGATCGTGCTCCACGGTTGCTTGTCAGAATTAATCTGATTCCTATCAAGTCAAATAAAATCCCCTTTCACGCGGGTCATCGTATCCCGGAAAACTGTGCTTGACAAATGCCAGATGATCGTATCGTTGAATATTGAATTGTCATGAGGTAGCATTTGATGATGATGGTGCATGTTGATGGGATTGTTGCATGGGTGCCAATTTGCACGTCATCATTTCCTAGGTAGTTGATAAATGCCCCAGTGTTAAGTTGCTTTTCTTGTGATCTCCCTCGTACTGGTTGCATCGGTATCTCGCTGGGCTGACAAAAGATCCGGTCCTTTGACTTGTTGAAAGGTTTGGGGGATTTTTGATTTTTGAGATATTTTTTTTTTTAGATCACAGAGTTGTTTCACAGAGTCAGAATTAACGGGCTGGGGAACGCCTTCCCGTCCATTCCTTGTAAGATGAGGGCTCCCCCAGAGAGGACTTTTTTATCGTGACGACTCCTTTTAATTTAGAGCGAAATTCCCCTTAGCTTCGTCTTGGCAGGGCGCGATCCTTTTGAGGACTAAATCGTTTACTTTGAATTTCCGGGATCGTACCCTCTTGTCGTATGCCCGGGAGATGCGTAAGGGGTTGCCCCTGCAAATGTGCGAACTGAGGTTCGACAGGCAAACAGGGTGAGCGACAATAAATCCGGCCATCCCCGATGATTGGCGGACATTCTTCCCATGATCGTCCTTGTGTTTTATTTGCAGCCCCCACTGCCCCATTCATCTTGGGCCGGTAAATGACTGAATCAAAATGTTTGATCTTGAATTTGTCGTATATCTCCTCCTTGAGGGCATCGTTCAGATTTCTATAGTCGATGCGGCCCCTCACTTCTCCTCCAGGCTGTGGTACTGGGATTCTGTCGGAAAGCCATTCAGGGTAAATAGACACCATGATGATTCCTGCTTTAAACCTCTTGATAATCTTGTCCTTTACTTTCAACCTCCATTCAGGCTTCAACGTTCTCAACTTTTGCTTGACTGGTCGAAAACCCTCCTTGATGGGCAGTCGATGTCCTATAACGTCTGTGGACAATCCAATCACGTCGCCACGGGACCAAGCGAACATATCTCAATACAGGCTCAATAACTCGGTTTTTTTTTTGTGGTCGAATTTTCCCCTACTCCGGGTTCTTTGTAATCGTTAGGGGTTCTGATGTTTGATGGCGATGGTTTGGTCTAAGTCGGGTTTGGGTTTATCTTCGACCCATCCTTTGATCTCGTCAGGCGTATTGTCGATATCTGTCTCGTCCTGGTCAATCCGCATCAGATCGAAATCTAGCTCTATACCAAAATCGTGATCCTCCTTCAAATTTGGCCTATTGCTTGTCAGGCTAGAATGCCTCAAATCGGGGTACCTGACATAAAACAAAAATGCTTGTCATATATATAAAACATTTCAGCACATGATCTTCTTTTTGGATAACATGACAAAATGACATGAGCGTGCAGGGATTTGAAATAAAACTCAGAATTTTAAAACCCATTGATCTCTACTGGCCGGGATTCACTGCCATACTCCTGGATTTACCCCTTCCTGGATATCACCTGTTGCACGGTCCAACTGGCCACAATGAGGTCAAGCAATGGAGCTCATTAGGAGGTGCATGGATCGCATTGGCATGGATCTAGCATTGATGGCATTTCCTGACATGAGTATCGCAGTCAGTTTTCATGGTTAGCCAGTAGTGACCCGTTCACATGATTTTCTTTGCCAAAAATGTTCTGCTCATATGGGCTCCGCACACATCGTTATGTACTTCGTTCATTAATATGTGGGCTTCTTCGGCTTCCAGATATCTCAGCAGTCCCGTAGCTAGGTCCCATTTATGAAAATCGTCTCCGTTTAGGAAGAATTTCACTGCCCATCTTTGGATTCTCTTTCCTCGGTCAGATCTGCATTTTCGGGAGAGGAGCTGTCTCAAAGGAACTCTTTAATGTTTTGATACCAAGCCCATTTCGGAGGGGCGTCACTATGGGAGATCTCTCCGATCTGATCCTCATAGGCCGAACAAGTCTGTACCGCAACTTCCCCCTTAAAGCTCGTCTCGTACCATGATGTGTGAATCAGGGAAGCCAGTGTGGCTAGAGTATCCGCGAAGTCATTTTGATTTCTGGGAACGTGCCGAAAGGCAATATCTTCGAATTGTTTGGCAAGTTTGATGATGAGGCGATGGTAGGGCAATAGCGGAAGCCTTTTGGTGCTGTATATTCCCATGGCCTGCCGGATGACCAATTCGGAGTCTCCAACTACTATCATCCTTTTGATTCTCATTCCCAAGGCTAATCTCAGTCCTAGGATGCATCCCTCGTATTCGGCCGTATTGTTGGAGTGGCAGAACTGTAATTTCATGGCTACCGGCTTCTGCCATTTGGATGGATGGAGTATGGACTTTACGGCCTCTTAGTTGGGTCTTAGGGGCAATCTCACAAAACAAACAAGGGCCGTACTTTAGTACTGTGCCAGTTACAAGTTGGCAGATGCATGTCAACACTGATGCATGATTATTATTATTTTTTTTTAGGTTCTCTAATCTTATCTTGCAAAACAAGGTCAGTGTTTGATGACAGGATAGTATTTAGAAGTTTTAGAAAACCTTGGTACGTGGTATGGATTGCCTTCCTGCAAAATCATGTCAGTATTCTCTTTATATGTACAGGTGATGTAATCACATGATACAGGACATATTGGTTACGATGATGACGGTATGACAGTTGTATGCCATTTACATGACATTTATTTATTTGACTAAACGATAAAAAGGCATGAAGAAGCTTCCCTTTCGTTAGGTTTATCAGAGGCTGACCTACCCTAGGGTTACTCTCGCAGGCTTTTCGGCATGAAGGTCCCCAAATCTTCGCAATCTACTCGTCTGAATCCTTTCGATTGGAGCGGATCTGGGTGGTGCGTTTCCTAAGCCATCTCCGGGAAGCAGCCCCTTTGAGTCCAGTAATAAGCAACTGACGGGTTCGCCTCAAGAGGAGGTACACTCTCAACATACATTCACATTCATCGTCCTCACCGTATGCATATGATTACTTTGAAGTAAAGCAATTCCATTCAATCATTCATTCATTGGACAAAAACACACATTCACACAACAACAAGTAAAACAGGTCAACATGTCGCACGCACATACACATTCATAAATTTTAAAGGATAGGACAGCATCAAGATTTGAACGCGGCTTAAGCCCTCTAAATTCCCCAGCAGAGTCGCCAGCTGTCGACGCCGGGAATGTCGCTTCTTTGGTGATTATTACCCTTTCCAAATTTTAGCCTTTTTATTAGATGATTTTTGGAAAAGGTCGACATGAGTGTCGACGGGGTTTTGAAAGATCGTTTTTAATGATGAGCCAATTAACCAGAGTCGCCAGTTGGTATATTTGAATTGGATGTACCAACTCATCCGAATTTCGTTTTCGTAAATCGCTGGCTCATATGTGTGACTCCGAATTAATTGGTCTACGAACCGAGATTCATAGAGTTCGGGGGCTTGCTTAAGTGAGGGGAAGGTGTTAGGTACCCCCCGACTTCCGTGAAACACGGTTACCGCAATCTTGATGCTTTTCCTATCCTTTTAATTCTTAAAGTGTGTATGTGTGCGCGTGTGTGTGCCTATATGAATGTTGTGATGAGTTTGTATGAAAGAATCATTTGGAGTTTTTTATCGAAAGTCGCGTTTTGAGAATGCTTTAGAATGTCCTTCTGCTTATACGAGAAAGCTTTATTCTTTATTAGAAAGGTTTGATTTTGATTGTCAAAACTGCAAGGTTTCCATTAGGTGTCGTTTTGGCGAAACAAGAATTTTTTAAACCTTCGTCAAAATAGGAATCGATACCTATACGTTGCTTTCATAATTAAAATGACGGGCAATTTCTAGGATCTCTTTAACCCTATGCACAACGGTTTAATAAAACGTCATTTATTTCATAAAACCATTTTTTGTGATGTTTGAAAACGATTTTCTTTAACCTTTTCGTTAAGTAGTAATCGACATTCATTAGCACTTCCAATTTCTTATCCTCGTGATGCTAATAACCTAATTTGATTGATTTTATGAAAATCTTCATCGTTTAGCTTTGAAATCAATTTTATGTCGTAAATCAAATCAAGCATTAAAATGCATTGGGGTTATTCATGGGCATGTGAGCCATCAAAATAACCCCAAACGCCCACAGGCACCTATTTCACTATTTCGGGGCCTTAAACCCGATTTTCAACTTGGTATCGTTTTAAGGCCCGACGATTACATGTTTACAATCAAGGATAATCGATCCTATTACATACACCAAAATTGTCCATCATCGGATTTGGACCACGGGGTCGCGTTCCTAGGCTCACATCCACAATTTCTACACACCCACAAAATGGATATTACAACAATTAAGCAAGCTAAAAATCACCAAATGGATATCATCGGGCCATTAGGAAGAATTTTGTTCCTTTGGAACCCTCACTAATAATCCCTAATCCATGTATTCTCAATAACATACAAGAAAACTACATTTAATATAACCCAACTGATAAAAATTTAACGAAACGACATAACAAAAAATGCTATAAAAAATATCTCCTTCACCTTGCAAATGACACCACGATGCGGATAAACTCGTATATTGAATATAGTAGAAATTATATGTGATACAATCTCACAAAATGGGTATAATTCCTCACTATTTTTCTCTCTTTTCTCTCTTTTTCTCGCTGCTATAGCTGCTGATTCTTCCTCTTTTTCTTTCTTCTTCTGCTGCTGTCAACTCTCTCTTTTTTTTCTGTTTGCTGCCGTATCACCCCCTGTATGCTGAATGAAGGAATGAGCTGAAATAGGCTGGCCAAGGGCAGCCGCAGATTGATCTACGGCTGGCCTTGGTTTCTCCGCGCCCATCGCGCACTTCAGCCGCCCGTCGCGCACTTCAATTATTTTAATCGTTGGCCGCAGATCAATCCGCGGCTGGGTGGGCTAATTTTCTCGATTTTCGAGCCGCACCTTGATTCTCGTGTCGTACCGTTGGTTTTTCTGAAGGACTTGTATTTTACAGTCCGGGAACCGCTGGGAAACGTGCCATATCATTTCGCTTTGATCGTTGTCGTGTCGACTTTGATCGTACGTCGTTGCGGTGGCTCTGAGTATTCGTACTTATGCCCACCTTTCGTTCTCGTAGGCTGGGTTCATTGACGATTTTGCCCTCCTGTCAGGGTTAGTATAGGAAGTGCAAAATTTGGGTGTCTACAATCATAAAGAATTATCACAAAGAATATAAAGAACCTATTCCGTGAATAGTTACCGTACAATTAAATCATTCTACCATACAATGTCTCAATCAAATATAAAATATGGAATTACTGTCAAGTTTTATTTATTTGATTATATGTATTTTGATTCTAAAATGCAAAACTTTAGCTAATGTAAATTAGAAACTCCTTTCTAATTTCCATTCAACCCTGGCCAGGGATTTTCGAGTTGCCACTTTATCGAATCACATAGGACATTCTCTCCCTTTACTAGAAGTCGTAGATCCTTTGTTGATCATTCACCTATCTCCATATATACTTTATTATATCCGAACATAGCCTATAGCATACCCTAGAGTATTAAGGAATATGACAAAACATAACTCAGTATATACAAGATACTATAATGATCTCAAGTCTAAGGATCACTTGTACTACTATCACTTTAGGAACTCCTATTGACAAGCAAGTAAAACTCCATTAGGGTTTCTTTATGCAAGTCACGTTCAGTGAACTTATTCTCCAATAAGCACATACATACTTGTTTTAGTGTCTCCACACAAAAGATTATGAGATCAATCAGCCTCTTCAACACAGCAAATATAGTATGTACTAATCTATCCGGAATCAGTAACCCCACATCAGCGATCCATTGTAACGATCAAGAATTTTATATTTAATTAAAAATATTTATTGAATTAAATAAATATTTGAGCTGATTTATTTATTGAGTTAAATGAAATATTTGACGGAAATTATGGTGGAATAAGTTAATTAAGTCTAAATAATATTTAAATGGTTGTTAAATAATTTTATAATTGTTGTAATGTATTTTATCACGTTGTTGTGATGAAGATATTTTAATTCAATGAATTAATTAAATTAGAATATTAGTGATGAAAACTGTAATTATGTTGGTCAAATAGAAATTATAATTATAATAATAAGATTTGATTTTATTTATTAAGGAATTGGGTTTAATTCCATTTAATTTAAATATTAGAACATATTTAAATGGGGTGACGTAAGAACTATATGATAAGAAAATTATGAAAATGATTTAAAAAGGGAGTTTATTTGGGTTTAGCCAAACATGGCCTAGACCTTTGTGTTAGGTTTGTATATAACGCGAACATGCAATCAAATTACATAAATAGTGCGGAAGCGCGATAAAATCAGATTTTAAAAATTTTATACAAACCATCACCAAGATCAATCTATGTGCTCAATTAACGATATAAACGAAAGAGAAAGAGAATAAGAATTATACCCTCGTAGAACAAAGCTTCCTCGGGTACAAGTTCAACTCCTACTCCTTCGTGTTCTCCTCGAATGCTACGGTGTGATTCCTTCCTTTGATCAATGTTAGCCACCCAAGTGTTTGGCCTCTAGAGGTGATCCACCAAGGAAGAACAAGTATTCAAGAAGTTGGGTATTTGGCAAAACCCTAATTTCTATCTCTATAGAAATTGCTCTCCACAATCTAATGCAAGAGTGTGTAACCTAATCTATGATAAGACCCCTCTTATTTATAGATGTAGGAATAACCCTTCCCTAAACTATTTAGGATTTAGGGTTTGTATTATAATTAAACTCCTTTAATTAATAATGCTCCTAATCCAATTAGGAATCCATGGGAGAGTACTTCTATTAATTAATTCCCAATCCCTATTAGGAATTAAATAATAGTAATAGTAATAATAATAAGACTCCTCTTATTAATTTATATTTAATATTTCCAAAATATTAAATAATAAATATTAAGCTATTTAATATATTCTATCTCCATAGATTAAATTAAATACACTTAACTTATTATTACCATTATGTCATTTACTTCTTAAATAAATATTTTCCTTTTGCGGTGTGACCCTTTAGGTTCTCCATATTAAACCGGTTGTGAATAAATCAATTAGAACAATTCTAATCTTATTTAAATAAATAAATTAAACTATTTAATTCATTTAAATAAATAACATTTATTCTAGAATAAGGGTAAGCCCCCTTAGCGGTCAACGACTTTCCAGATAATATAGATTTCAACATTAATCACAAAAGAACCTTTGAGTAGATAGTTACCGTACAATTCAATCCTTCTACCATACAATGTCCCAATTAAATATAAGACATAGATTTACTGTCAAGTCTTATTTTATTTAATTATATGTATTTCGATTCCCAAATGCATAACTCTAATTAATGCAAATTAGAAACTCCTTTCTAATTTCATTCTGCCTTGGCCAAGGACTACTGAGTTATCATTTATCGAATCACATAGGACATTCACATCTTTTACTAGACGAGGTAGATTCTTTGTTGATCATTCACCTATCTCCATGTATAACTAATTATACCCAATCATACCCTTTGTTATACCCACAAGGTCTTAAGGGACATGTCAAAGTATAACTCATCATACACAAGATACTATGATGATCTCAAGTCCAAGGATCACTTGTACTACTATCACTAGAGGAATTCCTATTGACAGGCGAGTAAAACTCCATTAGGTATTCCTTAGCGAGTCACGTTCAGTGAACTTATTCTCTAATAAGCACCTACATACTTGCTTTAGTGTCTCCACACAAATGATTATGAGATCAATCATCCTCTTCCTAAGAGCAAGCAACGTATGTACTAATCTATCCGGATTCACTAATCCCCAATTTAGTAATCCAATGATTAGGAACAATTTTTAGTTTGTGAGCTATCTAGAATTTAGATCTCATTAGCATGATCACCATCATGATTCTAAAAGCATTGCTCAAAACTATGGTTTTATCACATTTAATATAACAGCACTATGTAGATAATATAAAATGCCTTTTAAGAAAATCAATTCCTTTATTAATAAATGAATAAGATTACAAAGTATATGCTACATCATATCAAATATGATTGGCTTGTGTGCATACTACTTTCACTTTGTTATTCCATAACATTTAAACTTTCTGTTTATTTAACTGATAACCCAAGGCATCAGTTTATTTACGTTTATTATTTGCTTAAGTATATGGAAAAGGAAGAAACATCCATCAGAGCTTAGTAGAGAGAAATTGAGAGAAAATGAGAGGGTTCTGTGAAATTAGAAGAGAAATTCTGAGAATCTAAGAGGGAAGAAGAAAAGATAATTAAAGCTTGCAAATCATTTAGTTAATTAAAGGTAAATTCTGAGTTTCTAGTTCTTAGTTGTGTTTTTTCTAAGTTCTCTGTAATTGAATTTCTATGGTTAATTTATTGGGAAATTAGTTTCATGTGTTATTGGGTTAAATTAGTCTGTTATATGTTAATGATTATTGAGTTTTCAGTAATCAAATCCATGAAAAATTTGTTTAAGAGGAAGGGATTGGTTTTTTGGTTGAATATGTACAAAATGACTTATTTTGGAGTCAAAATTGATGTTTAATTCATGCAATAATTTATAAATTGATAATTATTGTTATTTTTAATTCAAATATAAATAAATAATATTTATTCTACATCATGAATGACACCTTATAAATATTGTATCATGACTATCCCAATAATATGAATTCAACGTTCAATCATAAAGAATTATCACAAAGAATATAAAGAACCTATTCCGTGAATAGTTACCGTACAATTCAATCATTCTACCATACAATGTCTCAATCAAATATAAAATATGGAATTACTGTCAAGTTTTATTTATTTGATTATATGTATTTTGATTCTAAAATGCAAAACTTTAGCTAATGTAAATTAGAAACTCCTTTCTAATTTCCATTCAACCCTGGCTAGGGATTTTCGAGTTGCCACTTTATCGAATCACATAGGACATTCTCTCCCTTTACTAGAAGTGGTAGATCCTTTGTTGATTATTCACCTATCTCCATATATACTTTATTATATCCGAACATAGCCTATAGCATACCCTAGAGTATTAAGGAATATGACAAAACATAACTCAGTATATACAAGATACTATGATGATCTCAAGTCTAAGGATCACTTGTACTACTATCACTTTAGGAACTCCTATTGACAGACAAGTAAAACTCCATTAGGGTTTTTTTATGCAAGTCACGTTCAGTGAACTTATTCTCCAATAAGAACATACATACTTGCTTTAGTGTCTCCACACAAAAGATTATAAGATCAATCATCCTCTTCAACAGAGCAAACATAGTATGTACTAATCTATCCGGAATCAGTAACCCCACATCAGCGATCCATTGTAACGATCAAGAATTTTATATTTAATTAAAAATATTTATTGAATTAAATAAATATTTTAGTTGATTTATTTATTGAGTTAAATAAAATATTTGACGGAAATTATGGTGGAATTGTGACAACCCGGATTTTCGAGAATAATTATAATAAGAATTTAATATAGAATAATTCTTATTATGAGTCGAGTTTGAATATATATGTGTTATATACTTTTATGTGATTTATTTAGTGAGCTTAATATGTATATATATAAATATGAAATATATACGTAGATTCAGAATGAATGAGTTAATAGTTAATTATTGTGACGATCGTGAGTCGTGGGTAGCTTGGTAATTCGAACTTATGGATATTATTGAATAAAATAGACTTTTATTAATAATATTATGTGTTAAGCGTTTAAAGGTTATATTATGACCTAGATTATGTGTAGGTGATGATTAGTAAGTATGAATGTTTTCGTATAAGCTAATTTGGTGGTTTCGAGAAATATCGCTAGAATGCTATTTATTGGATTAAATAAATAGTTGAAAGATAATATTATTGAACGAGTTATTTATTGTAAAGGTACTAACCCAAATTATGGGTGGAATATATGTACGTTGATGTATATGATTATGGGGAGTTAATCGGGAAGAGTAGCGATCGCGAATCGTGAATACCCTTGTAATTTGGGTTTATTAATATTATTAAATATATTAAATATTATTTTTATGTAACGTGTTTTAAGATTATTTTATAACTTGGATGATGTCAATTTATGAATTTTTATGCATTGTTGAACCATAGGAGTGAATATATTGATTTCGCGTATTATCGCAAAATCACTATTCACGGGCACGTTTCCCGAGGCACTATTCACGCCCGGATATTTTTACATCTTTTTCGATTTCTATTAATTTCGTTAAGACGTGTATGCGAACGAATAATGTTTTCAAGCGTCGGAAATTTTATTTGAGCTGATACGTGATTTTATCCATATCCGAAATGTATTACATGGGTATTCCGAATAAATGGACAAACCCTATAATAAATATTTTTATGTGCCCCAATATTTTATGGGTGTACCCATTTTAATTATGGGTAGAGTTATTGAGCAAATTTGGTACAAAAGTGAAAGTTTTCGGATATAAGAAGGGAGTATTCGGGTACACATATTTGTATGTCACCTAAATAGTAGCCATTAATTTGAAATTGGCCAATCAAAGAAGGAGAGAAGGAGATGTTGTCGGCAATGCTAGGCATTTGCCAAACCAAATGCATTGAGCAACAAAATGTTCCACCCCTTCGTTCTCCCAAAGCACCCATTTCATTTCTTCCCAAACCATCTTCTCATTCTTCCAACTTCAGTTGCTAGAGTGTGTGAGAGAAGAGAGCAAAAATCTGCAGAAGGTTTGAGAGAAAGAGGGAGAGTTACCGAAGAAGAAGAAGAAGAATTGCGGAAGGAGAAGAGGAGAAAAGAAGAGCACGAGTGAACAAGAAGAAGAAGAGCTTCAAGCGGCTCTAATAAACCCTAGCTAGCATCTCTATCATTTATAAGAGATTTACAGAGGTAACATCTCATTAAATCTATTTTCTTTGAGTTTTGTAAAAGATTTTCCAAGTTTTTAGTTTTTAGAGCTATCTAGCTCACGGATGATTTTTGAGGCAATTTCTGTTGTTGTTGTTGCTTGTGATTGTTTGTAAATGTTGTTAAGAGATTATGTAAGCCATTAACAACATTAAAGTGGAACCAAAACGCCAGAAATCCGAGCCCGTGCTTAATGGATGAAGAACAATGGACATTTTTTGACTTTGGACCTTCGGACGAATTTTAGAGGATTTGGAACTTATATTCCGTGTTGTTTTAATTTGTTTGATATTATGGAAGTGTAGTTCCATGGGTTACGAAGCTAACCCAACTGGAACGGATTAAAAAGAAGTTAAAACAAAGATTTGGTGATGATTTTGGTGAAGAACACTAAGAACACCAATAACACGAAAATATAACATGAGTTAGTACTTTGGCCTACAATTTAGCCATGTTAATGTTAATGGGTAGCTTTGAATTTTTGATATGTTGTAGCCCCATGAGTTAGGAGTCCATAGAGTCCGAAATGGACCAATTTGAACGTGTGTGGAAGGAGATACGAAGATCGGAGTGAAAGGAGGTCGAATTCGCGAAGCTGGTGAAATGCTCACCTGGGATACAGCAGGTTGAGCGCCGACCGCGCTCATGGTAAGGCCATTTGAGCCCCGGCCGCGCTGGGGCTGCAGTTAGCTTGACAGCTCTGACGTCCTTTAGTAAAACGGACATAACTTTCTCATACGAACTCGGATTGAGATGATTCAAGATGATTCGGAATGAGGAAGAGTAGACCTACAAGTTTAATAAGTTTTAACATTTGAGATCGGGATCAATTCTCAAATTGGCCATTTGTAGGACTGTTGTGTAATTAGAGGCAATCGGAGGGTGTCGGACATGCGCGTAAGCACGTGTAATGCTCCCGACAATGTAAAATAATGTTCTAAGTTTTAAAACATGATTATTATGATTTATAATGATGCTTAACTTTAACCATTGAGTATTAGACAACTCGAGTGGGCATGTTAAGTGTACGCAATTGCGTGTCACTTGGGCGTTCGAATAGGCAAATGTGGCGTACGGACGTGTAAGCGTCGTAATGCCGTAACAAGTGTGTATAACCTTGTTTAATATTTTGTTTCTAATAATAATGAAATATGATAGAGTGTTGTAACCCAACGTATGAGCATGCTAAGAATATGCAAAAGAAGCGAATTAGGCGTGTGGCGTATAAACGTCGAAACGCCGTGTAAAGTGTTAATGAACTTAAATAGTGTTTCGATTCAAATGAAACGAACATTATAAGATATGGAATGGGGTTAATGTAACCAATAAGGATTTGATGATGATGAGGGTTGTAACGTTTTCAAACGACGCGACGCCGAGAAATATTTTAGAGTTAATCACGTTTATTAATTTATAATACGCGAACAATATGAGATAAGAATTATTATAGTTTAAACCATTATATGAAGCCTTTTTAGTGGCTAATTGATATTTTACAGTTAAATAAATTGTGTAGGATATTTGAAGGACGAGCCATCATAATGTGGCAAGAAACGCTTAAGGCAAGTTCTTTCAGTAACTTGTTGACTTGTTTAAATGTATTGATGTACATGAATTGATTACTAAATCTTCTACTGTTATGTGAATTATATGCGAGCATAATTAAAGTGTGCACAATGTGCAATTATGTGACTATATTATTCCGTGTGAAACTTGAATTATTGTAAACATACAATGTGAGATGCATAAAGTATGCTATGAGATGCATGATGCATATATATAGACAAATTGCATAAGATTTATAATGCATGAGTAAGATGCATAGTATGAGAATCATGATGCATGGATAAAATGCAAACTTATGTGTTACGTGAAGCATGAAATGTGAAAACTGTTAGTTCTTGCTGAGCCGTCGTGCTTATTCTTGCAAAAATAAAACTTTTGTAGATTTTACGATGCAATGCAATTATATTAACATCGTGATGATAAGGATTAGAGGCACATGGATACAGGAAGGTTACTAAATGTTTCTTTATTGTAATTTTTTAGCTATGATGATGGTATATGATGTACTGAAATTTGACTATATAAACCTTGAGTTAAAAATGAAGGTTATTCATTGTAGTAGTTAAGACGTGATATTGTTAGTTACTTGTTATAGTAAACTAGAAGGATGACGATGATGTATAAAGGACATTTTTATAACGAATGTATAGTTGTTGAATAACTTTGCGTATGTTCAGGGATTGAATAAGTCAGAATCTGAACCTTGCGTTCACATATGAGATATTGTAAAGGATCATGATATTTATTCAACCTTGATCATAAGTGTAGTAGTTAAAGGTTACGAAATCTGGAATCATAATAAAGAGTGTAATGGTAAGTTTTAATACTTATTGTTGTAAAGTACTGTTATACAGTATGAATAGAATTAAATTTGTAATGATTATTAAATGATGTAGTAGTTAAGGTCTTCGTACCAGACATTAGATGGGAACATGTTGTAATAATCTTGTAATTACATTCATGTAGTAAGATCATGTTTTAGTTATGGTTTCGAGGCTTGGGACGACAATATTTATATTATATCAATGTAAATATTTTTATTATTCCGCAATGAGTTATTGATAGTATGATGTACGAGTGGCACAGTGGTGCACCGAATTCGTGGATAAGGTAACCCGGATTTGGGGGCGCCACAGGAATAAGTTAATTAAGTGTGAATAATATTTAAATGGTTGTTAAATAATTTTATAATTGTTATTATGTATTTTATCACGTTGTTGTGATGAAGATATTTTAATTCAATGAATTAATTAAATTAGAATATTAGTGATGAAAACTGTAATTACGTTGGTCAAATAGAAATTATAATTATAATAATAAGATTTGATTTTATTTATTAAGGAATTGGGTTTAATTCCATTTAATTTAAATATTAGAACATATTTAAATGGTGTGATGTAAGAACTATATGATAAGAGAATTATGAAAATGATTTAAAAAGGGAGTTTATTTGGGTTTAGCCAAACATGGCCTAGACCTTTGTTATTCCATAACAGTTAAACTTTCTGTTTGTTTAACTGATAACCCAAGGCATCAGTTTATTTACGTTTGTTATTTGCTTAAGAATATGGAAAAGGAAGAAACACCCATCAGAGCTTAGTAGAGAGAAATTGAGAGAAAGTGAGAGGGTTCTGTGAAATTAGAAGAGAAATTCTGATAATCTAAGAGGGAAGAAGAAAAGATAATTAAAGCTTGGAAATCATGTAGTTAATTATAGGTAAAAAAAAAAATTTTTTGCTAAATTAATTATAGGTAAATTCTGAGTTTCTAGTTCTTAGTTGTGTTTTTTTTAAGTTCTCTATAATTGAATTTCTATGGTTGATTTACTGGGAATAGTTTTATGTGTTATTGGGTTAAATTAGTCTGTTATATGTTAATGATTGTTGAGCTTTCAGTAATCAAATCCATGAAAAATTTGTTTAAGAGGAAGGGATTGGCTTTTTGGTTGAATATGTACAGAATGACTTATTTTGGAGTCAAAATTGATGTTTAATTCATGCAATAATTTGTAAATTGATAATTATTGTTGTTAGTATATTGAAATACAAAAACAATGCATGTATAATGGAGTGATTTGGTCAAGAAACGAATCTGAAAGGAGATGATTCGCTAAGCATGTTGAAATATGGAGAAATTAACATGAACTTTGATTTTTAAATCAATAATTTGGTTGTTTAATTTTATTTTGAGGTTATAATGGTTAGTTACATGTTGGGTCTAGATTATATGAAGTTTATAACATCTTGATATGTTTAATTTCGTGTCTAATTGATGATTGTTTGGGAGTTTTGGCTTGAGAATTCTCTGAGTCGCGACCTACAGATTCTGAGTCTGCACACCAGCGCGGCCGCGCTAGTACCAAGTGTAAAAGCAGTGCCGCCCCGCTGCTACTAGAAATTTCAAAGTCTGAGGTCGGGCGCGGCCAGGCTTGAAACAAGAGTAAAAGCAACGCCGCCGCGCTGCTACCTGGTCAGACCCAGTAATGGGTATCTATGTGTATGATTCTAGGAATGTTAATATAACCCTATTATATGAATGTAGCAAAGTGAAATTCATATTATAAGACTCAATAACACACGGTAATCGCACAGATGATGATGGTTAGTTGTAAATTAATGAGTTGCAAAAGTTTGTAACTCGATGTCCGTAAGGATTACAGATGTCATTTATATGCTATATCTTGTGTTATATGTTCTGATTCATGTTACGTGGTTAGTTAGGAAGTTCATATTATGAACTAAGTTGTTAAGTTGTACTAAAGTGGAAAGTGAAACCGTTAATCATAGTTGTAATGAAACTAATTTGTATTGTGATCCTAATGGTATGTAGGACATTTGGTGAACGTAAGTTGTGATTGTGTAAATTACGCACGAGGCAAGTTTCTGAACTTTACTCATTTATTGTGCAAGTTCCTTATCTCTAACTTGTTTATTATTATTCAAGTTTCTTAATTAAGCTCTCTAATTCTTCCGAAAGCAATACTTCGATATACGATGTTTATTCAATTATGAATCATTGTGACTTTATCACTTGTCGAATCATGATTTGCTTATGTACCATTGTACAAGATTATATTGTTGTAACAAACTCTTAGTGGCTAGCGAACCCCTTTGTTTTGACTAGCCATAGTTGATGAGCGTTCTAAATTCTAAAATTCCTATTGAAGTTATTCCAAACCAAACTTCCTTTGGTACGGATTCTGATATCAAAGCTGAGATGAACAACCCTAATATAGGGGATTATATACGCAATAGCGTTAAAATATTTGTGCACAATACATTGTACAAAGGATTGATCCCCCGGAGTACGAGATGGATGGTCCATATAGTCTATAAGACTGTTAAAGGTTAAAGTAGAGATACTTGCTAACCTAGGACAAAGTTCGTGGTCTTATGACCTTCAGATATACTTTTGGTCTTGCTGTAATACCCCGAAATATTATCAAAATTATAAATATTGTCTTAACTGGGTTAAGAATGAAAACTCTAGAAATACCTAATGAACGACTGTTCAGGTAATCTTTGAAAACCTAATACGATTCGAAAACACGATCATATACGTTTAGAATTAAAATATATAACCTAAAACTAGGTATCGAGAAGTTTAAAATCTTAAACCCTAATGAGATTCGAATTTTGTAACATATGTGCTTAATAAAGATCGAAATGATATTTCAAAGCATGTGTTTTGTGATTTTATTATGTAAACGATAATTTAGGTCAAATAAAATTTTCTGCGAAAAACGTCGTGTTTGACACATCGTACTTAAAAATAAATTTTTCACCAATAAGCTTGTTGGTATAATTGTTTTGACAAGTTGCTTTATCGTGCTTAAACTGATATAGTGCTTTGTCGTGCTTACAGTGACAAGCTGATTTGTCGCGCTTACGCTTGGCACATGTTGGCACATGCTTGGCACACGCTAGGCACACGCTAGGCACACGCTAGGCACACACTAAGCTCACGCTAGCACACGCTAGGTACTAAAGTGTAATTAATCAGGTATTAATGTGTAATAAGCCGAGCCCGTAACGTGCAATTAATAAACCTTTGGTTTTCCTATAAATAGCAAGCTTAGTTCTTCATTATTTCCTACCATTTCAAGAGCAGTTCAAGAGCAAAAATACTCTATATTTATATTCTTAGAGATATTGTGAGATAAAACTTACTTTCGAAGTATCGAAGCACTACGCGATTGGAAGTAAAGCTAGCAACTACAAGAGGTATTACTCTAGTGGTTATTATTTTCATTCTTCTTTATACATTTAGTAAAAATATAATTTTATAAACAGTTATAATGCCCAAATTATTTTAAGTATATAGTACAAAAGTCCTATTTACAAGCAGTTATAATGCTGAAATTATCTCAAATATAATAGCCGAATATTCATTTTATAAGCAGTTATAATGCCCAAATTATTTTAAGTATATAGTACAAAAGTGCTATTTACAAGAAGTTATAATGCTGAAATTATTTCATGTATAGTAGAAGAAGTCTTATTTATAAGCGGTTATGATACCCGAAATAAAACTTAAAAGATATTGTTGGTTACAAGTATATAACAAAGTCCATTCTATCCTAACTTTGTAAGGCCTAAAAATAGCAACCTCCATCCTTCATTATTTGCATTAGTTTTCAAGCAATTCAAGAGCAAAAGTACTCTATACATATATTTTGAGAGAAGGAAAGGAAAAGCTTGGAGGATCAAAGTTCTAAAGCTTACACTTCAAAAGATTGAGCGAGGAATGAAAAATTAGTGTTAACATATTATCCATATTCAGGCAAGTCTACTTATTTGTTGAAATGCACTTCGTGCAATAACGTGTCTTATTTATGAAGTTTATTGTTATGCAAGTATTGTTTCTTTTGCACCTCGTGCATTAACATGCTTGTTATCTGTTATGTACGTGTTAGTGATTGTTGATTTTCAATTGAAAACCATGTTAGTATCTGAGTTGAACTACTCTCTTGTATGGGCAGGAGTTTAAGATGAGTTAGGAAACCGATCTAACTATATTGTAGGTACCAATGTGGACAATTCAGTGTGGTTGTCGAATAAACGAGGCACATTTATTGAGACATTGGTAGAAGTATTGATGAGACGGGGAACTAATTCATTAGTTCACGGGTTAGGAACCACTCAGTCTACTATATTGATAATCGTTGAAATCTTGTATCAACTGATTCTGTATATATATATATCTTAAAAAGGTGATTCTCTTCTCATATATATATATATATATATATATATATATCTGTTAGACTTGTTGGGCATTCTTATGCTCATTCTTGCAATTATCTTTTAAAAATTACAGCTAAGGAAGAATTACCAGACGATTCTGGCAGTACAAAGAAAGTTGAAGATGTAAAAGTCATTTAAACTATACTAGATTAACATTATTGGCAATGTCTAGGAAGTTCTGACGAGGAAAGGGGTTAGGTTATCTAATTGCGTGCCGTTTTAACGGAAAGCCCCCTTTTTCTTGGGAACTGCCTGGTTGCGAATACTACAAGTCTCGGATAGATAAATGGAGATTTATTTTTAAGTCTTTTAGGACTTAGTTGTAATAAGAACAAGTAACCTGGGAATGATGTAACACGAAAGAATGATATTATAATATTATCACTTTTTCGCATTATACTCTGATTAATAGAAGTCAAGATTTCGATATACGATTCAAATCAATTATATTGCGAGTTTTTTTTATAGAAAACTTATTGTGTATATTACCTTTAAGTTAATGAATGTTATGAATAAAGTTGTACAAATTAGCACGAAGTCCGACCAAGTAAGCAGGTGGATTTCAGGGCGTGACACTTGCTTCGTAAACTTGATTCAAAAGCCGAGTTTTTCATTGAGTTTTCAGTCCTTGATTATCATTGACTGATTTCAGTAAGGACAATATAATTCAGTTGAAATCTATCCATTGATTTTTCAGTTGTTATTATTGTTGATGTTATCCTTGTGGGCAATTATTTTGCTCACCCTTGCATAAAATATTGCAGCTAAGCTTGAGAAATCTGATGAGCCGTCCACGAGCAAGGGTAAGAGCAAGGGCAAGGGCAAGATGAGCAAACAATGAAGAATAGTTTATTTTTATTTGAAAAATCTTATGTAATGAGACTTATTTATTATTATGTTTATTCCGCAAATGATGAAATAAAGGTTAAATGACCTAGAATTTTATTCAAGATGTAATCCTTTAATGGTTTGTTAGTTTATGAAGTTTATTATTATCCTTTGTTATGGGTAGTTAGATGTGATTGTTTTGGTTAGTGAACACCAGATCTGTGGATTGGAGTATCCAAATTTGGGGGTGACACATCTATACGATTAGGAACATTTTAGTTTTGAGCTATCTTAAATTTAGATCTCATTAGCTTGATCATCATCATGATTCTAAAAGCATAGCTCCAAAACTATGAGTTTATCACATTTATTAATTCAACTAATTAACGTGGATAAAAAATTCCCTTCATTAAATAAATTCTCTTATTAATAAATGAATAAGATTACAAAATAAATGCTCATCATATCAAATGTGATTGGCTTGAGGGCATACTACTTTCACGGTCATTCTAGATCGGAAGAGCTCCTTAGATATCTTATATCTGGCAGACCTACTCTGCTCACTATACAAATTATGAAGGTGCAACAAAATGGTAGGTGCATCCATTTTCTCGTGTTGATGTTATAACTCGTTACTCATGGAGCCCAACATGTTGCACTTAGCCCACTGAACATCATCTTGCCACTTTCTAAAAGTAGCAATCTCTTCCTCAGAGGCATTGTCTGCAACCGTTGCAGGGACAGACGAATTAAGGATAGAAGATAGTTTTTCAACCGTGAGAACTATTCTCAAATTCCTTAACCAATCCGTATAATTCGGTCTGATTAACTTATTAGCATCCAATATGCTCTGCAGTGATAGTGAATTAGACATTATAAAATTCTGTAAATGAAATTTATAATTTAACAACATTAGCATGCATTCATTTTATTAATCACCAGATTAATTTAGGAATTTATTAAAATAGTGTCTCCCATTATTTTTATCAAACTATATAACCCTCCATATATAGTTCGGCGGATCTTGTTTAAACGACTTTATAAAATTCGCTTCGTAAGAAAGGATCCTATTTTCATAAATATACAGTCTTGTGTGTGCACAACAAACTATAGATTTATTCAATAGGTAGACAATTTTTGTCAATTACATCTCTATGTAAGTTCTTTGCTTTTGCCTCTTAGATTATAATAGTCAAGTGTGTGCACATCTGAACTAAAACAATCTAAGTTAAGTCAGTATTAGCATTTTCATATAAGTGAAAGAAAAATACGGTCCTTGTGTGTGCACAACAAAACGTGTATTGTTCAATTCCTTATAAACATCCAATGTAATAAAGTTAACATCTTAAATACTTAATATGAGCCTTGTGTGTGCACAACAAATTATATTAAATATTTAATACTCTATTGCTTTATCATGCTAGAAGGCTACGTCCGACATTCTAAATGTCTTTGAACGTAATCAACTTAATATTTTTCTTTGAGGGTTTTGTTATTAATTGTCTCATCTTGTTTAGCGCGCATGCAAATATATATATATATATAAAATATGCATCATATTAAACATACATCACCATGTATACTAATATATTAATATATAATATAGCATGCACATATAGAATACTATATTCTACTTGGGATGATTATGGACTTAATTCTAGTTTGGTTTGCTTGAGCCATTGAGTGAACCAAAAGGTCAAACCTATGTTACAAGAATAAATTTGAATATAACTATTACATTCAACCCAGACTCTAATACAAATGGGTCTTCAATGCTCCTGCTCTTCAACTATAATTTTTTCAATAATTATACAAAATTCTATCACAAACTATTTTTAATAAAACAGAAACCTTGATCAGCAGTTAAGGAAAAGTATATAGGAGAGAGATAAAATTTACATCAGAAAATTAGATAGGCGAGGTACGCAGACCCCATTTATAAAAACTCATTCATTCAAGCATTCATCAAAATTAAATCCAATTATATTGGTCAATGGTCCATAATCATCCCCTTTATTATCATACATGTCATCACATGTATTAATAAAAGATTAATCATATATGTCATCACATGTATCATAATATATTCATCTAATGAAAATAAAAAATTCAATATATATATTGATATCATTTAATGGACAATATTAGTAAGTATAAAATCTAATTTCAACTCCAATTAGTTATCATGAAATCTAATTTCAACTCTAATTAGTTATCATGAAATTCAATTCCAATTAAAATAAACTTCTTTATTTTAATCCAATTTCAAATCAAAAATAAACTCCTTTATTTCTAATTTAGAATTTCTGAAAAAGCATGGAATCCAATTCTAAATCAAAAATAAACTCCTTTATTTCTAATTTAGAATTTCTAAAAAAACATAGAATCCAATTCCAAATAAAAATAAACTCCTTTATTTTAACTCAATTCCAAAACAAAAATAAACTTCTTTATTTCTAATTTAGAATTTCTGAAGAAACACAAAAATTGGACTTACAGCCCTTCAAGCGCCGCGACTCAAAGGGAAAGCGTCGCGGCTCTGCAGCTTCTGTCCGTTTCTCTTTTTTGTTTTTCAGATCGCAATTTGGTTTCTTCGTTTCATAAAACATGATTTTATACTAACAATTACACCAAATTAAATTGTTCTAAACACATATCAACGTATATATCAAATCAAAACAATTAATAATTTGCATAAGGATTGCTCTGATGCCACTATAAGTTTGAAGAAACAAGAACATACATACAATCATATTGTAAAACAGCGGAAACATTGTATAAATCGAATTTAAAATTTTTCTGTAATTCCAGGAATCACCTTATGCGATATTATTAATTAAGGAAGGATAAAAGATATACCTTATGAAGATGATCAACTCCTTGATGTGATCTTCAAGTTCCAATCCTTTGTTCCTTCACGCTCCTCCAAATCCATGGATCAAACGAAAGCTACTCAATGTGTGTAGCGCTCTAAAAGTGATCCACCAAGAGATGATTATGGAAGAAGTAAATTTAGATTTTTTCAAACCTTAGGTGGCTTGCCCTAGTTTTCTCTTTCCTAACTCTTTTAGGTTTTTGAGAATACTTGCAAGAGTTGCATTAGTCCTTTCTACAATAAGACCTCTCTTATTTATAGACTAACCTTCCATCCTAAACCTTTTAGTATTTAGGGTTTTAATTTAATTCCTAATCTAATTAGGAACTAAATAATAATAATAAATAATAAGACACCTCTTATTAATTTATAAATATTAAGTTATTTAATTCATTCCACTAATAAATTAAATACTTAATTTATTATTATCAAGCCAATCTATTTATAATAATAATAATAATAATAATAATGATAATAATAATAATAATAAGACTCCTCTTATTAATTTATAGTTTAGTATTTCTCCAAATACTTAATTATAAATATTAGTATTGTGACACCCCCAAATCTGGGTACTCAATTCCCCCTGATTTGGTGTTCACTATCCCATTCATTCACATCTAACTACCCATAATTAAGCAATTAAAATAAACTTAATTAATCATCTCCCAAACCGGGTTACATCAATAATTAAAATCCCAGGTCACCACAACCTTAATACATCAAATGCGGAATAAAAATATAGTCTAAAACAAGTCTGGTACAAATGTTCATCAATTAAATAATAAATCTAGAACTATTTCTGCATCTTGCCCTTGCCCTTACTGGTGGACGGCTCGTCCTGCTTCTCGGGCTTAGCTGAAATGTTTAGTGCAAGAGTGAGCAAACAAGTGCCCACAAGAATGATAACAATAACTTTTAATTGAAATAGAGTTCAAATGAGAAGCAATGATTTTCTGAAGTTAATCAATAAGTAATCAAAGTTTGAATATATCTGAGGGTCTCAAGACCTCGAACTATGTCCTAGGTTAACAAGTATTTTTTTTTACCGTAACCTTTAACAATCTTAAAGACTATAAATGGACCTTCATCTCGTACTCAGGGGGATCAGCCCTTTGTACAATGTATTGTGCACAACCATTTTAACGTTAAGCGTAATAATCCCCTATGTTAGGGTTGTTCATCTCAGTTTAGTATTAGAGTCCTTACCAAAAGAAACTTGGCTTGGAACAAGTTTAGATAATCTAAGTTTTTTTTTAAACGCTCATCAACTAAGGACTAGCTGAATCAATAATGGTTTGCTAGTCTAGTTCTTCAATAAAGTTTATATTCGAAGTTTGAATGATAATCAATAACTGAATAAATAATATTTGGAACAAAATATAATTACTCAACATGATATCAGTCTTGCTTGAATAACAATAAGCTAAGGTTAATTAATTGACTCAAAGGAAGTAAACTTGTTGAAATAATAACAAGCTTAAGAAATAAATAACTTGCTGTAATAATTTAAAAAGTTTAAAGAAAGAAAACTTGCCTCAAGCGTAGATTACAAATTAAATAATTCACGATCCTTAAATCAACCTATACAATTAATTATAAAATGGTAACATAAATTAGTTACAAAATTTATAATCACTTTAGGTTCCTTTTACCTAATTATAGTATCTCATTTAGCATACATTAGACAACAAATGATAACTAAATAATTATCATGGAAATACATTAATCACTTAATATATATATATATATATGTTAAACAGGTCTTAAGTATATATGCATGAAACACCTTGGCAAAACAATCAAAACAATTTAATAATTTATTTTTTTTAAAATATATTTTTTATACTGTTCCCTCGCCGGGGCGAGGAAATCCTATACAAAAACTCTCGCCGGGGCGAGGATTCCCTTTGTAAATTTCTCGCCGGGGCGAGAATTTACAGTTCATTTCTCTCGCTGGGGCGAGAGACTCGACTGTCATCTCCTTCAGTCGCGAACCAGTGAAAACTTAGGCCAATTTTTGGCCAAATTTTCCGAATTCTACCATCCAGTACACAAACTAAATATACCCAGACATCATATATGCTAGAAAACAATTACCCAACATGTTTCTAATCAATTTAACAATTATAGAACACAATTTAAACCAATTAAAGCAAGAAATTCCACTGTTTTATAAAATAACTATGTTTTTGCCATTTTCATAAAACAAAGCTCTGTAAAACTAAAATTAAATTCTAAAATATATTTTCATGAATTAAAACCTTCAAATAGAGTTTTAATCATCATATAAACATCACGTAATCATCTAATTCACATAGCTATCAATTATAATAAAAAAAAATCACATATTAAGCCAATGAATATTTTTACAGAGAACCAAATATTAAAATACAGAGAAGAGTATTATACCTTCTATTTGATTAAAAGAGAAGCTTGATTAAACACTCTCCTAGCTTGAACTTCTAACCTTCAATATCTTCTTTTCAAAATTCTCAAACTCTCTTCTTTCTCAAATTTCACAGAACTCTCTCTTTTCTCAAAACTCTCTTCTTTCTCTTTTCTCTCTGTTCTTCTCTTTTCTTTTCTTTCAACTGACGTACTTTTACAAAATAAAAACTGGATGATTTAAAAAAAAATAAAAATTGTTGTTTTAAAATAATAATAACGTATAATCCTTAAATTGAATCATCAGTTAAGATTTTCAAAAGCCATAAGGCTTTGTTTGGTAAACACTAATAAAAATAACCTATTATTCTTATGTCTTGTTTGGTAAAACACAATTAAAATAACTCATTTTTCCAACCAAAGGTCATAAGGCCTAGTTTGGAAAAACTAAATTAAAACTCCTTTCATTTATTTTAATAAAACATTATAACATATAGTTTTAAATGTCACACATTTAATTTAATTGAACTTATTATTATTAAATAAATTCAATTAAATATAACTAACTCAAATAATAATTTTATTTAACAAAAACACCAAATAAATTATATTACTCAAATAAATTATTTATTAACATAAATCATTTATTCAAATAATTCTTTTCATCATCTAATTTAATTATTAAATTAAATTAGAATAATCATCACAAATCATATTCAAGTAACAATTAACACAATTAACTCAACATAAACTTATTTCACAATAGCTTAATAAATCATCTATTAACTCAATAAATTAACAAAAATATTTATACAACTCAATAAATATTTTTATTAATTCTCAAAAATTGCATTCGTTACAAGTATTTCTCCAAATACTAAATTATTATTATTAAGCCAATTATTTCTAAAATAATATTTCTCTTTTGCGGTGTGACCCTTTAGGTTCAATATTATGTTGGTAGTAGAATAAATAAATTAGAACCATTCTAATATTATTTATAATGAATTAAACTCCTTTAATTCATATATAAATAAATAATATTTATTCTACATCATCAGGAACACCTTACATCAGTGTATCATGATTATCCGTATAATATGAAATCAACGTTTAATCACATACAACATATTCAGTAATAGTTACCGTATAATTCAATCCTTCTACTATACAATGTCCCGATTAAACATAAGACATGGAATTACTGACAAGTCTTATTTATTTAATCATATGCATTTCGATTCTAAAATGCACAATTCTGATTAATATAAATTAGAAACTCCTTTCTAATAGAAAGTAGTGTTTGCTTTGGTTTATCGTCCTAATTATTGTTAGAGAGTAAATGACCCTTGTTCGTCCACTTACAAATTTTTCCAACCGCAGTCGGACTAAGTCTCCCTACCCCGGGCCAGGCTTTGCGTACATGCTCCGCCTAAGACATGGCTTCGCCCTGAAACGTACGACCCGTGGCCGCTAACAATTGTTGCAAGTGGGATTCGATCCCAGGACGTCCGAGTTTACGGTTCGCCCCGGGGCCTCATTTGAACCACTGCGCCAACTGCCGCTGTAATGTCCAGAAATTTTTAAACATTGTATCGAATTTATTTTAATAAATAAAATTCATTTTAATTTTACGTACTTAATTGGATCCATGGGGGTATTATTATCATTATTATTATTATTATTATTATTATTATTATTATTATTAGTATTAGTATTATTATTATTATTATTATTATTTAAATAAATAATTACATGATTCAATAATTTTCTTGCATTAGAAAGGGCTCATTAACAGTTTGATTTAAATTAGTGGGCTAACCCTAAGAATTTAATTTGCAAGGAAACTTGGAAAGAAAATTAATAAATAAATTCTTTTAAATAAAGAATTATGGTTAAAAAAATAAATATTTCAAATAAATAATTAATTTGTTTAAATTAAATTGGACTGGCCCAATTTCCATTTTTGTTAAGTTGAGCCCAATACCCTTTTATTTTCCTAATTGGGCTGATTCTTCATTTGTTTCAACCGGCCCAAGGCAAGCCCATTCCTTATCCATGATTACCGATCGGGTTGGGCCAAGCAAAACGGGTCGACCCGTTTCTAATTAGAATTGGGGAAAAACCCAACCGGCAAAACAAAGGGATAATAACCGGCGTTTCATTTGAAGGCTTCAGCCTAAACCAAATAGCAACAGAGACGGGAGACAATTGGGGGAAACGGCCGAGCTGAGAAAACCAAAACCCTCAAATCAACCAGCCAAGCCTAGAAACAGACAGGGAAGAAGGCGCCGGCGACACCAGCGGGGAAAGAAGGTGAGCCACGAAGCGATCGAGCAAAACGCGGTAAGGACCGAAGGTCCCAGAAATCCGGCGAAAACGACCAGCGAGATGCGCGGCTCGAGGAACTGACGGCAAAAACACAGCTGGGTTTGATGTGAAGTGATCGACAACCCCCCTCTCCCTACCGTCGGTTAATAACTGGGTCAGGTAGGGTATTGCCCAATATTTGCGTAAAATCGTTTCTATAAATTGAACCCTCCCCCAAACCCCATAGCTGCCGAATTCGTGTCTGTAAACCCAATTAGGAAGAAACAAATAAATATATATATATATATATATATATACTCATTAGAGGTTGCCGCAAGAAGGAAAAAAAAAGAAAAAGAAAATTTTGATCAGTGGATGACCGACTGGGTGGTGTATTGTGGAAGAAGAAGAAGAATAGCTAGCCGATCGAACCCAAGGTACAACACTGGGTTATTTGAATGTACTGTGATAAGTTATATTTTGGATTTTTTTTGAAAGTTTTTCCTTTCCCTGTAGCTGGGTTGTGCTATACTGTATTGTGTTGCCTATTGTGATCGTTATAGCACTGTGTTAGATTTTGTTGGATTGTATGGTTTCAATTTGGGGAAACCTGAAAATTTCAGGACCTTATGGTTCGGGTAAAAGAACTCTGTATTGGATAAATTGTTTCTGGGTGTGAATTTAATTGTTTCCTTGTGTTGGGGTATTCTACTTCTCTGTATTAGACTAAAATGGTTCATTGGAATTGTTTGGTTTATATTATACATGGTATGGGATTTTGTTGTTGCTCTAAGTTGGGTTGTGCTGTTTTGATTTAAATCTCTGTAGATTAAAGAACCCTAAGGTTCTGGTAAGTTGGTTTCTACAGTAAAAATAGGCCGGTGCAGTGTTGTTAAACGCATACCTTATGTTTGTTGCAATGTTCAAATGAACTGTCTTCATGGTTGGGCATCAATTGTTGGGCCAGTAACATGGGTTTTAAAACAAAAGCAAATGAATATTTAACAATAATAATAATTAAATATGAACAAAGTTAATAAAATAATTATTTATTATTTATTAATACATAATAAATAATAAATAAATACAAATAAAGTTAATGAATAATTATTTATTATTTATTAATAAATAATAAAGAAAATAAATATTTAATTATTATTTAATAATAATAATAATTAAATGTAAATGGATAGTTAATAATAAATAAAAATAATAAATATTTAATTATTATTTAATGATAATAATAATTAAGTATGAATGAAGTTACGAATTAATAAGGATAATAATTACTTAATCATTAATGAAATAATGATTAAGTATAAGGGAAATTATTAAGTTAGTTATTTATTTTTGGTCCCTAATAAATAATGATAACAAACACTTAAGGACTATTTAAATATATTAAGTGTGGGGAGAATTAATACAGTAAGTATTAAATTAATATTAAACGAGGAACAAGATTAACAATTACTCAATTACCCCTAAGGTAAGTAGTAATTGAGCGCAATAAATTTTAATAAGTGATCAATGGTTACTTAGTTGTTTTTTGGTCAAAATAAATTTATTATTATTTATAATAAATAAAGATTGTTAGCTCACATTCTGAGACAAACAAAGGGACTCAAATAACAAGTAACCCTAATTAGCTATCATATATAGCTAAGAGTCAGTAATTAAATTCTGTTTAGCTAATGCTAATAGTAGTTAAATGTGTTCAGTGAGCTGTTATCTGTTAAATAAATAGCATAAGTGAGTAAAGTTACGCAATGCTAATGGACAAACCAACTCTACCAACTGATAGGTTATCCAAGATCAATTAAGTAAAGCTAGAAATTATCTGTAGCTGAGCAAACAGGCAAGTTCCTAACCCTAAACTTCTTACATTGTTGCAAGTTCTTCTTACTCAATTTTTTTTTACATTGAGTAAGTTCTTTAACTGCATTTCTTCAATATATCGAATGCAAGTTTCTTTTTACTCAACTGTTACCTTGAGCAAGCTTTTAAACCTTATGCATTGTTTTATTCGTGCAAGAAGGTATATGTTACTGCAAGTTATTCTTTAAGCTTGAACCTTATTTCCAAGCATGCTTTAAGTGGTCTAATTTACTTTTAAAATTATTCCACATCTGTATAATTATTGACAATCGCACCCGTGCATTTGAATTCGTATAATTAAGTTCAGAAATTTATGAACCACTCATGGTTAAGTCTGAACCCTTGTTCGATCAGACAAATATGTGAGAACTTATAAAAGCTATCCGAACCAATCAATGGTAAGGATTCTTAGACTGTATGAACACCCCTTTATTTATAGGGGAGTACCCCACGTACCGTATATAAGGTACAAATAGCAGAATTAAATGTTATGCATATACATAGGGTACGCGAGGCTGATCCCCTCAAGTACGTTATTCTGTAGCCAGTAACCAGAGGGTCAACCAGCTATTGACTCCTTTGGAAGTTATCGTTCAAAGTCTATTTGACTATCAATTGTTCTAAAAGCAATTATTGTTCTTGCTTCTGATTTTTCTACTGATGAAATTCCTTAATATCCCTTTATCATGATATATCCTTATTGTCATACTTTAAACTTGCTGGAAAAACTCGTTGCTCATTCTTGCTATATCATGATCTCATTGCAGCTAAACCCGAGGCGTCAGGGAAGAACAAAGGGAAGGAAAAGATGAAGTGATAGACTTCATGTAGCAGAAAATAAAATTATGTGTAGTTAATTACTGTAATGTAATTTAATCCCTGATAGTTATTAGGGTACGGATTGTGTATGTGTTTAAGGTTATTTGTATTCTGGGACTAGTAACACCTTGTAATGAACAACGTATGTTTATTTTATTCCGCATTTTAGATACCATATGTTGTTATAGGTGGATGTTTGTGTTGGATCGTGATGACCGGATCCGGGTATTTGGAGACCCGAATTTGGGGGCGTCACAGCCGCGGTTCATTTACAAATTTGTCCCTATGCAAAAATAAAATAAATTATTACAACAGTACCTCGCAAGATGTCAAATTTAAAATGCTAAAATTTCAAGGTCAAGATGCAACATATTTTTACATAATATAACTACTATTTATTTTTATCAAATTTTTGTATAGTTATACTCTTCTTGAAATTGTTGTTTATACCATTTTCTTGATATTACTTTTTTTTATAATAAAAACCTTATTTTAGTTAAATCATACTATAAAATTTGATTAATGACTAAAAAAATAAACTAAATTAGTTCAAACTGGTTTGAGTCCTTCACGTTATTAAGACTATTCTTATGATATGCACACATTATTATTCCCAAATATTTTAATGGTAAAGGATCTTAGTATTTTTTTTACATATGTTTGCTTATAAGGAAAAGATCTTGTTACCTTCAAGAAATATGTAATATGATAACGAAAAAGACATAAACTATGATTCAATCATTCCAGATAACCATTTAGCTATAGAACTTGTTACCTTAAAGCAACCAATCAGTATTCAAAGAAGTCAAAAATAGAATAATAATATAAAAATTACCTTAATTGATCAAAAAGATTCATTACAACCATTATGCATAAAGAGATTCATTACAAAAAAAGAGAGTCACCAAAGAGAGTCATTACAAACAGTTTAGTACCATCAAGAGAAACCCATTACAACTGTAGCTTCAAAACCCATTACTTCTTCTCAATTTTGATATTCTTCCTCATCTTGTTGGTTGAAAGTTGTGAATGTTGATTGTACTACCCAGGAAAAAAAATGAAATTTAAATTTAAATTTTGAATATTTTAGTTGGGCTTTTCTTATATTTGGGTCAAACTGTATTTAATTTATGTGGACTATAATAAGTATGTGATTACATTAATTTGAGCCTTTTAACTAATTGGGTCAAACTAATATCTAAATATTTAAGTTTGGGTTGTCAAACTAATTAATCCCAATTTTAATTGTTGGGTTTAAATACCAAATTATAATAAGAGTATCTTTAATATATTAAGCTAGGGTTCCCTAAAATTGGTACTGTAGTAAACGAAGAAAGAAGAAGCGGAAGGAGACAGATAAAACGAGGCTGAAATTTAAAAATTATTCATCTTATTCTTCTTCTCAAAAGGTAATTATTGGACTATTTTTGAATACAAAATAATTATTTTGTTACTATAATTATAATTTATTCTATTGTCGTATTTACAATCTGTTTTAAAAACCTGTTTTTTTCGCTTGGTTAATTAGATTTGTTAATACAATCTTGGTTTGTAATTGAGATATATGATCTAGGAGATAAGGAAGTTAATGGTTATTATAGGTTGATGCGTAAATAATATACATGCATAAGATTCACTTCGATATTACAATTTTCCTTATCTGTAATTGCTCGCGGGAATAATCAGACTGTTGTCAATAGAATTTTAATTGGATGCTTCCTGTTTTGGCATTGCTTTATGGAAGCATTTGATCCTTGTAATCAATGAATTGACCCTGATCTTGGTAGTATAGGTTATTCAATGACTTAATTAATTATTATAATATATATACTTTTAACTTAAGTTATGATTATATGTGTATGTTTATGTCAGAAGTTATAATTAGTAAGGGCCACTAACGTAGTAGCAGTACAGGAGGTTTAAGGAGTTAATAAAATTTTATTGTATTATTATTATTGAGTATATTGGATTAAAATGATATTTTTGCAATACCAAAATGTATTGAACATATTTTTAACTCTAGAGGATATATGAACTAATATTAAAGTAGTTAAGTTATAAAAAAGAAAATACATAAATTTTGTAAGTTAGTAATTTAATTAATGGCCTTGTATTATTTTGATAATTATATAGATCGGATTGAGGAGGTCTAGCGGTGTGATATTTGGGTTCAGTGAATTATTTCGGTATTATATTGAGGTACGAATTTCGTACATTTTCAGCGAAACTCTTTTAATTTTAATTCGTTCATTTTGCTACTCGTTTAGAAATTTGGTATTGTCTCTCATGATTATTGCTTGTCAAATTTATTGTGATAGTTTCGTTTTGGCGTTGATGTTAGAACTTGTATTTGTACTATTCAAACAATTAATCATGTCAATATGTTTTGGAGACTTTATTCGTTTATATCATTCTTTGTATATTTTCTTTCACATTCGGAAGTTGTTTTGATCATTGATATCTTGTGATAATTAAGTATATTCGTATTTGATAATTCGATGTCATTTGGAGATGTCATGTAAGACTTGTGATTTGAACCCTTTTTGGCTTACATTTTGTAGTTTGATCTTCAGGGTATACTTGAGCTAACCACTTGTGGGGGTACCACAGACATGTCCTCTTGACACAAGGGCATGACACCTTCCGTGGCGGTGTGATCAGTCCACGGCGTATCCTTTTATTTTGTATGTTGCTCTGGATATGAGCTTTGGGCCATTGGATATGTTTGTTCAGGATACGTACGAGTCGACCCAATATTTGATTTGATTTGTTTGGCGGATTAGTGATGTATGTGTCGTGCGTACTATCCGATTGATTTGTATACATTATGGTACCAATGTATTTTGTTAGCCTTTGGCTATTTGTATTTGAGCTCAGTATGAAATTATAACACCCATCCATTTGATTCAGCCATTTAATTCATTGTGTTAGTTTTGTTCAGTTCTGTTCAGATCAATTAATTGAGTTAGTTATTTCAGTTCATTATTTTTATACTCTATCTGTTTGTCTCATTAATTCTGTTGAGTCATATATATTCTATTTAGACTTTAGAGATTATATTTTTCGTCGGTATTTATTCTTGAGATCTTGTTCAGTATTTTGTCAGTTGATTCCGTATTTTGGTTGTTCATCTTTTGTATATCTTTATATCCGTACTGGGTAATTGGCTCATGATGTGTTTTCCTTCCAGCAGGTTGGTTTGCAGGGTGATTTAGGATTTCGTGTGAAGAGAGAGTTTGCCTTTGACCATCTAGGTTGATTTGAATTTTAAGTGTTGATCAATTTTGTTTATTCTATACATTTTTGGAGAATTGTATTTATTATTTTGAGGTTTGTTGTGTTTTGTACGTGACATCCACAATATTATTTATGACATCAACTTCCTAATTACGTTCAATACAATCTGTTGGCTCCTGAAACAAATAAAGACATCTTTTAAGGACTAGTTTTCGCAAACCTTTCTATCATACTATCATACTATATATATAAAGAACACCAATGTTTTCAAATAATATAACCTGTTCAGTAATTAAGGAAGTGCCAAATTTTTCAATGAGGGTATCATCATCTGTCACCCTTTGAATAACATATATATCCCAACTATCACTTAAATTTGCTTCCTTAATTTTAACTTTGAACAACATTTTCTTGTCAAGCAAACAATCCAATTCAACAGGATAATCACGTTCATCCTGTTCAGGATCCTGCAATTTTTAAAAAAAAACATACTTTAGTATTCTTAATAAGTAATACTGACTAACAAACTAAACAATAGTATATATACCTTTTTCGAAGCAACTGACAGGATGTCTGTTGCTGTCTTGCCTAAAAGTTGGACAACCTCCCGATTAAACAACAAAAAGAAAGTAGATCCAGTTTCAGCAATAACCTTAACTTGAATTTTAAACCTGTAAAATTCCAAATATAAATCATAGAATCATATTTGAATTATAAAATAGTCATATAAGAAACGAATTTAGTACAAACCTTTGCATTGGGTAGCGTACAAAATCTTCACATTTGTCACAATACCAGGTACGACCAGCCGGTTCTACTTTTCTTGGACATTTCTTGCAAGAATTATAGAACCATCCATATGTACTATCAATTTCAATAATTGTTGCACATGGTACAAATGTCCCAACCTGTTGTTAAAAATATAACAATTTAGTCACCATTTATTTGTCGAAGCCAAAAAATCGATTATAACTACCTTTTTGCTTTCTAGAACATCATCAATTGTTCTCTTCTCTGTGTGGACCAGAAAATCATCAGCAATGGAATAGGTAGATGGTCCAGACAATTGGCTAACCCTTTGGGAGTGAGATTCTTTAGTACTCACAAGTCTATAATATTTAATTGTTAGATTAAATAAATAATCATTGTAAACATTAATTAATAGACAACTTATAAGGTTTTACTTATTTTTGAAATCGATGGCTTCCTTGGTTGTCGGGTTGATCAGCATTCTTGAACCAAAGTAAGCATTTGCCACTCTCACCTTGCCTGATGTTTTCAACACAATATGATTAGTTCAAGGTCAAGATGTTACTACAATACGATATCAAAAAAATCTTTGTATATTAAAATAAAAAAAGTAAATTTTAAAAAAGGACAAAGATAACATATGATCATTATAACATCAGCAGTTCAGAAACATGAATCAGGCCTACAACATGATTCATGGATCAAAATTAACACAGAAAATAATAGGGTAATAGTCCTAATATATTTCTGATTCTTAGTGTACATATAAGAATCTAAAATCATAATACTACAACAAAAAGATACTGGTTATATACCTTGATAGTTGTTAACTCGACATAATTGAAGTGCCAGTATGTTAGGTCCCTGAATAGTTTTGGTTAAATAAGAGCATAATTCTTCAGCAAAATAACCCCACAATGTACAAACCAACTGATTCTTTGTGGAAATAAAGAATAAACGAGCAAAATAAAATATTAGTAAAATAGTATAGGCAATAAAAATGTTTACTGCAAATATAACATGCTCACTCTGTATCTTCCAACACAACATCAACTCTCTTAGTGATTTTTCCATCCTTTGTACTCTGAATAAGATCACCATTTTTTACAATTTTCCCAATAACATCTAAAAGAATAAAAGGATCAGACACTTGCAAATAACAACTGAGTTAAAATTAATAAAATCAAAGAAAATATTATATAATATAGTATCATGATCATACCAATAAGATACGACTCATCCATATTCGAGCTTAAATTAGCAAAAGAAACAAATAAGAAACCTTCCTTGGGGATATTCAACTCAATTGGAGGAGATACATTAGTTGTTGCCATACAATTTAACTTAAACTTAAGACGGGTGGATTTAAATTTGGCACTATTGTAACCACCAATAAAATTTATCATACAATATCCAACACCCTCTATCAGCATTTCTTTGAACCTTTTTAGTAAAGAACTCTTGACTGATGCATGGATTCTACCAGAGTGTTATGAAGAGAGTTCAAAAATGATTAACTAAATATGTTTTATTAACAAATAAAGGGAACTAAATATTGATTTACACTTAGTATATGAAAGATTATAAAGAATGATACATTTTCATCAAGTAATATCATCTCAATCGTATTAATTTGTTCAGAATTCGCAAAATTTGGGATGGTCCACAGGCGGATGATTCGAACTCTCAACCTCCAATCATGTCTGTCTAGAGTTATAGAAGAAATGAAGTCCACTCTTCGAGCCATTGACAGTAAAAGACACTGCAAAATATAGATGTTATGGCAATAGAAGAAGAAGAAATTATAAGATAGTAGTCAGACTGGATCCAATCATCATATATATACTAAGCAAGAAGAGAAGATGAAAAGTTTATTGAATGAGGATGATTGGGTAAGGGCTTTTTCAAAAATGAAGTGTAATAGCCGAATGTGAAAGGATTTTGTCTAGGTTAGGGGGATGAAGAGTTGAATTCATCGGAAAAGAATAACCAATTTGATGGTGATAAATCGAAAAAAGATAACCAAATTTATGATAGTGTAGGAAATTTGATGTTACATTGGGAAAGAATTTTTTTTTGTTAAAGGTGTAAAAGAATATCAGACTATAGTGTAGGAAATGGTGTGATAACTGAAATTTTTTTTTGGTACACGTATAAAAGTAGATTAGATTATAGTGTGTAAAAGGTTTTTTTGTTTTGGAGGGATCTTTTGGTGTTTAGGAGGGAAAAATAGGAGGAAAAAAAGTGGTGTGTATCCTTCTTTTTATAGTATGATGAAAGGAGTTTACTTAAAGTAATACTCTGCTGTATAATTGACTTAAGCTTAAGAATAAAAAATAAAATTAATCAAACTTTGAAAAAGATCTATTCACCGCCCCCTAATTTAGACTTATTTAACTCCTTTGAGAGTTAAGATAGTTTTTATACTAACCCTGTTCTAAAATTAGAGATATAATTTAAATTTTAAGGTTAAACGAATGTATATTAAATTTTAAAATTAGTATAATTCATAAAAGTTTAAAATAGAATAAATTATGTGATTAATAATTTTTGAACAAAACTAACAATTAACCTACTGTACTTATACACTTTTATGCAATAATCCATTAAAATTTTAATTTATGTAATTATTCTATTAAACTAATTAAAAATTTTCAATCAAGTCATTCTGTCAAATTAATCAAAGGTACATTTTATGTGGGACAAATTAGAGAAGGAATGTGTAATACCCAAGCCTTTTATCCCACATCGCCTGCATTACTGACCTTTTCTCCTTTATTAGTCTATATATATAACTAATATTTTATTTATTTATTAAACAATAAGGATTTTCTTATTTTAAGAAAAGACTTTTTGTGAGAGGGACTTTTTAGTAAGGACCTCTTTAGTTAAAATTTTCAGTATCGAGGGCATAGGCAGAGTACGCACCTCATAATTTCGGGTATGTTTCTTTCTTTCTTGTGTATTTATTTAATTTAATTTTCTGTATTTCTATTTATAACTTTAATTAATATATTTTAGTTAGTTTGTTAGTTAATATTTTGGTATTATTTTGGCTAGATATTATGTATCTCTTTAATTTATTAATTTAATAAATATTATGGGGGGGTTCAATATATGCATACAAACTATTAATACTAGTATTGTAGTATTTAATAAAATGTATTATTTTTGTGAATAGATTACTTTGAGCGAGTCTAACCAATTGCATCTGTAATTGTGGGTATTGCATTACGTACTCAAGGTACGGATTCCCTACTCCTTCAGCGATAGTCTTCTGAAATTTAATTAATTTGTTTTGTTCCGCGTTTTGAATTTCGTTATTATTTCACATAATTGTTGCTTGTGAAATTCATATACTTCTTTCATTTTTGAGTTGATACATATGACTCGTATTTGTATTCTTTGAGTTGGATTATCATGTCTACTATTTATTTTGATATATGTAGAGCGGTACAGGTTGTTACCTTCTTTTGAGACATTATGATTATGATTTGATTTGGTTCACATGTACGTATAGAACCCTTTTTATTGGTATTGTGTCGCATGTGTTGTGACATGATATTTTTGTTAGAATATACCATAGGGTATACTTGAGCTATAACCACCTGTGGGGGTACCACAGGCATGTCATCTTGGCACGAGAGACATGACACTTCCGTGGCAGTGTGATTAGTCTACGACGTCTCTGTTTTGTGCTCCGATGGGAGTTGGCCATTTGATGATTTGTTGTGAGAGACGTCTGGGTCGGCCCTAGTTTTCTGTTATGTTCTGCGAATTGGTGATGTTGTGCCAAACACGCCTTCCGATTTTACATGCATTTGGATTCGCGGTCCAATGTGTGATTGCCTATGTGGCATTATTGACTTGTCTATGTGGCAGGCTATATTTTGAGCTCGGTATGAAATAACACCCTGTCATTTCTTCAGACTATTAGGTTATTGTGATACAACTCAGTTCAGTTTAGTTGATTTTGTTATTCATTTCAATTCAGTTCATAATTATGTACTCTATATCCGTACTGGGCATTTGGCTCATGCTGTGTCTTTCTTCCGGCAGGTACTCAAGAGAATCATGGGCAAGTGTGATGAGAGCTCCTCACCTAGATGATTTAGATATTTTGGTTATGTTTTGATGTTTGAGTCTCTGTTTAGAGTTGTATTGAACCTTTATTAAGATTAGGATGTACTAAACAGTATGTATTTTGAGCCAGTTGGGCGGTTGTTAATACCTCTTCAGACTAATCTTTTCTGGTTTATAATTTTGGTATTAGTTTATATTTCTGTTGTGCTTTGCACGTGACCTCCCTTTTCTATTTTTGGGAAAGGGGTGTTACAGAGTTGGTATTAGAGCCTAGGTTCTTTCTTGTAGAAAACCTATTTAGGTTTGACCTGTGAGTTATGGGTAGACTTTGGGATAGGTTTTTGTTCCATTTGATATGCCGTTCAGCTATCATATTAATCAGATTCAAATTATTTTGCTTCAGTCCATTGTTTTCTTTATTAGATGGCTCGTAGATCCGCTAGAGTTGCTGGTAGACGAGGAAATAGTAGGGGAAGAGGCGTGCGCCAAACCGATGTACATTTTGATATGCAGCGTGATGTGCAGCCTAATAATCAAGATAGTGCTCAATCGGTAGCTTTGGTAAATCAGACGATTAATCAGGCTTTGCCGCAATTGGTGGCACAAGTGGTTCAGGCAATGCAACAACTGACGCCAGAAATTCCTAATCAAGGGAACCCCGGGAATGGTGGTTCGCAGACAAATGAAGAAGAAGTGAATATTGTTGGGGTTGATCCATCTATTGTTCTGATATATTTGTGGTTAGAGAGGTTCCAAATACAGAAACCACATTCATTCACTTCAGCTCCAACTCCAATTGATGCAGAGAATTGGGTTTCCCATTTAGAAAAGATATTTGATGTGCTAGGATGCTCGGATAACCAGAAAGTGGTACTGTCTAGTTATAAATTAGAGTGGGATGCGCAAAGGTAGTGGAAAGCAATGAAAGTAACAAAGGGTGATGGATTTGTAGAGGCGCTTACTTGGGCAGAGTTTTGTGATATCTTTTATCAACAATACTTCTCAGCTGCTGATAAAGAGGCTTATGGTAGAGAGTATCTGTCTATTCGACAAAAGGATGATGAGTCTGTTACGGATTTCATGACAAGGTTCACTAGGTTGGCAAGTTTTGCAGGAACCTCAACAGGGACTGTATCAGAACAAGCTAAAAAATTTAAGTGGAGAATTCATTATAAGTATCGCCAACATCTCATTAACATTAAATTCAAAGATGTGTCACCAGTGGCTAATGCAGCCAAGAATATTGAGATGGAGCGACAAGATTTTCGAGCTTCTAAACCGGAGGGAGGTCGAAAGAGGGATAGAAATGACCAGCAGAGTCAAGTTTCGAGTCAGCAGGGGAAAAATCAGAATGGTCAGTGGAACAAGAACCGAGGTGGTCAACAAGGACAGTGGCGTGGCCAGAATCAGAACACAAGTTATCAACAGTTGCCTCAACAAGGTCATAATCGTCAGCAATGGCAGAATCGTCAGCAAGGGTAAAATCAGGGTCGTTACCCAGGACCAGCAGGTGGGGATAACCCTAATCTCATTCCAATAGCTCTTTGTGCCAATTGTGGGGCCAATCATCCAGGGAGACCATATCACAGAGTTACTGGTGCATACTTTTTGTGTGGTCAGTTAGGCCATCTTGCTAAAGATTGTAATCGGCCACGTGGTAATGGTGGAGGTGGTGATAATTGTGGCAATGTTGGTTAGTGCCGCGGTGGACGGGTCTTCGCCTTGACACATAATCAGGCAGCAGGTGCGCCAGGTACTGTTTCTGACACTCTTATAGTTGGCAATCGTGAGGCTTCTATTTTATTTGATACTGGCTCTACCCATTCGATTGTTGCAAATTCTTTTATTCGACACCTTGGTGTGTCATCTCAGTCTTTAAATTCTGTTATGTCTATTACTACCCCGATGAGAATTTCTATTGTTATCTCTGATTTGTATCGAGATTGTCCTATTAGTTTTGGAGATAAGATTCGTAGGGTAAATCTTTTGCCGATGGGTATGCACGATTTTGATGTGATTCTTGGAATGGGCTGGTTAGATAAGCACCATGTCACTATTTATTGTCAATCGAAGAGAGTTATCTTTGGGGATTTGAAGTCCCCGGATTTCATGTATCAAGGTTCACGACCGGGTAAGGTGGTGAAATTAATTTCAGCTCTAAAAGTTGAAAAATTGGTGGCTAGGGGTTGTGAGGGATATTTAGCATTTGTGAATGACACCTCTATGGGAGAGTCTCGTATTGAGGATGTTCCGATTGTTCGTGAATTTTCTGATGTGTTTCCAGAGGAATTATCAGGGTTGCCACCGCAACGGGAAGTTGAGTTTACTATTGAGCTTGTTCCTGGTGCAGAGCCTATCTCTAAGGCAACGTGTAGAATGGCACCATTGGAATTGCAAGAATTGAAGGAGCAATTGCAAGAATTATTAGATCGTGGTATAATTCGACCGAGTGTTTCACCATGGGGAGCTCCAGTTTTATTTGTAAAGAAGAAGGATGGGTCTATGAGGTTGTGTATAGACTACAGAGAGTTAAACAAAATTACCATCAGGAATCGGTAACCTTTACCAAGGATTGATGATTTATTTCACCAACTTCAAGGGGCGAAGTATTTTTCAAAGATAGACTTGAGATCAGGTTATCATCAGTTGAGGGTGAGAGATGAGGATGTCTCTAAGATAGCTTTTCGTACTCGCTATGGGCATTATGAGTTTCTGGTGATGCCATTTGGGTTGACTAATGCTCCGGCGGTATTTATGGATTTGATGAATCGAGTGTTTAGGGCGTACTTGGACAAATTTGTCATTGTCTATATTGATGATATTTTGATTTACTCTAAGTCTAAGGAAGAGCATGAGGAACATCTTCGCATAATTTTAGGAATTTTACGAAAAGAGAAATTATATGCTAAATTCTCCAAATGTGAGTTTTGGTTGGAGCAGGTTATATTTCTGGGCCACATTGTGTCTACTGAAGGCATTAAGGTGGATCCTGCGAAGGTTGAAGCTATCACTAAATGGCCGAGACCTACTACAGTGACGGAGGTTAGGAGTTTTTTTGGGTTTGGTAGGGTATTATAGGCGATTTGTAGAGGGGTTCTCTTTACTTGCCTTGTCATTGACTCAGTTGATGAGAAAGGGCACGAAGTTTGTGTGGAATGAGGAACGCGAGAAGAGTTTTGAGGAGTTGAAGAAACGGCTTATGATCGCTCCAATACTTACATTACCATCAGGGACAGGAGGTTACCAAATTTATAGTGATGCTTCTAAAAAGGGTTTAGGGTGTGTTTTGATGCAGCACGGTAAGATGATTGCCTATGCTTCTAGATAACTTAAACCTTATGAGGTGAACTACCCCACTCATGATTTGGAGTTGGCAGCAGTAATCTTTGCTTTAAAAATTTGGAGGCACTATTTGTATGGCGAGACTTGTGATATCTTCACCGATCACAAAAGTCTTAAGTACATCTTCACTCAGAAGGAGCTCAATATGAGGCAGAGGCGTTGGTTGAAGCTTCTCAAAGATTATGACGCTAGAATTCAATATCACCCTGGGAAGGCAAATGTAGTTGCAGATGCGCTTAGCCGAAAGAGTTCAGGGAATGTGGCAGCCCTTATTACACAACCACAACTTATTTCAGATATGGAACGGTTGGAGTTGGAGTTGTATGTACAAGGTGCAGCTGGACTTTTAGCAGGTATGAGAGTGGAGTCTTCTCTTATCTCGAGGGTTAAGGAAGCTCAAAAAGAAGATGATGAGTTGTGGGCTATAGGGCAAAATTTGGAGGGGGGAAAGCAGCCTGAGTTTCGTATTGATGACCATTGTGTGATTTGGTTGGGTAAGCGATTGTGTGTGCCGTCAGATCCAATTATTCGGGAGGCAATATTAGCTGAAGCTCATAGTTCACCATTTTCTATTCATCCGGGTTCTACGAAGATGTATAGGGATTTAAAGAAAATTTTTTGGTGGAATGGGACGAAGTGAGATGTGGCTGAATATGTAGGAAGATGTCTTACTTGTCAGCAAGTGAAAAGTGAACATCAACGTGCTAGTGGATTACTGCAACAATTAGATATTCCTGTTTGGAAGTGGGAGGATATTACAATGGATTTTGTGACTGGGTTGCCAAAAACTTTCAAAAAGAATGATGCTATTTGGGTTGTAGTAGATCGATTGACCAAATCAGCTCACTTCTTAGCTATCCAGGAGGGTTATTCTGCAGACAAGTTAGCACAAATCTTTCAACAGGAGGTGGTTAGACTTCATGGAACTCCAGTGTCAATTGTTTCAAATCGAGATCCACGGTTTACTTCACGGTTCTAGAAAGGATTTCAGCGAGCTTGGGGCACTCGACTAAAATACAGTACTTCTTTCCATCCACAGACTGATGGGCAATCTGAGAGGACTATCCAGACATTAGAGGATATGTTGAGGTCTTGTGCATTAGAATGGTCGGGTAATTGGGATGATTACTTGAGCCTTGTTGAGTTTGCTTATAACAATAGCTGACATGCAAGTATTGATATGGCTCCATTTGAGGCATTATATGGTAGGAAGTGTCGAGCACCAACTTGTTGGGATGAGATTGGTGAGAAGATCATAGAAGGGCCTGAGTTAGTTCAAATCACCACGGAGAAGGTGACGGTGGCTAAGGAGAAATTACAGTCGGCTCGATCACGGCAGAAGAGTTATGCGGATAAGCATAGGAGGACCTTAGAGTTTCAACCTGGTGAACACGTGTTTTTAAAAGTTTCTCCTTGGAAGGGTATTCGACGATTTAGATTGAAAGGTAAACTCAGTCCGCGTTATATTGGGCCATTTGAGATTCTAGAAAGGGTCGGCGAAGTTGCATATCGGTTAGCTCTGCCTCCACAATTAGCTCATGTGCATAATGTGTTCCATGTGTCGGTGTTGATAAGTTATCATTATCATCCGTTGCATGTGGTACAATATCCGTTCGATAAGATTCGAAAAGATCTTACTTGTGAGGAACAAGCTGAGAAAATTTTAGATCGTCAAGAGCGGATTATGAGGAGGAAAATAATTTCGTTTGTTAAAGTTTTGTGGAAAAATCATTCGGAACGAGAGGCAACTTGGGAGATGGAGGAGTCTATTCGGGCGGAGTATCCGCATCTTTTTGATAATTAGGCACGTTCCTTTTCTTTTGATTCCGGGGACGGAATCCTTTGTAAGGGGGAAATAATGTAATACCCAAGCCTTTTGTCCCACATCGCCTGCATTACTAACCTTCTCTCCTTTATTAGTCTATATATATAACTAATATTTTATTTATTTATTAAACAATAAGGATTTTGTCTAGGTTAGGGGGATGAAGAGTTGAATTCATCGGAAAAGAATAACCAATTTGATGGTGATAAATCGGAAAAAGATAACCAAATTTATGATAGTGTAGGAAATTTGATGTTACATCGGGAAAGAATTTTTTTTGTTAAATGTGTAAAAGAATATCAGACTATAGTGTAGGAAATGGTGTGAGAACTGAAATTTTTTTTTGGTACACGTATAAAAGTAGATCAGATTATAGTGTGTAAAAGGTTTTTTTGTTTTGGAGGGTTCTTTTGGTGTTTAGGAGGGAAAAATAGGAAGAAAAAAAGTGGTGTGTATCCTTCTTTTTATAGTATGATGAAAGGAGTTTACTTAAAGTAATACTCTGCTGTATAATTGACTTAAGCTTAAGCATAAAAAATAAAATTAATCAAACTTTGAAAAAGATCTATTCACCGCCCCCTAATTTAGACTTATTTAACTCCTTTGAGAGTTAAGATAGTTTTTATACTAACCCTGTTCTAAAATTAGAGATATAATTTAAATTTTAAGGTTAAACGAATGTATATTAAATTTTAAAATTAGTATAATTCATAAAAGTTTAAAATAAAATAAATTGTGTGATTAATAATTTTTGAACAAAACTAACAATTAACCTACTGTACTTATACACTTTTATGCAATAATCCATTAAAATTTTAATTTATGTAATTATTATATTAAACTAATTAAAAAATTTCAATCAAGTCGTTCTGTCAAATTAATCAAAGGTACATTTTATGTGGGACAAATTAGAGAAGGAATGTGTAATACCCAAGCCTTTTATCCTACATCGCCTGCATTACTAACCTTCTCTCCTTTATTAGACTATATATATAACTAATATTTTATTTATTTATTAAACAATAAGGATTTTCTTATTTTAAGAAAAGACTTTTTGTGAGAGAGACTTTTTAGTAAGGACCTCCTTAGTTAAAATTTTCAGTATCGAGGGCATAGGCAGAGTACGCACCTCATAATTTCGGGTATGTTTTCTTTCTTTCTTGTGTATTTATTTAATTTAATTTTCTGTATTTCTATTTATAACTTTAATTAATATATTTTAGTTAGTTTGTTAGTTAATATTTTGGTATTATTTTGGCTAGATATTATGTATATCTTTAATTTATTAATTTAATAAATATTATGGGGGGTTCAATAGATGCATACAAACTATTAATACTAGTATTGTAGTATTTAATAAAATGTATTATTTTTGTGAATAGATTACTTTGAGCGAGTCTAACCAATTGCATCTGTAATTGTGAGTATTGCATTACGTACTCCAGGTACGGATTCCGTACTCCTTCAGCGATAGTCTTCTGAAATTTAATTAATTCGTTGTGTTCCGCGTTTTGAATTCCGTTATTATTTCACATAATTGTTGCTTGTGAAATTCATATACTTCTTTTATTTTTGAGTTGATACATATGACTCGTATTTGTACTCTTTGAGTTGGATTATCATGTCTACTATTTATTTTGATATATGTAGAGCGGTACAGGTTGTTACCCTTCTTTTGAGACATTATGATTATGATTTGATTTGGTTCACATGTACGTATAGAACCTTTTTGTTGGTATTGTGTCGCATGTGTTGTGACATGATATTTTTGTTAGAATATACCATAGGGTATACTTGAGCTATAACCACCTGTGGGGGTACCACATGCATGTCGTCTTGGCACGAGAGACATGACACTTCTGTGGCAGTGTGATTAGTCCACGGCGTCTCTATTTTGTGCTCCGATGGGAGTTGGTCATTTGATGATTTGTTGTGAGAGACGTCTGGGTCGGCCCTAGTTTTCTGTTATGTTCTGCGAATTGGTGATGTTGTGCCAAACACGCCTTCCGATTTTACATGCATTTGGATTCGCGGTCCAATGTGTGATTGCCTATGTGGCATTATTGACTTGTCTATGTGGCAGACTATATTTTGAGCTCGGTATGAAATAACACCCTGTCATTTCTTCAGACTATTAGGTTATTGTGATACAACTCAGTTCAGTTTAGTTGATTTTGTTATTCATTTCAATTCAGTTCATAATTTTGTACTCTATATCCGTACTGGGCATTTGGCTCATGCTGTGTCTTTCTTCCGACAGGTACTCAAGGGGATCATGGGCAAGTGTGATGAGAGCTCCTCACCTAGATGATTTAAATATTTTGGTTATGTTTTGATGTTTGAGTCTCTGTTTAGAGTTGTATTGAACTTTTATTAAGATTATGATGTACTAAACAGTATGTATTTTGAGCCGGTTGGACGGTTGTTAATACCTCTTCAGACTAATCTTTTCTGCTTTATAATTTTGGTATTAGTTTATATTTCTGTTGTGTTTTGTGAAAGGGGTGTTACAGAATGGACTAATTTGGGTGGATTCCAAAGGATTTGAGAAATTCCCAAAAGGAAAAACTCCCAAAAAAAAAATAAAACCACAAAACCCATTGCCGTGAAATCACACCGCCGCCGCTGCCATGGACACAAACAACCAGCAACCGCCAAGAGGAGCACCACCACAAGTACAGACATTCCCATCGGCACAACAACAATCACAATCGTACCACTATCTGCTGCAGCAACAAATGTTCTGGTTCTACCAACGCCAAGACATCGAGCAATCCAACGACGTTAAGAACCACCTGTAAGTTTGCAAAATCACAATCTAATTGTAATACGCAACGGAAAAATGGAAATTAAAATTTTTGCAACTTATCCATGAATCACCTTATGCATAACTATTAATTGATGAAGATTAACAAGAGATAATACCTTTGATGATTCAACTTTTGAACCGCTACAAGATCTACTCCTCTCTTGATTTCTTCAAGCTCTTCCAATCTACAATCCTTTGTTGATTTCTTCAAGCTCCTCCAATCTTTGTTCCTTGGATTAAACACTAGCTACAAAGTGTATGTAGCACTCTAGAGGTAATCCACCAAGAACAATTATACAAGAAACAATATTTTGATTTCCTAGAAATCTTGGATGGCTAATCCCATTAATTTTATTCCTAACTCTTAAGAATAATAAGAACACTATTTCTCTCTTAACTCTTAAGATGGAGGCTAATGAATATGCAAGGTTAATTAGGAAACCATAATCTTATTAGAATACTTACAAAAATAATACTTACACAAAATGTAAGTATACATTTTTCTCCTAACCCACATGTTATTCATTTAAGCAATTAACATGTGTTACTTGTTTAATCAACATTAAGCAAGTATACTACCATTTTATTTTATTTGCATTTTCATTTAATTTAATTCTCAATCTAATTAAGAATTAAATAATAATAATAATAATAAGATTTCTCTCATTAATTTATAATTCAATATTTCTCCAAATATATCATTATAAATATTAAGCATTTCAATTTATTCAAATAATAAATTAAATACTTAATTTATTATTATTTAGCCAATTGTTTCCAATACAAAATTATTCTTTTGCGGTGTGACCCTTTAGGTTCAATATTATGCCGGTCGTAGAATAAATAAATTAGAACTATTCTAATATTATTTATAATGAATTAAACTCCTTTAATTCATATATAAATAAATAATATTTATTCTACATCATGAGGGACACCTTACGATAATGTATCATGACTATCCGTATAATATGAAATCAACGTTTAATCACATAGAACCTATTCAGCAGTAGTTACCGTACAATTCAATCCTTCTACCATACAATGTCCCGATTAAATATAAGACATGGAATTACTGACAAGTCTTATTTTATTTAATCATATGCATTTCGATTTAAAAATGCACAACTCCGATTAATGTAAATTAGAAACTCCTTTATAATTTTCATTTAACCCTGGCCAAGGAATTTTTGAGCTGTCATTTATCAAATCGCATAGGACATTCTCTCCCTTTATCAGAAGTGGTAGATCCTTTGTCGATCATTCACCTACCTCCGTGTATACTTTATTATACCCGTACATACCCTATGACATACCCTAAGGTATTAAGGAATATGACAAAGTATAACTTAACATACACAAGGTACTATGATGATCTCAAGTCCAAGGATCACTTGTACAACTATCACTTAAGAACTTCCCTATTGACAGGTGAATAAAACTCCATTAGGGTTCTTTAAGCGAGTCACGTTCAGTGAACTTATTCTCTAATAAGCACCTACATACTTGCTTTAGTGTCTTCACACAAATGATTATGAGATCAATCATTATCTTCTAAAGATCAAGCATAGTATGTACTAATCTATCCGGATCAGTAATCCCAATATTAGTGATCCAACGATTAGGAACATTTTAGTTTTGAGCTTTCTTGAATTTAGATCTCACTAGCATGATCTCATCATGATTCTAAAAACATTGCTCGAAAACTATGGGTTCATCACATTTATTAATTCAACCAATTAACATGGATAAAATATGCCTTTTATTCTATTATTAATATTTGAATAAGATTACAAAGTAAATGCTTATTACATCAAATATAATTGGCTTGAGGGCATATTACTTTCAATCTCCCACTTGCACTAAAGCCAATCACCTTGGTATCTAATACCCATTTTATCGAAATGACGATTGAATTGATCTTGCGATAATGCTTTAGTAAATGGATCTGCAATGTTGTTCTGGGAGTCCACTCTTTCTAAGGTGACATCTCCTCTTTCAATTATTTCTCTAATTAAATGAAATCGCCGCAACACGTGTTTGGATCTCTGATGAGACCTGGGTTCCTTAGCTTGTGCAACAGCTCCAGTGTTGTCACAATGAACCGGAACGGGTCCAGTAATGCTAGGAACTACCCCGAGTTCAGAAATGAACTTCTTCATCCAAACAGCTTCCTTTGCAGCTTCACTTGCAGCTATATACTCTGCCTCTGTCACTGAGTCAGCAACTGTTTGCTGTTTGGAACTCTTCCAACTCACTGCTATCCCTCCACCGTTCAAGGTAAATACATACCCTGACATGGATTTACTGTCATCTTGGTCAGTTTGAAAACTTGAGTCTGTAAAGCCCTCTAGTTTCAAATCAGACCCCACCATATACTAGAAACACATCTTTAGTTCTTCTCAAGTACTTCAAGATGTTTTTCACAGCTTTCCAGTGTTCTTCTCCAGGATTAGACTGATATCTACTTGTTACACTAAGTGCATAAGCAACATCTGGTCTGGTACATATCATTCCATACATTATGGATCCTATTGCCAGAAGCATAAGGTATTTGATTCATGCGTTCTCTCTCTTCAGGTGTCTTTGGGGACAATTTCTTAGAGAGATTTACTCCATGACTCATCGGTATGAGTCCTCTCTTGGAGTCTTGCATGCTAAACCTCTTTAGCATCGAATCAATGTATGCACCTTGGGTCAAGCCGAGCATCCTCTTTGATCTATCTCTATAGATCTTTATCCCCAATATGTAGGATGCTTCTCCCAAGTCCTTCATGGAGAAGTGTTTAGATAACCAAATTTTAACTGATTGTAGCATTGGTATGTCATTCCCTATAAGTAATATATCATCAACATATAATACCAGGAATGTCACAGCACTCCCACTAACTTTCTTGTACACACATGGTTCATCCTCATTTTTGATAAAATCAAACTCTTTGATTGTCTCATCAAAACGGATGTTCCAACTTCGAGAAGCTTGCTTCAATCCATAAATGGATCTTTGTAACTTACACACTTGATTTGTTCCAACCTTTGAAACAAAACCCTCTGGCTGTATCATATATACATCCTCATCTAGTTTCCCATTGAGGAATGCCGTTTTCACGTCCATTTGCCAGATTTCGTAGTCATAGTAAGCTGCAATCGCAAGTAAAATCCGGATGGACTTGAGCATGGCTACTGGTGAGAAGGTTTCATCATAGTCAACTCCTTGTCTTTGTTTGAAACCTTTTGCAACCAGTCTGGCCTTATAGGTCTCCACCTTGCCATCTGCTCCAGTCTTTTTCTTAAAGACCCATTTACACCCTATAGGCACAATGCCTTCAGGTGGAGTAACCAAAGTCCATACTTGGTTTTCATACATGGAGTCCATTTCGGGATTTCATGGCTATTTGCCATTTCTCAGAGTGTTTACTACTCATAGCCTCATCGTATGTTACTGGATCATCATCAGTTATGATGCGTACCTCATCATCATCTTCTATGATGAGTGTATACCTTTTAGGTATTTTCGGCACTCTTCCATATTTACGACTCGGTTGTGGTACAGAAGTTATATCTACTTGAACATGTTCATCCACTTGATCTGTAGTGATTTGTGGTTCTTGAATTTCTTCAAGATCTATTTTCCTCCCACTAGCCCCTTCAAGGATAAACTCCTTTTCCAAGAAGGTAGCGTGTTTGGCAACAAACACCTTTTGCTCGGTAGGATTATAGAAATAATATCCTAAACTTTCTTTAGGATACCCCACAAATTTGCACTTGTCAGATCTAGCCTCAAGTTTGTCACTTTGTAACTTCTTTACATAAGCGTTACAACCCCAAATCTTAACATGCTTAAGACTGGGTTTCCTCCCTGTCCACATCTCATATGGAGTCTTAGGGACGGATTTTGAGGGAATCTTGTTAAGTAGATATGCAGCCGTTTCTAGGGCATGACCCCAGAATGATATTGGAAGGTCGGTGAAACTCATCATGGACCGCACCATGTCTAACAAGGTACGATTCCTCCTTTCAGATACACCATTTAATTGTGGCGTACCAGGAGGCGTCCATTGAGAGAGAATACCATTTTCTTTGAGATGATTAAGAAACTCATTGCTCAAGTATTCTCCTCCTCGATCTGATCGAAGAATCTTAACACTTTTGCCAGTTTGTTTCTCTACTTCACTTCTGAATTCTTTGAACTTTTCAAATGATTCGGATTTATATTTCATTAAATACACATATCCAAATCTTGAATGATCATCAGTGAATGTAATGAAATACGAATACCCTCCTCTAGCATCTGTTGTCATAGGTCCACATACATCTGTGTGTACCAACTCTAACAACCCTGCAACTCTCTCTCCATGTCCCACTAAATGGAGATTTAGTCATTTTACCCATGAGACATGATTCACAAGTTGGATATGATTCAAAATCGAATGGTTCTAAAAGACCATCAATATGCAACTTGTTTAATCTTGTTTCATTGATGTGACCGAGTCTACAGTGCCAAATGAAAGTATGATTTACTTCATCTCTTTTTCTTTTACAAGTTTGTTCAATTTGAAAAATATTTTCATGTAAGTCAAGTAAGTAAAGTCCATCAATTAATCTACCAGTTCCAAACAAAACATTATTATTATAAATAGAACAACCATTGTTCTTAAATATAACATCGAATCCTTCTTTGTCCAACATAGAAATAGATATAATGTTTCTAATGAGAACAGGTACATAATAACAATTTATTAAATTGATAGACTTTCCCGTAGGCAATGCTAAACAATAAGTCCCCACAGCTAATGCAGCAACCTTTGCTCCATTTCCCACTCGTAGAGTTACTTCTCCCTTGTTTAGCCTTCTACTTCTGCTTATTCCCTGCAATGAATTGCATATGTGAGAACCACAGCCGGTATCTAATACCCAAGTAGAATTTTGACTTACAGAAAGATTTATTTCAATCATGAATAAACCTGTATCCGTAGCTGAAGCTTCAACAAGCTTTTTCTGCTTTGCCTCTGCAAGGTAATCCTTGCAGTTTCTCTTCCAATGTCCAGGCTTATTGCAGTGGAAGCAAACTCCTTTGCTATCCGCATTTGTTTTATTCTTATTACCTTTATCAACTGTCTTTCCTTTTGCCTTCTTAGAATTTTTCTTCTTAGCAGAAGCTCCTTTGGGCCACTTCCTTTTCTTGGAAGCGTCACCTATCAGTAAGACTTGGTCTTTCTTGGATGGAAAGTGACTCTCAGCAGTTTTCAACATGTTAAGCAATTCAGGCAAGCTGACATCAAGCTTGTTCATGTGAAAATTCACAACAAATTGTGAGTAGGAGTCCGGGAGTGACTGCAAGATCAAATCTTGGCTCAACTCTCCATCCATTACAAAACCCAGTTGTCCCAATTGTTCAATCAAATTGATCATTTTGAGGACATGTGCCTGTACTGTAGGGCCATCGGTCATTCTAGATCGGAAGAGCTCCTTAGATATCTCATATCTTGCAGACCTACTTTGTTCACCATACAACTCTTGCAAGTGAAGCAATATAGCAGGTGCATCCATTTTCTCATGTTGACGTTGTAACTCGTTACTCATGGATGCGAGCATGATGCATTGAGCTACCATAGCATCATCTTGCCACTTTTTAAAAGTAGCAATCTCTTCCTCAGAGGCAGTTTCTGCAACAATTGCAGGAACAGGCGAATTAAGGACATAAGATAATTTTTCAGCGGTGAGAACAATTCTCAAATTCCTTAACCAATCCGTGTAGTTCGGTCCGGTTAATTTATTAGCATCCAATATGCTCCGCAGTGATAGTGAATGGGCCATTTGTAAAAATCTGTAAATGAATTTTTATTTAAACAACATTAGCATATATTCATTTTATTAATCACCAATTTAATATAGGACTTTATTAAAAGGGTGTCTCTCACTATTTTGTACAAACTATATGACCCTCCATATATAGTTCGACAAATTTTCAAAAATCTGTTTAGTGAGTAAGGATCCTATTGACATAAATATGCAGCCTTGTGTGTGCACAACAAACCATATATTTATTCAAAGGGTAGACAACTCTTGTCAATTACATCAACTATGTAACTCCTTGTATTTTGCCTCTTAGATTATAATAGTCAAGTGTGTGCACATCCGAACTAAAATAATCCAAGTTAAGTTTCACCTAGCATTTCCATATAAGCGAATAGAAAAATATAGTCCTTGTGTGTGCACAACAAAACTAGTATTGTTCAATTCCTTATAAAACATTTTTAATGTAATAAAGCCAACATCTTAAAAATTTAATATGAGTCTTGTGTGTGCACAACAAACTAATATTAAATAATTAATACTCTATTGCTTTATCATGCTAGAAGGCTACGTTTGATATTTTTGAAATACCTTTAAACGTATTCAACTTAATATTTTGAAATGAGGGTTTTGTTATTAATGGTCTCATCTTGTTTAGCGCGCATGCAAGTATATATATAAGTACGCGTCATATTAAATATTCATCAACATGAATAATAATATATTTAATATATATATTATAAGCATGCATTCATAGAATACTATATTCTATATGGGATGATTATGGACTTAATCTAATTTGATTCACTCGAGCCACCGAGTAATCAATAGGTCAAACCTAGGGTGCAAGAATAAATTTGAATATAACTATTACATTCAACCCAGGCTTCATTACAAATGGGTCTTCAATGCTCCTGCTCTTCGGTTTCAATTTCTCTAGTAACTCTATTAAATCCTATTACACTCTATTTTAACAAAATAGAAACCTTGATCAACAGTCAAGGGGAAGTACATAGGAGAGAGGTAGAAATTACATTTAGAAATTTAGATAGGCGAGGTACGCAGACCCCATTATGAATAAAACATTCATTCAAGCATCCATTCAAATTAAATCCAATCACATTGGTCAATAGTCCTTAATCATCCCCTATATATATCAACATATATAAATATCATTCATCTCATGAATAATAAACCATTCAATATATATTGATATCATTTAATGGGCAATTGACTAGTAAAAATCCAAAATTCAATTAAAATAAACTCCTTTATTTTAATCTATTCCAAATTAATATAAACTCCTTTATAAAAATTTAGAATCTTTGTTTAAAATTGAAATCCAATATTAATTAAAATAAACTCCTTTATTTTAAACCAATTTCAAGTCTAAAATAAACATCTTTATTTTTTTAACATTGAAATTTTAAAATTGGAAAATCAATTTTTTTTTTTTTTTTTTTTTTGAACAGTGCTCGGGCTGCCCGGTGAACAGTGTTCGGGCTGCCCGATGAACAGTTCCGCTGCCCGGTGCCCGGTGAACAGTACCCGCTGCCCAATGAACAGTACCGGTGAACAGTTCCGACATGAACAGTGTCCGGCATGAACAGTTCCGGCGGTGAACAGTTTCCGGCTGTGAATAGTTTCCGGCGGTGAACAGTTCCGGCGATGAACAGTGTTTTTTTTTTTTTTTTTTTTATTTTGATGTTTATCCAAAAAACATAATTTCATACTAACAATTATACCCAAAAAATTGTTCTAAACACATATCAACATATATATGATTGATACAATTAATAGTACGCATAATGATGGCTCTTGATACCACTGTAAGTTTGCAAAATCACAATCTAATTGTAATACGCAACGGAAAAATGGAAATTAAAATTTTTGCAACTTATCCATGAATCACCTTATGCATAACTATTAATTGATGAAGATTAACAAGAGATAATACCTTTGATGATTCAACTTTTGAACCGCTACAAGATCTACTCCTCTCTTGATTTCTTCAAGCTCTTCCAATCTACAATCCTTTGTTGATTTCTTCAAGCTCCTCCAATATTTGTTCCTTGGATTAAACACTAGCTACAAAGTGTATGTAGCACTCTAGAGGTAATCCACCAAGAACAATTATACAAGAAACAATATTTTGATTTCCTAGAAATCTTGGATGGCTAATCCCATTAATTTTATTCCTAACTCTTAAGAATAATAAGAACACTATTTCTCTCTTAACTCTTAAGATGGAGGCTAATGAATATGCAAGGTTAATTAGGAAACCCTAATCTTATTAGGATACTTACAAAAATAATACTTACACAAAATGTAAGTATATATTTTTCTCCTAACCCACATGTTATTCATTTAAGCAATTAACATGTGTTACTTGTTTAATCAACATTAAGCAAGTATACTACCATTTTATTTTATTTGCATTTTCATTTAATTTAATTCTCAATCTAATTAAGAATTAAATAATAATAATAATAATAAGATTTCTCTCATTAATTTATAATTCAATATTTCTCCAAATATATCATTATAAATATTAAGCATTTCAATTTATTCAAATAATAAATTAAATACTTAATTTATTATTATTTAGCCAATTGTTTCCAATACAAAAATTATTCTTTTGCGGTGTGTGACCTTTTAGGTTCAATATTATGCCGGTCGTAGAATAAATAAATTAGAACTATTCTAATATTATTTATAATGAATTAAACTCCTTTAATTCATATATAAATAAATAATATTTATTCTACATCATGAGGGACACCTTACGATAATGTATCATGACTATCCGTATAATATGAAATCAAACGTTTAATCACATAGAACCTATTCAGCAGTAGTTACCGTACAATTCAATCCTTCTACCATACAATGTCCCGATTAAATATAAGACATGGAATTACTGACAAGTCTTATTTTATTTAATCATATGCATTTCGATTTAAAAATGCACAACTCCGATTAATGTAAATTAGAAACTCCTTTATAATTTTCATTTAACCCTGGCCAAGGAATTTTTGAGCTGTCATTTATCAAATCGCATATGACATTCTCTCCCTTTATCAGAAGTGGTAGATCCTTTGTCGATCATTCACCTACCTCCGTGTATACTTTATTATACCCGTACATACCCTATGACATACCCTAAGGTATTAAGGAATATGACAAAGTATAACTTAACATACACAAGGTACTATGATGATCTCAAGTCCAAGGATCACTTGTACAACTATCACTTAAGAACTTCCCTATTGACAGGTGAATAAAACTCCATTAGGGTTCTTTAAGCGAGTCACGTTCAGTGAACTTATTCTCTAATAAGCACCTACATACTTGCTTTAGTGTCTTCACACAAATGATTATGAGATCAATCATTATCTTCTAAAGATCAAGCATAGTATGTACTAATCTATCCGGATCAGTAATCCCAATATTAGTGATCCAACGATTAGGAACATTTTAGTTTTGAGCTTTCTTGAATTTAGATCTCACTAGCATGATCTCATCATGATTCTAAAAACATTGCTCGAAAACTATGGGTTCATCACATTTATTAATTCAACCAATTAACATGGATAAAATATGCCTTTTATTCTATTATTAATATTTGAATAAGATTACAAAGTAAATGCTTATTACATCAAATATAATTGGCTTGAGGGCATATTACTTTCACCACCAACTTCCGTTAGTCCGCATCAAGAAAATTATGAAAGCCGACGAAGATGTGCAGATGATCTCGGCGGAGGCTCCAATTCTCTTCGCCAAGGCCTGCGAGCTCTTCATTCTCGATCTAACCATTCGCTCCTGGCTCCACGCCGACGAGAACAAGTGCCACAACCTCCAGAAAACGACATCGCGACGAAATCAAGGATGAGGATGCTGCTGGTTTGGTGGTCCTCTTGGTGCCAGGATTGTGGGCTCCACTGCGAGCGGGGTTCCTTATTATTATCCTCTTATGGGTCAGCTCGCCCCGCCAGGGGTCATGATTGGACGACCGAGTTACCGACGGTCGATCCTGTTATTGAGGTTTATGCGCCACCGTCTCAGGCGTGGTAGTCGGTGTGGCAGACTGATGATGGGTCTTATGGTAGTGGAGGAGGAGCAGTGGACAGTAGGGTAATCACCAAGTGTTTGGAAAGGAAAATTTAATCGTCTGGAATCCCCCAAATTAGTCGCATGCCATCTTTTATATGCCCCACAGTCCAACTTATAAATCCACGTAGGAAATTAAAAGTCACGTAAGGGAAAAACAAACAAACGGATGTTTTATTAATTTGACAGAATGACCTGATTAAATTCTTTTATTTAATTTAATAGAATAATTATATAAATTAAAAGTTTAGTAGGCAATTGCATAAAAAATGTACAAATACAGTGGTTAATTGCTAGTTTTGCTATAGTTTTTGTTATATACTATATAATTATAATAATTGTATAAAATAAAATTAAATAAATTCACATCCATTTGAAATTTATATGAATAACTTATTCCACTACATCAACTGCACAAATGATGTTTGTAAGATTTGAACCCTCCCCATTTACAAAGTAAGGAGTAATACAACTATGTCAAAGATTCGATGGTGATTGTAACTTTAAACAACGTGAGAAAACACATGAGAGTTGGTTTATTAAACAAAATTGTTCTCACGTAAGATTTGCTAATTGCGATGATAGTTACAAATACTCTACAATGATGGTATAATTACCTATCAATAAGAGTCATTATATATATTACTATTTTGTGTGTGCTTGAAAAGTCTATCATAAGCTTGGCACAACAGTGAAATCTGTTTTGTCAAATTCAATTTTAAATTCCAATTTGAGTTATCAACCTTCGTAGAAATTTTTTAGTCATTTCACACTAAAATTTTGAGTCCTCTTAAACAGATAGTTTTTGTTGCTCCAGATCCATCCACAACGTTCGTTCCACGATTCAAAACCTCAATTCGATTCTGCATTATACTCTATTATGATCATATTTTTATCATTACGTAAGCTAGTTCTAGTTCAGGATATTATAGAGACTCTCAACGTAATAATTCCTCCAATATCTATATACCCTCCAATTCTCTCCACCTAAGATCACTCCATCCAGGATAATTCCAATTTCTATATCCTCTCCAATTCTCTCTGCCTAAGATCACTCCATCTTGTATATTTTTCCTTATATAGTTTTCTATAGACTTTTTCTAATTACCTTTTATTTAGGCTAGACTTTTGGTTTGTCCACTAATTTTTTTTATTCAACTACTACTACTACCCCTATTATGAAATACATGCAAATAATTTTAACGCTATCAACCTGTTTAGTATACAAATTTTTAGATGAAAAGAAACATGAAAGGAGTAAAACTTTTCATTATGAATTATGTATATTAATTTTTGACTGTCCAAATGAATAGTCTATTTGGACAATTTATAAAAACAAGTTGCATTATATATAAAAAAAGACTTGAATTTACCTAATATTTGTATAACAAAAGTTGTCTAAAATTTAACTCTTTTTATATAAAATACAACATATTTTTATAAACTGTAAAAATGGACTGACTGCCCATTTACAATTGCAATCCAAATCCCAAAATTACCATATGTATTTATGTAAATAATAAACAAAAAATTTATAACTATTACCCTTTGTATCCAACTGATCAAATGAAAAAGATATGTAAAATGATTTATATTGAAGTTTCTCCTTCCGAAAATAGGTGTATTTGCTTTAGAGATTTTTAAAATTCTTGATAGATTTTGTAAATACTTAGATTCGACCGCATAACAATATAAAAACTGTTTATTAGTTTAGTATATACACAAGAAAACTGATATTTTCATCTGAGTCTCTTTTATATGGATCTGAAATTCATTCACTATTCATGTTCCACATCCATATGAGAGAAAGATTATGTAGAAATATATTTTTTTTATTATAGAAATATAGTTCTCTATATATAATCAAAGCATTGAATGAGTGAGAAAACTTGTCTTTTGGAAGTAGGTGATGTTAACGCCAAGATTTCGCCGCACGTCAAATCACCAAAATACGAGCTGAATCCTGCACAAAACGAGATCATACTCAGAGAGCTGACTGCTTTCGCCGCCGGAAAATAGCTCTGATGTGAGAATAAGTACAGACTGTTCAAGGTATTAACAATGGAGGTTTAGCACTTTAGTGAGCAAAAAGTCGTTACTTGTGAATTAGGGTTTAGCTTGGTATTTATAGACGATCACACCTCCTTTATCGCCCTATCCCCGAATTGTAGTAGGACTCCTAATCATGGAAATTACCTATGATTGGATAGAAATCAATCTCCTTAAAGAAAGGAAGTCGGATATAATTCTGACTCTTTCCTTATGAACTAAAGTTTAAATATAGTTAGGAATCTTAGATTCCTTAAAGTCCTCCTGCTGTCCAAAATAGATTCCTACATGAGATCACTTCCTCCAAATGGATAAGGCCCACCAGATCCATCGGGCCTAATTATTCACGCCCCAACAATGTCCTCCACTCTCTAGCTATACCTGACTTATAACAAGAGAGTAGACAAAAATTAAGGCCAAACCAACCATTTTACTCGGAACCAAACAGTCCCTTCTTGTTGCGCACGCTATATACTGGACCCCACCATCATTATGAGCCGTAACTCGAGAAACGTGCAAGCTGAAGAGTCACATCAAAATCCATTCCCCCCAAAACGAACCGCCTCACTGATCAAAAGACTTTCTCTCTCCTTCTGCAACAACTTTCTCAAGCATCCACAACCACCTTGTCCGGCGAGACACACCACTCACCTTACAAATTCCGATCAACAATGGCCGATACCCCCACACAAACTAACAACCCCCCCTCCCACACTTCAATCCCAGCTCATCTCAAACCTCACCCCCACACAAACCCCAATCCAAAATCCCACCGAAACCATCCCTTCCTCCACCACCGCAAACCCACAAATCACTGCGACCGCCACCCCTACTTTCGACTCCCAAACCACTCCCTCCTCTACCACTCCCTTGCTGATTCGAACCGAAGCGGAAATCGTCGTACTAAAAATGCAACAAGAATATTCTTCGAAAAAAACATTCTCCCATATCAACACCAAATCTTCCATCAACGAATAAAGTCTCTCTAACATCCGCAAGCAGTATCGTATCCATCCCACACATGAACTCTGTGGTTCGAACTTAAATGAAAGAATGTATCAATGACCCGACGGCTGGACCGCCATTTCTCTATATGTACTAAAATACGGTGTCTGGTTCCCCCTTCATAAATTCACCCTTACCTTCCTCAGATTCGTTGGAGTAGGACTCGCTCAATTAGTCCCGAACTCCTTTATCCATCTTATCTGTTTCATTTCCTTCTGCCAAGAATGTGGCGTAGAACCATCCATCGACTTCTTCTTCACCCTATTCACACTAGGCAAATCTAAGGAATCGAGATTCTGCAAAATCAATAAGCAACCGAACAAAGCAGCTTAGAAACGAACCCTAATGAGGACCTCTACCAGCAACAAGGGGTGGCACTCCTACTGGTTCTTCATCAGGGGACCCGAAACCTACAAAATCCCAGACTGGGCTGAAGCCTCAAGAGCCAACGTAGTGTTTGATAAATTCACCTGCAGTCGAGCCGAAGAGTTAGCTCTACTCATAACCTAAATGCCCGAAAAAGAGTGGAACATGGATCTTCTAAACGATCCAGCTTGGCTAGACAACCATAACCGTAAGTAAAATCCAACTTATTTACATGAAAACTTTCAAACTATCATAATTCTGCCTAATACTTCCCTTGTCTGCAGTATCTCTTATCAAGCTAAAGACGATTAAAGACATCGGTCAATCATCATCTTCAACAACAACTCCCGAAGTCATTCCCAATCCATTCGAAAAGACAGCCCCCCCAACCATTCAACCAACCGAAGCTCCTCTCCTGATAAACCCTATCTCTGCTATCCCCATAACACAACCTTCAATGACAGCCTCTGACCTCCCCACCGACATCCCTATACCAAGTTTCACCGAAAAAAGCCCTCTTGAGATGACACCTGCTGAAAAAGATGCCCTCTTTAAAAAGAAACGCCGATTAGTTAAGGCATCCACTAAAAAACCTCCCCTCACGCCACCTCAACACCTAATCACCGATCCTACCCAAACCACTGAACTCAACATCATCTAACCCGATTCAGCTGAACCCCTGAAACCTGCCAAACCCGACCTCCCTTTACAAAAGAGGAAAGAACGGGGTGAATTATCTTCCGCCCCTCCAGCCAAAAAGCCACACACTAAACAACCTCCCGAACCCTAACAACACCAACAATCAACAAACACGCCCTTATCCGGATCGCCATCACTCTCAACCTAGGTTCAAGAAAATTTGAGAGCTTCGGGCCACAATGTCCCTATGGCAAGAAGACCCCAAAGACTATCCCATGGAGCTCTTCTAGTACTTCAATCTACCCAAAGACGACAGTAGATTTGAAGACATCACGACCGAGGAGCTAATCTATGTGAACTCTATGCATATGGGTCGAGTAAGTAGAACTGCCCCCACACACCCTTTTTCATTGTCCACATACACTTAACACCACATTAATCATTTTGAAATTGCAGTCCAACGTTGTCACCGCCCGAAACCTGCGCCATCTTAAAAAAATGAAGGACCGAGAGGGAGAGCTGAAGGCTGAAATTGCCGAACTCCACCTCCAGATCGAAGCTATTAAAACTGGCTTTGAAAAAGAACGGAGCCTTCATGCCAACACCACCTATCGCTGCGAAGAGCTGCAAAAAGAGCTGAAGAAGACCAAATGGCAGTTGTCTGAAGTAGCCAAAAAGATACAATAACTTCTGACAGAACGAACCGAAAACAAAAACCGAATAGACGTGATGGAGAAATCCATTACAAGCCTTCAGAATTGGCTTCGGACTATACATTCTCAATTGGCTGAACTGATAAAGGAACATAAGTCGTTGGATAAGTCACAACGAATTAAGAGCACAAGGACCTCCAATGACCGAAGAAGCCAAATAGAAGCTCATTGCTGAATACCGTCAATCCCCAGAACTGACCGAAGAGGTTCTAAAACAGTACAACGACGGTTATTCGAATGCTCGGCAGAAAGATAAGGCCAAAATGCTCGCAGTCGGGTTAGATCCTTCCATCATAGACTTTTTGGACGACGAACCCGATGCTGAAGATGACCCCCCACCTTAACAATAAACATTTTATGACTCCTCTATTTTCTTGTAACAGATTTTACATATGTACAAAACTCTAAGTGAAATGAACAGACTATTTTGCACAAAATGAATTGCTCTACTTTATTGATAATGAGAAAAGATTACATAATTGCCAATGTCAAAAAATATATAACTTATTGAAAATACTCTCAAAGCCTTCCAACATGCCAAGTGTTTTTTATTTCTGACCCATCCATCGCCTGAAGCTGGTAGCCCAAAGCCGGTAGGTTCCTGGCTTCGGCACTTCAACAAATTCATAAGGACCATCCCAGTTTGGCATAAGCTTACTTGTATTCTGGGGGTAGACGCTTGAACCTCCCAAAGCACAAGATCACCAACCTCGAACCTCCGTACTTTTACCCCTTTATTAAAATACTTAGCTGTTCGTCGCTGGTAGTTAGACAAATGTACTACAGTTAACTCCCGAACCTCATCCAATAGATCCAAATTAAGCCAAAGCCCCTCATCATTGTATAGCTCCTGGTACTGACTGACCTAAAGAGAGGGAGACCCAATTTCCACCGGTACTAAAGCATCAGTTCTGTATGCTAATCTGAATAGCGAATCACCTGTTGTCGTCCTCGGGGTCGTCCTATAAGCCCACAAAACACTGAGCAACTCTTCTAGCCATCGACCCTTAGCTTCATCCAGTCTCCGTTTAATTTCATTAAGCAAAGTACGATTCGTCACCTTAACTTGTCCATTCGACTAAGGATGTGCTACCGATGTTTTCCGATGATGAATGTTCAGATCTGCCAGGAACTCTTCAAACTTAGCTCCCATAAACTGTCGCCCATTATCTGAAACCATCACCCTAGGGATCCCAAAGCGGAACACTACAAACTCCTTGAAAAACTTCAAACACTCCTTCTCTGAGATCATCCGAAGTGGTTTGGCTTCCATCCATTTAGTCATATAATTAATGGCAACTATCACGAAGTTAACCTGTCCCTTAGCCTTCGGCAACGGTCCCAAGATATCAATCCCCCAAACAGCGAATGGGATTAGAGAAAGACTGAAGACAACTCTTTCGGGGGCTGATGCGGCATCGGACTATTCAACTGGCACTTCGGGCACTTCTTGACATAGTCCTTCACCTCTTGAAACACCGTTGGCCAGTAGTAACCCTACCGAAGAACCTGATATGCCAGAGCCTTTGCACCCATATGGTCACCACAAATCCTTTCATGTATCTCCCGAAGTACATAATCTGCTTCGGAAGGCGTCAAACACTTAAGCAACGGAGAAGAAAAGGCCCGTCGATACAAATCTCCCTCTATCAAAATAAAGTATGAACTCTTATATTTGATTTTCTTAGCCAATAATCGATCAGAAGGTAGAATACCATCACTAAGATACGCTATGTATGACATAAGCCAATAATCCAGCCGATCCAACGCTAACACTTCCGACCTCTGAACGCTTGGGGTATTCAAGACCTTCAAGTATACCAAACCACCAAAAGAACTCGCCTCAGTTGTCGCCAATCTGGCTAAGGCATCGGCCATTGTATTGTTCGAATGATCCACCCCTTGGAAAATTATATGAGCTAAAATAGTGCAACCGATCCTTAACCTCTGACGAGTATCTAGTCATCCGTGCCCCCTTGCTTCATACTCTCCCAAAATCTGCTTGACCAGCAATTGGGAATCACTAAAGATAACTAAACACTGAACTTCCAAGCTTCGAGCCAAACGTAATCCTGCTAAAATGGCCTCATACTCTGCTTCATTGTTAGTCGCTTTAAACTGAAATCTGATGGCCTGCTGTTGCCTCTTTTTAAGTCTTAAATAAAAGAGCTCTAACTCACGCAAGTATACGTGGTCAACAAGTAATACAGAGGAAGTAAAGTATCGTCCCATAGAGACAGGACTAAATTAATTCACTATGCATCAGTTCTATCACTATACTCATTTGCCTAAACTATGGACTTACTTTTGGTGACAAAATTATTTCTATATTAATTAATAACTAAATATGCAAAGACTAACGAAATATATCAAGCTTGGAATTAATGGGATCTTAACTTCATTTAATAATTCATCTAAATACCACTATCATGCTAGTAAGTTCACATATCACTGAAAAGTAGCCAAGAACACAAAAATAGACATAACCATTTGTCAATGCATTATGACCTACTTACATAATATCCATACTCGATAGACACCATGTAATCATCACTATAACCAAAATCACTATATTTCTATGTGAAATTGCAATTATATTGAGTTTTAGCACAAGTCCTTATTTTAACTCTTACGGTGAAACAGTATATTTCTATCTGATTCACAAAATATTAAGCTAACCAATTAAGCCTCATATTCGCAAGCTATCATGATTACATCCATACTTATATGTTATTTTTCAATTCCATATAAGTACTAAAATCGAATGATGATCAAGCATTCATACGTGCAAAACAATCATGATAAAAATTCCTTATGATATATAAAACAAGCTAACAATCAAGACTGTAATTAAACTACATATTAAAATCCGTTAGAATCCCATAATGGAGATTAGTTCATGTCGGAACCAAAAGCCATTATGGGATCAAATCTACACATGGAAAAATAAACAATCAATTGAATAAAGAAGTAGATTGATCAAACCCAATTGTGAATAAAATTCCAAAGTAAACTTAAACCCACATCAAAATCCAATGCTTGAACAAAAGTAATCCACACACCAATCTCCTCTCTAGAAAAGTAGAATAATAAAATTACTAAAAGTCTCTAAGTTCATTCTTAGGGTTTCCTTCTCACTATCTGATCAATATAGACTAGAGTCCTCTTCAGAATTGGCTTCCTTTTCCTCCTTCAGCTGAACTTTAGCACCCAAAAACGTGCACTAGCGCCGCTGGCGCTAGCCCTAGCGCTGCTGGCGCTAACCCTTGCCCAGGAATTTACAAAAATGCCACTAGGTGTATTTTAAGCTCCAAATTTACCCTTTTGCCCCTCCAGCTCCAACTTACAATAAATAAACACAAAAACAAATAAAATAATACTAAAAATACTTAAAGACCACAATAATTAAGCCTAACAATACCTGATTCGTAGGTATAAAACCCACTCATCAAATACCCCCAAACATAACCAATTGCTTGTCCTCAAGCAATGCAATGATGCAAATGCAAACTAACTATCATGCCTACGAATCAAACAATCAACCAACATAGTATCCAACACCAGGCCTCAAAGATATCATAAATACTTAAGTAGAATCTCTAACCAATGCAAAGTTTCTAACTTTAACCAATTAGTTAAGTTACACCTGTCATCACCCATGTTGTGCGTGTGTGTATATCAACCATTTCAATCAATTACAATTCAAATCCATTGCATAATTGACTTCTTAGAAGAAAACTTTAAATTGCAACCCAAATCAACCCGTGAACACAACCAATTCAACTGATTCAAGCAATCACTAAGCAAAAGGGTATCACGAAGGTTATTTAACACATTTAAATCCTTTTTAAACCCTTCCCCAAGAATTCAAACAGTTTTTTTCCTTTTTAATGAGTGCATTTTATGCTCCATCTCATTTTCTTTTGAACGAGTGCGTTTTACGCTCCATCTCGTGCCATGTGTTTATGAGTGAGTGCGTTTTACGCTCCATCTCAACCCACCACACGATCCATTCTTCAATTGGGAAAGGTTCAAAATTTTCAAATTTCTCTTCTTCCCTTTTTTTTTCTTCACACCCCAAAATTCCCCCAAACTTAGATTCTTGCCTGTGTTTTATTAAATGGATGTTTCACCGATATTATCAAGTTTAAACCCCAAATCTTCCACCAGAAGAAAATTATGCAACAATTTGAATTAAACTAATCAAAACAATTGATTGTGTGCTTTCCTTATTAACAAAAGTTTCAGACATGTTAAACTTCACTACCTAATCAAAGTCATCACTAAGCACTAGTTTTTAATTCTTCTCAAATTAATACCATGAAACCAGTCTTATCATTGGCCACATTAGATACTATATCAATTCCTGCTTAATTCATGAAACTAAATGCATAACACAACCTAAAACGCAATGCAACTACCATGCAACAAGTCTAAACTCAAGAAAACAAAACAAACTAAATGCATGAAACCAAACAAAAAAAACTACCTACCCCCGAAACTTAACAAAACAATGCCCTCATTGAAAAAGAATAAAACATGAAGAACAGAGGACTCCCCTGATGAAGAACACTACTCATCATCACTGCCATCGGCAGCGTCATCATCATCCTCATCATCCGCATCAGAAGGCGAGTCAGGGGGTGGGTAAATAGAAAGAGGAGGAGCTGGTGTAAACTGGAATGGTCCTGCCAAAGGATTCAACCGTCCAAACATATCTGCCAAGGCTGTCGAGCAGTTAACATTATACGCATAAATCTCCGCCTGGCGCTGAGCAAGTCGACTCTGCTGTCGAGTCATCCGATCAAAACCCCTCTGAATCGATCCTGCCACTAAGTCTATCCGGCGAGTATGGTGCCGAAGATCCTGTCGGATAGTCTCAACTATAGTAGGGGCGGGAACCGGATCCTCAACAGGCGGTGGCTGTTCCTGTGCCTGCTCCTGTGGCTGCTGCTGTGGTAGGATGAAACCTAAACCCCGCGGATGCGACTCACCTCCACCCCATACTCTGTACCGTCCCATTGCAGCATGATAAATCGGAGGCAATGGGACCTGCATAATTTCATCTTTATCCCACTTGACTCCAGCTCGACGGCACAAATCTGTGATCAATGAAGGGCGAGGCAGTCCACCTGTGGTACTACCCTCAAGCGTGTGTATGATAGATTCATGAATTATCTCCCCTATATCCACTGTCTTCCCTTGAGCAATGCAAAACAATAACGCCGCCCGCAGATTAATGACATCGCTCATATGGCGGCACGGCATCAACTTAGCACAGATAAAAGCATGCCACGCTTTTCCATATCTACTCAATTTGGCTGAGGGAAAGTGATAAGTAGGTTTCATACCTACTTATTGGATGCTTTTTGGTTTCATTTGTTGCTTACCTAATAGCTACTTAGTACATTTTCATGCATTTTTTCCCTCTCTTTCGATTTTGATTCACTATTCTCATTATAAGGCTTTTGCATGTTTTTTTTGGTGAATTTGGCTCGGGGTTATTGCATTTGTGGATGGGATCTATTTGATTGTTTGTTGCTCCTGCAGGACACGAGAGTCGAGAAATTTTGTTACAGCAGCAGTGCAGCAAACTGGCAGCCGGCGCAGCTGCGCCCTGCTTGGCCTTGAGGCCGGCGCAGCTGCGCCCCTCCTGTTCATCACCTGCCCCCGGCGCAGCTGCGCCCCTTTTACAAAGGGCGCCGGCGCAGCTGCGCCTGTCGCCAGCCAGCCATGCAACACGTTCCATCCAGCGAAGCAGCATTATCAGGAAATGGAGTGGTGCCAGATTTTGAGGATTCGGTGGGTTTGAACTTTATTAGTGGCAATCAAAATAAGTCAAAAGAAGACAAATCATGCATGCATTATTAGCCAATTTTGGAATTCAATTTGTAGATTCCCCTCCTACACGAAAAATAGAGTAGTTTACTGCATGTTTGCTTAAAACTTGGAAACAATCAGCTGAGCATAATTGGCATTTGGGAATTGAAGAATGGAGCTATATGGATGCTGAATTGGAGATTGGGAGCAAGAAATCAACTATCTACACAACTTGGAAAATCATCAGAAGTTGCAGAATGGAAACAGGGAGCTTGAATATTTTCTGTTTTTGATTAATTTTCCTATTCTGTAATTATGATGATGAACCAATTGTGCTTGATGAATTTTAGTCTTGTTATTATGAACTAAACTTAATTCTTGGGATTATAATGGATCTTTTGCATTACTAAGAATTGAAATGCTTCCTTATTTTTGCTAGTTGGTTATAAGAGGAATAGCTAGCATAATCTATACTTCATGTTTAATTGCTTGATCACCAATTACTATGATAATTTATATGGAATTGAGAAAGGAAATATAAGTTGAGATCTAATTATGCTAGCATATGTTCATAATCTTTACATTCCTCGTGAAATTATGATTCGTGCTTAGGATAGAGATATACCGAAGCACCATGTGTGGTCATTCGAAAACTTGTTCTTAAACCCTTTTGATTGTAATTCACATAGAAATATAGTGCGTTAGTCATCTAGGGTGTTCACATTCATTCTATCAATTGTGGATTTAGTGTGATATGGATATGGTGCATCGAGAGATGGTCATATTTTACTTTCGTGTTTTCGACCAACATTCCATAGTAATCAATTAGCAACAATAGGAAGCATGCGAATCTAAGTATGCATTAAGTGAAATTATAATCCCAAGCCCATAAAATCTGTATTTTTACAACCAAATTTGTTCTAATTGTTTCATTAGTAATCGTTAGATTATTTCATCACTAAAATCGCTTGTTTAAAGAGGCCGAACTAATTATAAAATCGGTGTTTGTATTCATAAATGCAATTCAATTCCTCGTGGGATCGATACTTTACTTACTTTATATTACTTGTGGATCACGTGCACTTGCGTGTATGAGTTTTATTTGTTATACATACAAATATCCCAACAAGTTTTTGGCGCCGTTGCCGGGGATTTGTAATTGCGTTTATAACGTTCATCATCAATTTAAATTAGATTGGTTTTAGTTAAACAAATCTGTTCTTATTCTAATTCTGTTGTATTTTCTTCTACATTGTGATAGGTACTCTTGAGTAGTGTATGCATACTCGGTCGAAGAATCCTGACTTATTACCTTTTGTGGATAACATTAAGAAAAGGGTTCAACAATCAAGGAAGTGTGCTGAAAATACTCTGGAGGATCTAGAACAACCTCAACCAATGGTGGGAGAAGCACAAAAAGCCTTAAGAGATTATGCTACGCCAAGAATCAATGATTTGCAATCAAGTATCTCAAGGCCAGCCATAAGATCCAATTCCTTTGAAATCAAACTGGGGATAATCCATATGATCCAAAATTATGTCCAATTCGGAGGGATGGTGGTTGATGACCCAAATGAGCACTTGATAAATTTTTTGGAGATCTGTGATACATTCAAATTCAGCGGGATCTCGGAAGATACGGTGAGATTACGGTTATTCCCATTCACATTGAGGGACAAAGCAAAAAGTTGGCTACACTCGCTACCACCGGGATCCATTACTACTTGGCAAGATTTGGCCCAGAAATTTTTAGCAAAGTTCTTCCCACCTTCCAAAACTGCCAAGTTGAGAAATGACATCTCTTCATATGAACAACATCATGGAGAATCCTTGTACGAGACATGGGAGCGGTACAAGGAACTATTGAGAAAGTGTCCACATCACGGTTTGCCCCAATGGATGCAGCTTCACACATTTTACAATGGGTTGAATATTCAAACACGGACAAGCATTGATGCAGCTGCGGGTGGAGCATTCATGGGTAAAAACTATGACGAAGCTTATGAACTTTTGGAGACTATGGCTGCAAACAACTATCAATGGCCATCCTCCAGATCCAGCCAACCAAAAGTAGCAGGGATACTAGAGGTTGACACAACCACTTCACTTCAAGCCCAAATTTCGGCTATAGTCAAAAAGATTAATAACATATATGAAGGAAAAGGGCATCAAGTCTCCATGATATGTGAGCTTTGTGCAGGTTCACACTCTTCTGATCAATGTGCCATCAATGCGGAGTCAGTGCAATTTGTGAGCAACCGACAAGGCCAACAGCAAGCTCCAAAACCTATCCATCCTCCGGGGTTCCCCATTCAGCAACAAATCTCGGCTACTGATAAAAAGGTTGCCGAACTAAGTGAAAATTTGGAGAAATACATGGCCAAAACTGACAGGTTGGAGCAAGGCCAAACATTAGGCTTCAAGAATCTGGAAAATCAAATGAGTCAATTGTTCAGTTTGTTGTCTGGCAGACCTCAAGGAGCCCTTCCTAGCGACACAGAAATCAATCCAAGGAGAAATGGGAAGGAGCAATGCCAAGCTGTCACCACCAGAAGTGGGAAGCAGACCCTGCCAGATGGCGCAGCTGCGCCCCTATCACTCGAGAAGACAGCGCAGCTGCGCCCTTCTTCAGCACTGGAACCAGACCGCACAGCTGCGCCAATTTTGCAAAGGGAACCGGCGCAGCTGCGCCCCTCCCCAGAAACTGCTACTGCTGAATTTTTTGAAGAAGAGGATAGCCTTGAGAGATCTGAACCCGCACCAACAAAAAGCACAGAGAAAACTCAACCTCCTCCCACCAGGTACTATCCACCAGTTCTGTACCCTCAAAGGCAGCAAAAGCAGAAGATGGACAAGCAATTTTCTAAGTTTCTAGAGGTGTTCAAAAAGCTTCAAATCAATATACCATTTGCAGAAGCTTTAGAACAAATGCCGAGCTATGCCAAGTTCATGAAGAGTATTCTGTCAAGAAAGAAGAAACTGCAAGATTTTGAAATTGTAGCTTTGACAGAGGAATGCAGTGCGGTATTACAAAGGAAGCTACCTCCAAAATTAAAGGATCCTGGCAGTTTCACCATTCCTTGCACCATTGGAGACTTATCATTCAAGAAATGCTTGTGTGATCTTGGTGCAAGCATTAATCTCATGTCGTTGTCCATTTTTACTCAGTTGGGATTACCAACACCCAAGCCGACAAATGTCTCTCTTCAGCTAGCAGATCGTTCAGTCACTTATCCGAGAGGTATTGTGGAAGATGTCCTGGTTAAGGTTGATAAGTTCATTTTCCCAGCTGATTTCATAATCCTAGACTTTGAGGAGGACAAGGACATTCCCATCATACTTGGGAGGCCATTTCTAGCTACCAGGAGAACTCTCATTGATGTGCAAAAAGGAGAATTGACAATGAGGGTTCAAGACCAAGAAGTTACCTTTAATGTCTTCAAGGCTATGAAATTTCCAACCGAAGAGGAAGAGTGTTTCCGTGTTGACATCATTGAAGAGGCAGTGACCGAGGAATTCATTAAGGCCACACATAGGGACTTGCTTGAGAAGACACTAACAGGAGACATCGACTTGGACGAACCCGAGAACTGTGAGTATGTTCATTTTCTAGATGCAATACCCAGGATGGCAAAGTTCAAGGTACCTGTTGAGCCCTTGAAAAGCTCAAATGATGCCTCATCTCAATTAAAACCATCTAGAGAGGTACCTCCTAAACTTGATCTAAAACCCTTACCTAGTCATCTCAGGTATGCATACTTAGGCACTTCAGATACATTACCTGTCATTATTTCCTCTGCACTAACATCCTTGCAGGAAGCCAAACTGATAAGAATCCTCAGAGAATTCCAAGGGGTTATTGGATGGACCATTGCAGACATAAAGGGAATCAGCCCCTCATTTTGCATGCACAAAATCCTGATGGAAGATGACAGCAAGCCTACCATAGAGCATCAAAGAAGGCTGAATCCTATCATGAAAGAAGTGGTTAAAGCAGAAATTCTGAAATGGCTAGACGCCGGGATCATTTATCCCATTTCTGACAGTCCATGGGTAAGCCCAGTGCAGTGTGTACCAAAGAAGGGAGGAATAACTGTGGTAAGAAATGAGAATAACGAGCTAATACCAACCCGAACAGTCACGGGGTGGAGAGTTTGCATGGATTATCGAAAGCTCAACAAAGCCACAAGGAAAGATCACTTTCCACTCCCATTCATCGATCAAATGTTGGACCGACTTGCAGGGCATGAGTACTACTGTTTGCTTGATGGATATTCTGGTTATAATCAAATTGTCATCGCTCCTGAGGATCAAGAGAAGACCACTTTTACTTGTCCTTATGGAACTTTTGCTTTCAGGCGAATGTCTTTTGGTCTATGTAATGCTCCTGCCACATTTCAGCGGTGCATGATGGCAATATTTTCTGACATGGTGGAAATCAACATGGAGGTCTTCATGGATGACTTCTCAGTGTTCGGAAGCTCCTTTGACAGCTGTCTAGAGAATTTAGTCATGGTATTGAAGAGATGCGTGGAAACAAATCTTGTGCTTAATTGGGAGAAATGTCATTTCATGGTCCATGAAGGAATAATTTTGGGTCATAAGGTATCAGCCAAAGGTTTGGAGGTGGATAAAGCAAAGTTAGAAACTATCGAGAAACTGCCTCCACCGACCTCTGTGAAGGGGGTTCGAAGTTTTTTGGGCCATGCTAGATTCTACCGGAGATTTATCAAAGACTTCTCCAAAATCACAAAACCCCTGTGCAACCTATTAGAAAAAGATGTTCCGTTTCTATTCGATGAAAATTGCTTAGCAGCATTTGAGTTGTTGAAACAGAAGTTGACTTCGGCACCTGTGATAGTGGCACCGGATTGGTCTCTTCCATTTGAGCTCATGTGTGATGCTAGTGACTACGCTGTAGGCGTGGTATTGGGACAGCGCAGAGATAAGGTTCTACATGCAGTCTACTATGCCAGCAAAACACTTTCAGAGGCCCAAATTAATTACACCACCACCGAGAAGGAACTACTCGCGGTTGTTTATGCATTCGACAAGTTCCGATCCTATCTCGTTGGAACAAAGGTAGTGGTGTACACTGATCATGCAGCAATTCAGTATTTGATCTCAAAGAAAGATGTCAAGCTAAGATTAATCAGGTGGATCCTTTTGCTCCAAGAATTTGACTTAGAAATTAAGGACAAGAAGGGCACAGAAAATCTGGTAGCCGATCATCTTTCCCGTTTAGACCATCCGGATTTGGAGAGCAAAGTGAAGGTTGAAATAAATGATTGCTTCCCTGATGAACAGCTATTTGCAATCACATCCGAGATCCCATGGTTCGCCGATATTGTCAACTATCTTGTGAGTCATGTACTACCACCGGATCTAACTTCTGAGCAGAAGAAGAAATTTTTGCATGATACAAAGAGATACATGTGGGATGAGCCTTACTTGTTCAAACAATGCACGGATCTTGTGATCCGAAGATGCATCCCCGATGTCGAGACTACCAGTATATTACATGCATGTCATTCTTCTCTGTATGGCGGCCATTATGGAACGCAGAGAACAGCAGCCAAGGTACTCCAGGCCGGATTTTATTGGCCCACCTTGTTCAAAGATGCCCATCAGTTCATAAAGAATTGTGACCGATGCCAACGAGTGGACAACATCTCCAACCGCAATGAAATGCCACTAAATGTGATCTTAGAGGTGGAGATCTTTGACGTTTGGGGCATAGATTTCATGGGACTATTTCCATCATCTTGCAACAATCTCTACATCCTACTTGCAGTTGATTATGTGTCCAAATGGGTGGAAGCGTCTGCCTTACCTACCAATGATGCTAAGGTGGTTCTCAGGTTCCTACAGAAGAGCATTTTCACTAGATTTGGCACCCCTCGTGCTATCATTAGTGATGAGGGCAGTCATTTCTGCAACAAACAGTTCACAGCCCTCCTGGACAAATATGGAGTGAGACACAGAATTGCCACAGCCTACCACCCACAAACTAATGGTCAAGCCGAAGTATCCAACTGAGAGGTAAAAAGAATTCTGGAAAAGATTGTTAATCCTTCCAGAAAGGATTGGTCTCTAAAGTTAGATGAAGCCTTGTGGGCTTATAGAACTGCATACAAGACACCTCTCGGCATGTCTCCTTACCACATGGTTTATGGCAAAGCTTGTCATCTACCGGTCGAATTAGAGCATAAAGCTTACTGGGCGATTAAAAAGTTGAATTTCGACCCATCTGCAGCAGGAGAAAGGAGACTTCTACAGCTAAATGAACTTGATGAGTTCCGTTTGCAAGCCTATGAGAATTCTAAACTCTACAAGGAAAAGGTAAAGAGATGGCACGACCGAAAGATCATTGAGAGGAAATTTGAACCTGGCCAAGAAGTCTTGCTATTCAACTCCAGGCTCAAGTTATTCCCAGGAAAGCTCAAATCCCGCTGGTCCGGGTCCCTTTACCATCACTGCAGTATTCCCACACGGAGCCATCGAAATTGTTGGAAAGGACAGTCGGCTACCATTCAAGGTTAATGGCTAAAGATTGAAGCACTATTGGGGAGGCGAGTTCGATCGCCAAAAGTCCTCAGTTGTCCTATCCATGAACTGAGCAACAAGGATAGTCGAGCTAACCGACTTTAAACCAAAGCGCTCCTCGGGAGGTAACCCGAGATCACTATTATTATTTTTATTTCTTATGTGATTTTTATTTAGTTTGTGTGATTTCATTTTAACATGCTTGTTTGTTTTTCAGGTGTCCTATCGCGCCCTCAATCGTTTGACTTAGGCACACTTTAAGTGTGGGGGTGCATTGTCCCATTGCATTGCACATGCATTGTTCAAAAGAGAGAAAATTTTCCAGGTATCCTGAGCACCAGCGCAGCTGCGCCCCATCTTCAGTACAGCACCAGCGCAGCTGCGCCGGGCCACCTTTGCATGCAGCATCTGAGCAGCTGCGCAGCTGCGCCTCACCATCAGTTCATCACCGGCGCAGCTGCGCCAGTGTCCGCCTGAGCTAGCCTGAGCCTCAGCGCAGCTGCGCCCACTTCCCAGTACAACTACGGCGCAGTTGCGCCCATCGCAGAATTTTTTTTTATAAATAGGGCAGTCCCCATCAGTCATATCACATCACAATCATCAAACCCTAAACCTAAAACACTCTCTAGCAGCAAAACAAACCCTCTCCTCTCATCCCTAACCACTCTCACCAAACCCTAACTACCTATAATCTTCCATCAAACCCTAATCACATACCACCATGCCGAATCGTGCACGCACTCCCCAACCTTCTTCTTCCAGCAGCAGCGGATCCGAATCTACTGGTGGTGGCATCAAATCCGGCGTTTGGGTTGGTTGTTATTCTTGACCAAATCCGGCGTTTGGGTTGGTTGTTATTCATTGAGACACCGAAGTCAGCCCCCATGGCCATCGTTCGGGAATTCTATGCCAACGCCCGGGAAACACAAAATGGGATTTCCTTCGTGCGAGGCAAACAGGTCTCCTACTCGGCGCAGACAATCAATGAACTTTTCCGCCTGCCATCTTCTACTGCTGAGGCCACCAACTGGGTGGTACATGAGCGCTACGAGACCGACCTTGACGCTTTGATGCAGGAGATGTGCCAACCGGGCACTCAGTGGAGGACTCAGCCAGGCACCACCTTGAAGGTCCACTTCCCTCAGACCGCGCTAAACAGATATGCCAAGGCGTGGTACACTTTCATTTGCGCGAGTATCTTGCCGACCACCCATCATCAGGACGTGACACGGGACCGCGCGGTACTCTTGCACCGCATTCTGCGTGGAGGAAGCATCGACGTGGGATATATCATCAACCAGTCCATGCTTCGTTTCATGCGGGCTGTCACTTCCGGTGCTATTCCACACGCCTCGATCATCACACGCCTATGCCTAGCGGCAAACGTGGAATGGGGCGAGGAGACTCTCCAGTTGCCTATGCGGGACATCGATAGCGCCACGATCCGAAAGTATAATGTATAGCGCAGTGGAGAGTCCCGGCCTAATGGGTTGGGCTTTATTATGGCTGATGAGGAGGAGGAGGCCAGTGAGGAGGACGTGCCTGCCCCGCCAGTACAGCAGGGGGGAGTCAGTGGACATGAGCGCGACATGCGCCGCCTGCAGCGCCGCATGGACGCGTTGCACACGAGCTTTAGGGATTACAGCATCTCCTTCGCAGGTGCACTATCGGAGGCGTTCAGTCAGCAGGGGGTCCACATTGAGTTTCCCACATTCGGCTCCGGCATCCCTTATCCTCCGCCCGACACGCCGCTTAGCGGCGCCGAGGACGCTTCTTAGGGGAGTACTCTTTACCCTAATATCTCCAATGAGGACATTACATATTTTAAGTTTGGGGGTATTAGGCTTGCCTAGTTTATTTCGTGATGCTTTCAATTATCTGTTTTATTGTTATTTTAGGTATTTGTTTGCTTATTTTCGTTAATTCATAGAGTATTGCATAAAAAAAATGGTGAATTTCTCATGCATATCATATCACATCATGTAGTTTAGTTGCATGATCCTCTTATGTTGATTAGTATACATCCCCACATGCCTATGATGAAATTTTTTGATTTTTGCTAACTGTTAAGACTTGGGTCGAATGCTATGATACATTGCAACTCTTGTCTTGTGTTTGCTATGATAGAACCCGGTTTGCACGTTCTTGGTAGTTCTCTAACTAAGTAGCCCAAAGATTCGCATAATTGAGTTCTGGGGAGAATTGGTTGTGTTTTTAATGATTGAGGCATTTGTGGGTAGTATTAGTTGAGATCACACGTGTTCAAGTTTGGGGGAGTACTTAGTAGAGTATTTATGCAACGAAATGGAGCGTAAAACGCATTCGTTGGTAAAAAAAAAGGGAAAAAAAAGAAAAATGTAAATAAATGCTTGGTTAGCCTAGTTTTGTGGCCTTTGATATTCGAGTAAGTACACCCTAGGGGATGTCTCTACACCTAGCGCCCTATGACCAATTGGTTTGGGAGTCGTTGGCCGAAAGCTCGCTACATGGGTATCATTGAATAGCCTAAGGGAACTAGGCATTGCACAACCAAGCGTCATAGTCCGAATAACCTCTAAGTCGGTACTCAATTTGGACATAGAGTGGTTTTAACTATATCTACCCTTTAGTATGAAAATTTGAGTAAATAAATTTTCCCTAAGAAACATATTATGAAAATCATTTGGGTTGCTACAAGTTGATGATGACTACACACACACTCTTTATTGTTCACTACAGATTTGAGTGGCATGATTTTCATGATAAACGGACCAAGTTTTAATGTGACGCTTGATTCTTCTGAGGCAAATTTTTTTTGGATTGATTACTAATTGATGAGGGTCATGGTACATTCTTATATCATTACATGCATTCATGTTTTCATTTATTTCATTGTATTTGCTTGAGGACAAGCAACAATTTAAGTTTGGGGGTATTTGATAAGTAGGTTTCATACCTACTTATTGGATGCTTTTTGGTTTCATTTGTTGCTTACCTAATAGCTACTTAGTACATTTTCATGCATTTTTTCCCTCTCTTTCGGTTTTGATTCACTATTCTCATTATAAGGCTTTTGCATGTTTTTTTTTGGTGAATTTGGCTCGGGGTTTATTGCATTTGTGGATGGGAGCTATTTGATTGTTTGTTGCTCGTGCAGGACACGAGAGTCGAGAAATTTTGTTACAGCAGCAGTGCAGCAAACTGGCAGCCGGCGCAGTTGCGCCCTGCTTGGCCTTGAGGCCGGCGCAGCTGCGCCCCTCCTGTTCATCACCTGCCCCCGGCGCAGCTGCACCCCTTTTACAAAGGGCGCCGGCGCAGCTGCGCCTGTCGCCAGCCAGCCATGCAACACGTTCCATCCAGCGAAGCAGCATTATCAGGAAATGGAGTGGTGCCAGATTTTGAGGATTCGGTGGGTTTGAACTTTATTAGTGGGAATCAAAATAAGTCAAAAGAAGACAAATCATGCATGCATTATTAGCCAATTTTGGAATTCAATTTGTAGACTCCCCTCCTACATGAAAAATAGAGTAGTTTACTGCATGTTTGCTTAAAACTTGGAAACAATCAGCTGAGCATAATTGGCATTTGGGAATTGAAGAATGGAGCTATATGGATGCTGAATTGGAGATTGGGAGCAAGAAATCAACTATCTACACAACTTGGAAAATCATCAGAAGTTGCAGAACGGAAACAGGGAACTTGAGTATTTTCTGTTTTTGATTAATTTTCCTATTCTGTAATTATGATGATGAACCAATTGTGCTTGATGAATTTTAGTCTTGTTATTATGAACTAAACTTAATTCTTGGGATTATAATGGATCTTTTGCATTACTAAGAATTGAAATGCTTCCTTATTTTTGCTAGTTGGTTATAAGAGGAATATCTAGCATAATCTATACTTCATGTTTAATTGCTTGATCACCAATTACTATGATAATTTATATGGAATTGAGAAAGGAAATATAAGTTGAGATCTAATTATGCTAGCATATGTTCATAATCTTTACATTCCTCGTGAAATTATGATTCGTGCTTAGGATAGAGATATACCGAAGCACCATGTGTGGTCATTCAAAAACTTGTTCTTAAACCCTTTTGATTGTAATTCACATAGAAATATAGTGCGTTAGTCATCTAGGGTGTTCACATTCATTCTATCAATTGTGGATTTAGTGTGATATGGATATGGTGCATCGAGAGATGGTCATATTTTACTTTCGTGTTTTCGACCAACATTCCATAGTAATCAATTAGCAACAATAGGAAGCATGCCAATCTAAGTATGCGTTAAGTGAAATTATAATCCCAAGCCCATAAAATCTGTTTTTTTACAACCAAATTTGTTCTAATTGTTTTATTAGTAATCGTTAGATTATTTCATCACTAAAATCGCTTGTTTAAAGAGGCCGAACTAATTATAAAATCGGTGTTTGTAGTCATAAATGCAATTCAATCCTTGTGGGATCGATACTTTACTTACTTTATATTACTTGTGGATCACGTGCACTTGCGTGTATGAGTTTTATTTGTTATACATACAAATATCCTAACAGAAAGTGCACAGCTTCTTGTTGGTCAGACAGCTTCCATTCAGTCCCTGGTTCACAGAGGGCTTCTATAATCTCAGAATAATCCAAATCCTCTTCCAAGTATTTCGTATAGCCATCCCTGTGAATTTTCTGCAACCCATAATACGCATTAATACTTTTACGGCCCACATTTATTTCCTGACCCCGAACCATAACCAGATTCCCATTAGCTTCTTTAGCATTTGCATAAAACTCCTTCACAATATTCACGGCAACTGGTTCGGGTTGTGCAGTAAATACCATCCAATTGCGGTTGCGTATCATTTGAGCTAATTCCCCATCTACCCGCTCAATAGGTAGCAAGCCCCGCTCAGGAATTAGAGATTTCTCGGAAGACCAATTTTTAAACCTATCACTTGCTTCGGGGCTAACAAATTTCTTCTTATCATACTTGACCACAGCTGATGAACCTGAACTTTCTCCTCTATGTCTTTTGGGAGCCATTTATAACCAATTAAACACAAATCAAGACCCAAAAGAACTCAAAATTTAGTTTGGGCAATCTGTCGAACACTTGGTATGCACACTTTAAAAAGCCTTAAACAATGTTTCCCCCAAACTTATGAATAACCCAATTAAGCACAATAAAATCTCCCACAACTTGCAAGCATAAAGATAGACAATTGAAACTTAAACCCCAATCTCCAGTGAGCCAACACAAACTCAATTGGGTTACAAGCACAAACAAAGAATTATCTCCAACTACTAGCAATTAAACTCTCTAGCCAACAATTTCAAGTACTAATTAATCAATAATGTAAAGCTTACTTGAAATTGGAATTACCCATGTGAGAACCTTTAATCCTTCTTGGCTATGGAAGTTCTTTGGTAGCAGTTGTTGAAAGCCGACGGTAGTTGGGAATATGGGTGATTGATTGTTAATGTTTGATTGGTGGAAAATAACTTCTATGCAGCAACAATGGAGAAAAGTTGGCTAGAGGCGGCTTGAATGAGGTAGAAGAAGAAGCAAAATTGGCTTTGTAGTACAAAAATTACAATAACCCCGACCTAGGGTTTCAGACTTTATTATTTTTTTTCAAAATTCCCTGCCTAGCGCTTCTAGCGCTATAGAATGACTTGATTGAGCGCTAATAGCGCTATGCTGCAGTGTGTTGTAGCGTGGTGTAGCGCCGCTGGCGCTATGTTGGGCGCTAACAGCGCTATTATGCAGACTTTGTTGGCTTGGGGCAGCGCCTTTGGCACTTGCTTCGTGCGTTGGTGAGCGCTTCTGGCGCTGGATGTGTGCTGAACCGGGCATGATGTAGCGCTACTGGCGCTTGGCTGGGCAAAGTGTGGGCGCCTCTGGCGCTATGGTACAGTAGCTCATGGCAAGGTGGAGCGCCTCTGGCGTTATGGGTATGCTAGGTTGGGCGCTAATAGCGCTTATAAGCACACTTAGTCAATTTTTTTTTTTTGCCAATTTCAAGTTTCCACCTGCACACACATCAACCCAAGTCCAAAATTAGTTACAGAAACCCTTTTTTTTTTTTTTATACCAAAGTTTAAAGAAAATAAATTACGAAACAAAAGAAGAACAGAAGATTAAAATGCTGGGTTGCCTCCCAGATAGCACTAAGGTATAGTCAATTAGCTTGACTGTTTTTGAAGCTCATGTTGCAGATAAGATTAAGGTGACTTTCTGTCTGTCCACCTCATCCCCAAAGTAATGCTTCAGCCTCTGTCCATTCACCTTGAACGATTGATCCGGAAATTTGTCGTATACTTCAATCGCGCCATGTGGAAAGACCGTCTTCACTGTGAATGGTCCTGACCATCTTGATTTCAGTTTCCCGGGAAAAAGTTTAAGTCTGGAATTGAAAAGTAAAACCCTTTGTCCCGGTTCGAATGTTCTCTCAATGATCTTACGATCATGCCATTTCTTCACCTTCTCCTTATACAGCTTTGAGTTTTCATAAGCCCGTAGTCTAAATTCGTCCAACTCATTGATTTGGAGTAAACGCTTCTCCCCTGCAGCTGTCGAATCAAAGTTCAACTTCCGAATTGCCCAATATGCTTTGTGTTCTAGCTCCATCGGAAGATGACAAGCTTTTCCATATACCAGCTGAAACGGTGACATACCCAACGGAGTTTTGTACGCAGTCCTATATGCCCACACAACGTCATCTAGCTTTAAGGACCAATCCTTCCTCGTCGGATTCATAATTTTTTCGAGGATTCTTTTTACTTCTCGATTGGATACTTCCGCTTGGCCGTTTGTCTGGGGGTGATAAACTGTAGCAATACGATGATTTACCCCATACTTAGCCAGCAACGCTGTGAACTGCCTGTTGCAGAAGTGACTACCTTCATCACTGATAATAGCCCTAGGAGTCCCAAATCTAGTGAAAATACTGCAATGCAAAAACTTTAGGACTACCTTGGCATCATTTGTCGGGAGTGCTGCCACTTCTACCCATTTAGACACATAGTCAACTGCTAAGAAGATGTAGAGATTACCGCACGAAGACACAAAAGGCCCCATGAAATCAATCCCCCAAACGTTGAAAACTTCTACTTCAAGGATGGTATTCAAAGGCATTTCATTCCTCTTTGAAATATTACCAACTCTCTGACATCTATCACACCGCTGAACAAAACTGTAAGCGTCTTTAAAGATCGTTGGACAGTAGAATCCTGCTTGAAGTACTCTAGCCGCTGTTCTCTCTCCACCATAATGTCCTCCATATACAGAAGAATGGCAATCTTGTAAAATCCCTTCGGTCTCACTATATGGGATACACCTTCTTATCATTTGATCCGCACATTGTTTAAACAAATACGGCTCATCCCATATATACCATTTGACATCGTGCAAGAACTTTTTCTTTTGGTGCCCCACCAAGTCAGAAGGTATCATCTTACTCACCAAATAATTTGCGTAATCCGCAAACCATGGCACTTCCCCTTGCACCACAAACAACTGCTCATCCGGAAAAGATTCATTAATTTCAACTTTGTCTTCTATCTCCCTTTCCGGCTACTCTAGTCGAGACAAGTGGTCTGCCACTTGGTTTTCGGTACCCTTCCTATCCTTGATCTCCAAATCAAATTCTTGCAACAGCAATATCCTCCTAATCAATCTGGGCTTGGCATCCTTCTTCGCCACTAAGTGTCGAATTGTCGAATGATCCATATACACTATTACCTTTGTGCCTATCAGATATGCCCTAAATTTATCAAAGGCATACACCACTGCCAATAACTCTTTCTCTGTGGTGGTGTAGTTTAACTGTGCATCTGTAAGGGTCTTGCTGGCATAGTATATCACATGAAACATCTTCTCATTCCTTTGCCCCAAAACAGCCCCCACTGCGTAATCACTGGCATCACACATCAGCTCAAACGGCAACGCCCAATCTGGTGCTGTGATAACTGGTGCTGATGTTAACTTATTCTTTAAATGCTCAAATGCCCTCATGCAAGCCTCATCAAAATTAAACTGTGCATCCTTCTCCAATAAACTGCACAATGGTTTAGTTATCTTGGAGAAGTCCTTGATGAATCTGCGGTAGAAACCTGCATGACCAAGAAAACTGCGGACACCTCTTACTGATGTGGGTGGAGGTAAATTCTCAATCGTTTCCAGCTTTGCCCTGTCCACCTCAATGCCTTTCTTCGACACTTTGTGTCCCAGTATGACTCCTTCTTGCACCATAAAATGGCATTTCTCCCAATTCAATACTAAATTTGTCTCAACACATCTCTTTAAAACCATTACCAAGTTTTCAAGACATAGATCGAAAGAATCACCAAATACCGAGAAGTCATCCATAAATACCTCAACATTCTGTTCGACCATGTCTGAAAAAATCGCTGTCATACATCTCTGAAAAGTGGCTGGAGCATTGCACAACTCGAAAGACATTCTTCTAAAGGCAAAAGTGTCGTATGGACATGTAAACGTAGTCTTTTCCTGGTCTTCTGGAGCTATCGTAATCTGATTGTAGCCTGAATACCCATCCAGAAGGTAATAGTACTCATGACCCGCCAGTCGGTCCAACATCTGATCGATAAACGGAAGTGGAAAATGGTCCTTACTTGTAGCTTTGTTAAGCTTGCGGTAGTCCATGAAAATTCTCCACCGTGTTACGGTTCGCGTTGGGATCAACTCGTTATTCTCATTGGTGACAACGGTCATTCCACCCTTCTTTGGTACGCACTGCACAGGGCTCACCCATGCACTATCCGAGATAGGGTAGATTATTACCGCATCCAGCCATTTCAGTATCTCCTTCTTAACCACTTCTTTCATTATAGGATTGAGCCTTCTTTGCTGTTCAACTGTCGGCTTGCTACCATCTTCCAGTAAGATCTTGTGCATGCAAAAAGACGGGCTTATCCCCTTGATATCGGCTATGGTCCATCCAATAGCTGATTTAAACTCTCTAAGCACTCGTAGCAGTTTTTCCTCCTGAAAAGATGTTAGTGCAGAAGAAATAATCACAGGTAGCTTCGAATCTTTATTTAAAAATGCGTACCTGAGATGTTCTGGAAGTGGTTTAAGTTCAAGTTCAGGAGGCATCTCGAGAGATGGTTTTAACTTTACCGATGTCTCTCCCGCTTTCGTAAGTGGCTCGATAGGTGTTCTGAATTTTCCGAATTTGGGGGTGGTATTCAGATATTGCACAAGTTCAGCACATTCTTCATCCTCCAAATCTGAATTTTCAGCAATCACTCGCTGGAGTGGTTCATATCCCAACAAACTTCCAACTTCATCATGCACTATACTATCCACCAAATCTACTCTGAAGCATTCTTCTTCATCGGTTGGGAGCTTCATTGCTTTGAAAACGTTAAACGTCACCTCCTGGTCATGTACACGCATTATAAGCTCCCCTTTCTGCACGTCTATCAAAGTCCTCCCAGTGGCTAGGAATGGTCTCCCTAGTATGATTGGTATATTTTTGTCCTCCTCATAATCCAGAATGATGAAGTCCGCCGGAAAGATAAATTTATCCACTTTCACCAGTACGTCCTCCACTATCCCCCGTGGATATGTGATAGATCTATCGGCTAACTGCAGAGAGATATTTGTTGGTCTTGGTTCCGGTAATCCCAACTGACTGAATACTGACAACGGCATCAGGTTGATACTTGCCCCAAGATCACACAAACATTTATCGAAACTCATCTTTCCGATCGTGCATGGAATTGTGAAACTGCCCGGATCTTTCAACTTTGGAGGTAATTTACGTTGAAGCACTGCACTGCATTCCTCTGTCAAGGCCGCTGTCTCAAACTCGTCTAACCTTCTCTTCCTTGACAGTATACCCTTCATAAACTTTGCATAACTTGGCATTTGTTCCAATGCCTCCGCGAAAGGTATGTTGATCTGCAGTTTCTTAAAAACCTCCAAAAACTTTCTGAACTGTTTATCATCCCTCTGTCTATTCAATCTTTGCGGATATGGAACTCGAGGGTGAACTTGCGGTACTATATTCACGGGTGTCTTATCTGAACTAGCTTTCTCCTTCTCCACTTGTTGCAACTCGGACTCATCCTTCTTCTCTTTCTGTTCAGCTTCAATTTCTGTCTCAGTTTCTACCCAAGTGTCATCCCCTTGTAAACTCGGTGCTGCTGTTTCTGGTGCATTTCCTGAATATTGCTTTCCCGATCTGAGTGTAATGGCCTGACACTGTTCCTTACCTTCTCTCCGTGGATTTGCCTCTCTGTTACTTGGCAATGAACCCTGGGGCCTGCTGTTAAGCATAGGCGCCATTTGCCCCATCTGAGCTTCCAGATTTTTAATAGCCACTGCCTGGCTTTTGATCATCACCTCTGTATTTGCCATGTACTTTAACATCATCTCCTCCATTTCTGATTTCTTTTCCTGCGGAGGTGCATATGGAGTAGGATGTTGTTGTTGAGAATATCCCGGTGGAAAAGGTGGTCTTGGAGCATACTGTTGTTGTGCTGGTTGAAACTGATTGTTCTGCTGAAACTGTTGTTGCTGACTTCCTTGGTTGTTCGACCAACTAAAGTTTGGATGATTGCAGTTGTTGGGGTGGTATGTGTTCTGAAACTGACCCTGGTCTTTCTTATAAGTGTTCACATACTGCACCGACTCCGAGTTGATAGCACATTGATCCGTTGAATGCGACCCCGCGCAAATCTCACATACGACGGCAACTGACTTGGCTTTGCTTTCCGACAACAAATCTATTTTCTTTGCCATAGCCGCCATCTGTGCTGACAACTGGGTAATAACATCCACTTCCAACAAACTTGCAACTCTGGGCTGTGACGTTCTGGCTGTAGGATTTTGAAAATCATTTACTGTCATAGTCTCAATAAGGTTATAAGCCTCGTCATAGCTCTTTGCCCCTAAAGCTCCACCCGCAGCTGCATTTACCATCTACCTAGACTGTCATCCCAATCCATTATAAAACGTGTTGATCACCATCCAATCTAGCATCCCATGGTGTGGACACTTCCTTAGCATCTCCTTGTACCTATCCCAAGCCTCGTATAAGGACTCACCCTGTTGTTGCTCAAATTGAGAAATTGCTGTCCTTAGTTTTGCAGTTTTAGCCATTGGGAAAAACTTGGCTAGAAATTTTTGTGTTAGGTCCTCCCAGGTAGTAATTGATCCTGCAGGCAAAGAATGGAGCCAACTTCTTGCTCGATCCCTCAATGAAAATGGAAACAGTCTTAGTCGAATGGCATCCTCCGTCACCCCGTTGTATCTGAATGTATCACAAATTTCAATAAAACTCAAGAGATGCTCATTAGGATCGTCTGTAGCAGCACCCCCAAACTGGACCGAATTCTGCACCATTTGAATAGTTCCTGGTTTAATCTCAAAGGTATTTGCTGCTATTGCCGGTCTTACTATGCTAGACTGCAATCCAGTGATGTTTGGCATGGAATAGTCCCTCAAAGCTTTATGTTCCTCTCTTTTCTCGATTCTCTGTTCCTCCGCCATCTTCGGAATAGTTCTTTCTAACTGTGCTTGTAAATTCCTACGCACTCTTGCTTTCCAACCTCTTCCGTCAATATTATCCTGAGCTGGTGTCAATTCTGAGTTGGATGAGCGTGTGTGCATAAAAATTCTACAAGTACCTGAAACTAAAACAAAAATAAAAATAGAAATGAGAAAAGATTAGAGTTGTCTAAGTCAAACAATATAGCTTAAAACTGATGATAATAATAAAAATCTAACGCCTGTCCCCGGCAACGGCGCCAAAAACTTGTTGCCTCTTTTTAAGTCTTAAATAAAAGAGCTCTAACTCACGCAAGTATACGTGGTCAACAAGTAATACAGAGGAAGTAAAGTATCGTCCCACAGAGACAGGACTAAATTAATTCACTATGCATCAGTTCTATCACTATACTCATTTGCCTAAACTATGGACTTACTTTTGGTGAAGAAATTATTTCTATATTAATTAATAACTAAATATGCAAAGACTAACGAAATATATCAAGCTTGGAATTAATAGGATCCTAACTTCATTTAATAATTCATCTAAATACCACTATCATGCTAGTAAGTTTACATATCACTGAAAAGTAGCCAAGAACACAAAAATAGACATAACCATTTGTCAATGCATTATGACCTACTTACATAATATTCATACTCGATAGACACCATGTAATCATCACTATAACCAAAATCACTATATTTCTATGTGAAATTGCAATTATATTGAGTTTTAGCACAAGTCCTTATTTTAACTCTTACGGTGAAACAGTATATTTCTATCTGATTCACAAAATATTAAGCTAACCAATTAAGCCTCATATTCGCAAGCTATCATGATTACAATCCATACTTATATGTTATTTTTCAATTCCATATAAGTACTAAAATCGAATGTTGATCAAGCATTCATACGTGCAAAACAATCATGATAAAAATTCCTTATGATATATAAAACAAGCTAACAATCAAGACTGTAATTAAACTACATATTAAAATCCGTTAGAATCCCATAATGGAGATTAGTTCATGTCGGAACCAAAAGCCATTATGGGATCAAATCTACACATGGAAAAATAAACAATCAATTGAATAAAGAAGAAGTAGATTGATCAAACCCAATTGTGAATAAAATTCCAAAGTAAGCTTAAACCCACATCAAAATCCAATGCTTGAACAAAAGTAATCCACACACCAATCTCCTCTCTAGAAAAGTAGAATAATAAAATTACTAAAAGTCTCCAAGTTCATTCTTAGGGTTTCCTTCTCACTATCTGATCAATATGGACTAGAATCCTCTTCAGAATTGGCTTCCTTTTCCTCCTTCAGCTGAACTTTAGCACCCAAAAACGTGCACTAGCGCCGCTGGCGCTAGCCCTAGTGCTGCTGGCGCTAACGCTTGCCCAGGAATTTACAAAAATGCCACTAGGTGTATTTTAAGCTTCAAATTTACCCTTTTGCCCCTCCAGCTCCAACCTACAATAAATAAACACAAAAATAAATAAAATAATACTAAAAATACTTAAAGACCACAATAATTAAGCCTAACAATACCTGATTCGTAGGTATAAAACCCACTCATCACCTGCTGAACTTTGAACTCCTCTGGACTCGTCAATATTACCCCCGCACCACTGATATCTGACGTCGAAGACCCATCCACATACATAGTCCATGCTTTCTGAACTAACCAGGCTTCGAATATCGAACCTACTGCAGCTTCAGGCATATTCGGTTCTGAGAACGAACATTTCACCATAAAGTCAGCCAATGCCTGACCTTTTATCGCCGTCCGGGGATGATATTCCAACAAAAACTGGGTTAGCTCCATAGCCCACGCAGCAAGCCGACCCGAGACATCTGGCTTATGCAACAACCTTTTCAGGGGTTGGTCCTTATATACCACCACCATCCGACCCTGGAAATAATGTCGAAGCTTCCTACTAGCAATGATCAACGCGTAAGCAAATTTTTCCAGGTTCAGATATCTCTTTTTTGCGTCCCGAAGCACATGACGAACATAATAGATAGAGAACTACTGCCTTCCTGCTTCCCGAACTAACACCGCCACCACCGCCAACGAGCTAGCCGCCAAATACATGTACAAAGGTTCCGAAGGGATCGGCTTCATCAATAATGGCGCAGAGGACAAGTACCTTTTGATCCCTTGGAAAGCGTCTTCACACTCAGAAGTCCACTGAAAGGTTTTGTAACGACCGGGAACTCTGAATTTACCTTGTAATTCGAATTTTTGAATATTAATAAATATATTATATTTTATTAATATTATTTTTGTGTTGCATGTTTAAAGGTTGTGTGACAACCTAGATTATATGAATGCATGAAACTTTACGTGTTATAATTTTGTTTAAGTGAATAATTGATTTCGCGTAGCGTCGCTAAATCACTATTCAAGGGGCACGTTTCCCGATGCACTATTCACGCCACAATATTTTTGTGTCTTTTTCGATTTTAATAAATTTCATAAATACGTGCGAGCGAAGTGATAATTTTTCCAAGCGTCGGAAATTTTATTTGAGTTGATACGTGATTTTATCCGTATCCGAAATGTATTATATGGGTGTTCCGAATATTTGGACAAATCCCATAATAATTATTTTTATGCGTCCCAATAATTTATGGGAGTACCCATTTTAATTTTGGGTAGAGTTATTTACCAAATTGAGTACAAAAGTGGGAGTTTTTGGATATATTTTTGGTATATTTGGGTATTTATTTTGGCTTGTTACTCCAAGAGGGAACCACCCAACCACTTTAGACCAATCAAATGAGAGCATGAAGGGAGTTGTCGGCAAGCCTTGCATTTGTTGGACAAATGCATTGAGCAACCAAGCTCATTCCTCCCGAAGCCCCCTGCACTTCTCCCAATCCATTCCACACTTCTCCCTTTCCATGTCTAAGTTCAGTTGAGAGAGAGAGAAGGAAAATCTGCAGGAAGAAGGAAGAACAAAGAACAAGAAGGAGAAGAAGAACGTCGACGAAGAAGAACAAGGAGGAAGAAGGAAGAAGGAGTCACGAGTGGAGAGGAGGAGAAGAGAAGAGGAGCCAAAGCCAAGAAGAACTCAAGCCTAGCAATCTTCTTAACCTCTAGGAAGGATTTACAGAGGTAAAACACCAACCAAAATCCATTCCATTCGATTTCTTGTTAAGTTTTTCAAGTTTTTCTTAGTTTTGAGCTCTTAAGCTTTTGGGTCGGATTTATGGCGATTCTTGATGTTTTTGTTTGTTCTAGATGTTTGAAAATGTTGTTAAGAGGTTATGTAAGACATTAATAACATCAAAGTAGAACAAAAATGGAACAAATCCGTACCTTTGCTCAATGGAGCAAAAACAATGAACTTTGGACATGAACTTGGACAGTTTAGACTTTTAGAGGACTGTAAAGCTATGATTTCGTGCTTGTTAATTTTATTTGTTGTTATGGTATTATAGTTCCACGGGTTACCTTCATAACCTGTTGGTCAATTTCGCAATCGATAAACACACACGTGCAAGTATACACGGCCCATAAGTAATATATGATAAGATAAGAGTCGAACCCACAGGGAATTGTGACAAATAATAACCAAGTACCAATCGTATATCAATTTGATCTAATTTAAGTGATGAAGGTTTGATTGTTTGTTGATTGGTTGAGTTCACAAGTTAAGTAATGAATAAAATGCGGTAAAATATCAAGATAGAAAGGTCTAAGATTACAATTTCCCCTAACACGTCATTTGAATCTCCTAACTCTCTCTTTTCAATCAATTATGACATACGAATTGACAACCGAGAAATCAAAACTACATAAGAGCCTCTGTCGATGGTCAATCACGAATCTTCCTAAGCGGTGCATAGGTATATGTCTATCCTATACACTATCAAGAGACTAATTTCAGGAATGATTTATAGACACGTGTCACCAAATCTAATTAATCCTCCCTTCAATTACCAACTTTCACCTCGGAAGTCATTAAGACTAGATTCTCAATAGGTTGCCTGCGGTAATTAGGTATATATCTATCCCAACTACTATCAAGATACCTATTATTGCAGATAATTAATAAGACACATGTCACTTAATCCAATTAATAACCCACAACAATCTATACTTTCACATGTTATCATAACTAGGTCTTAACCTATAATCCGTTCGTCAAGTTCATATAGGTTCCCACGGTAATTACGGGCCAAGCAATTAATCTAGAAGCAAAGGTTATGACAATCAATTCACAAATGCATAACTAAAATCAATAGAGAGAGAATTCAATTCAAATTAAGTGTTGGGTTCCATTGCAATCTTAGAATAGAAGGTTAGTTCATGATAGCTACAATAAACATCATTTTCAATTGATACATTGTCAAATTCGAATTACAAAGGAGATGGAATTCTAGAAATGAAACCACTTTTGAAGCTATTCAGCTGGTGTTCCATCTTCGACCTTCTTGTCCCTTGAGCATTGTTTTAATTTGATTTGAACTATAATCCAAGGTCTATGATAAGGGCTTGTTTGAAGAAATTCTAACTCATGAGAAGTAGACAATTGTTGCTTAGTCTTTGTGCTTATCGTTTATTGGTTATTATTTTGCTTATGCGTCCTTTCACTTTCATGCACTTACCCATGAGTATTAAGCTAGTTGTATGCTTAGTGAAGGCTTTTATAACCGAATGCTTGTGGAAATTATCGATAAACTCTAGAACTCGTTTAATCATCACTCGAACCAAGGTGTCCAAATTTGTTATGTTTGAATTGATGGTCATGTGGTGAGTTGAGATGGAGCGTAAAACGCACTCACTCATGGACACATGCGTAGGAGAGATAGAGCGTAAAACGCACTCTCTTAGAATTATGATTAAAGAAAAAAAAATTGTTTATTGCAAATTTTGCATGGGGTTGAGGTTGAGCGTAAAACGCACTCGCCCATATGAGCGTGCTTAAGGATTGAGATGGAGCATAAAATGCACTCACCTAGAGCCCTTGGTTCTCAAAATTGTTGGAATTGTGATTTGTACACCTTTGTATTGAGTGATTTGTTAAGCATGTTGTTTTGGGGTTTATTTTGATTATTTCATAAGGTAATGTGGTTGCATAGTTTCATTCGAGCTTGATTGGTTTAGTGCTATTGGGTACTCACACACTCACATACGGATGAGGCCTTAAGTAAAGTATGACTAGCTAACTGAAATTTTAGACTTGCAACGCTTTGTTGTTCTCTTGAGTTCTATGTGTTGATGCCTTTGAGACCATTGTCGGCTTATTAATTCATTGCTCAAGTTAGGTTATATTAGAAGGCATCAAAGTTAAGCCGACAATGGTCTCAAAGGCATCAACACACGGGTGTGATTATTGTGATGGAAACCATCCGAGTCATCTATGCACCATTAATTTCGAGTCAGCATGGTGTGGTGGGAACGTCGGCGATTACCCCAACAGTTATGACTGTTCCGATGCTTATCACCAAGATTGGGGGTATTACCCAGATTCTACATGGAGCTACAATTATGAAGATCAATACTATGCTCCGAGTCCTGCATATGCACCGGAATTCTCATGTCCACCTTCATTGCCACAAGAAGAAAATTCAAATGTGAAGGAACTTGGGTCCCAGAACATAACTTCGATTGAGGAGATTGTGAAAAGTCAGCATATGTCAATTCAAAATCTTGAGAACCAGATGGGACAGCTTATTATCGCCTTCAACGATAGATATCAAGGCGAATGGCCCAATGACATGGTTCCCGAAACTGATGGATTTCACGTGCCAAAGTTGCAACCAGACGTGCTAATTGATGATGATTCTGATATGGAAGAGACATGTGGGAAACAAGAAAAGGAGGTCGAGGATCTAGCCTTGAGCCCCAATGATGATGATGAGCTAATTTTGAGTGTATCCCATATACCTTCTCCTCCAAAGCTCAAGGATCTGGGTGGTTTTGCAGTCCCGTGCCCATTGAGTAGTCATGTCGTAGGCAAAGCTCTAGGTGACATGGGAGCTAGTTTACAGTGTGAGCCATGGCGTGATGAAGTTGAGGTTCATGAAAAGATCGATGAGGATCCAATTGTGTTTGAGAAACTTAATTTCACTATGTCATTCATAGACACAATTGAGCAAGCTCCTAGCTACTTTCGGTTCATACATGAGGATTTATATGAGAACAATAAGCTAGGTGAGCTTGAGACTATGGACCTCACCGAAGCATTGCCCTCAGATGTTTCTCCCCTACTGAAAGATGAAGCGAATGAAGAAAGTTTCTTTTTGCTGATAGAAGAAACTGAGTTTGGGAGTTGTCTAGTATGCATGCATGCCATGCAAATTAAGGAAATGACAGCACGAAGGCATGCTAAGGTCATTTTTGCAATCGAGCCGGACTAAAAGGAAACAGGAAGCTAGTCAGGCTGAGGACTTTAACTCAAGCGCTATTTGGGAGGCAACCCAAATCTCCATTTTATTTTTCGAGCTATTTTGTTTTTATTATTTTTATTTTTTTTTTATTTTAATCTCCAAAAAAAAAAAAAAAAAGTTTGGTGTGTTTTGTTTTTGATTTTATGTTTAATTGTGTTTAATGTGTGTAATATTTCTTGCTGCAGTTTGATGCTTACGACCACCAGTGAAAACTATAGCAGAAGCACATCATCAACACGTTGAGCAACATACACCAGCACGCTCAGCAGCACACTCAGCACCAACACACTCAGCAGCGCGCAAGCTAGCCATGACAGCCACCAGCAGCTTATATGCACCCATCAGCTCATTTCTACAGTACAACTTATATCTCTCTCCTCCCACTCCAAAGCCAACGTACATGCATTTTTCCCAAACTCAAATTCGTACCCCATCACTCCAATTGGGCATCCAATCTCTGCAATCCATCAGCATTGTCATCTTCTAACTTGAAATTCAACAAGGATTGAGCAGATTTTGAAGAATTCCCATGGCTTTTTAAAAGTTTTCCAAGAAAAGGTAACAAGGTCTTTTAATTTCAAATTTTACTTGCTTGGGACTGTGCTTGGGTTGAGTTTGATTGCAGGAACACTTTAATTCTCCCATTGCAAGACTTTGTGGAGGGCTAACCCTACTTCCCAATGCATTGACAACTGAGATTTTGGGAGGTGCACACCAAGTGTTCGATTTTTGTCCTGAGAGAGTTTCTTAGCTAATATGGGTTGTTCTTCATGAGGTATTGTTCTGGTATGGCTTCCAAGCAACAAATGGGGTGAAGCTTCATCGTCCAAGCCAACCAAAGCCCATGACAAGAATTTTGTTAGTTCGGAAGCGTCCAAGCGACACCACACTATAATGATGTTGCTTGATTACCCTCAGTGAAGTTCTCTATTTTAATTCTGTCTATCTTAAACATTGAGGACAATGTCAAATTTAAGTTTGGGGGTAGTACTTCGTATTTGCGTATTTGTGTGTTTAATTTAGTTTTTGTGTGATTTAAGTATGTTTTTCTTTTTATTCAAAAAAAACATACTTAAATCACACAAAAACTAAATTAAACACACAAATACGCAAATACGAAGTACTATATCAAGATAGAAAGGTCTAAGATTACAATTTCCCCCAACACGTCATTTGAATCTCCTAACTCTCTCTTTTCAATCAGTTATAGCATACAAATTGACAACCGAGAAATCAAAACTACATAAGAGCCTCTGTCGATGGTCAATCACGAATCTTCCTAAGCGGTGCATAGGTATATGTCTATCCTATGCACTATCAAGAGACTAATTTCAGGAATGATTAATAGACACGTGTCACCAAATCTAATTAATCCTCCCTTCAATTACCAACTTTCACATCGGAAGTCATTAAGACTAGATTCTCAATTGGTTGCATGCGGTAATTAGGTATATATCTATCCCAACTACTATCAAGATACCTATTATTGCAGATAATCAATAAGACACGTGTCACTTAATCCGATTAATAACCCACAATAATCTATACTCCCGCATGTTATCATAACTAGGTCTTAACCTATAATCCGTTCGTCACGTTCATATAGGTTCCCAAGGTAATTACGGGCCAAACAATTAATCAAGAACCAAAGGTTATGATAATCAATTCACACATGCATAACTAAAATCAATAGAGAGAGAATTCAATTCAAATTAAGTGTTGGGTTCCATTGCAATCTTAGAATAGAAGGTTAGTTCATGATAGCTACACTAAACATCATTTTCAATTGATACATTGTCAAATTCGAATTACAAAGGAGATGTAATTCTAGAAATGAAACCACTTTTGAAGCTATTCAGCTGGTGTTCCTTTGGTTGCTGATGGTTCCTAGCTCTCCACCTTGGCCTTGCAATTCTTCTTGACTGAGTTCCTTGGCTTTTGGCTTGATTCAGCTTGATTTCCAACCTTGAGCTCTGTTGGTTGATGTATTTTGTAGCCTCCCTCTCTCTAGATGTCTGATATGTAGCTTAGAAGAGATTATATATTGCACTCCATCAAGAAACCCTAGCAAAAATCGGACAAATTGGAGCTCAGATCGCACTATAGCTGTGTCAGATCGCACTCAGCACGGCGTCGGCGCCCGCACGCCAGCGCGCTCGCCCGCGCCCAGTGCCTGGGCCGCACGCTGGCCGCACGCCCACGCCTGCCGCCCCGCACGCCCGCGCCCGCACGCCAGCGCGCGCGCCCGCGCCCAGCGCCTGGGCCGCACGCTGGCCACACGCCCAACTGCCTAGTGCTGCCGCGCCCGCACGCCGCGCCCATGCGCCCGCGCCCAGCGCCTGGGCCGCACGCTGGCGCCCCGTCTGCCGCACGCCGTGCCCGCGGCTTGGTCGACGCCGCACGCCGTGCACGCTTTCCAACGCCGTGCACACCCAACTTCCAAATGCCGTCAAATTAAGCCCCGAGCATCGCCAAACATAAATTTTCACCGTGTTATCATTCGGGCACGGATATCTAGGCACGGGCTTGCCCTCGTGGCTTGGCCGACGCCGCACGCCGTGTACGCTTTCCGACGCCGTGCACGCCCAACCACCAAATGTTGTCAAATTAAGCACCGAGCGTCGCCAAGCACAAAGTTTCATCATACTACCATTCGGGCACAGGCGTCCAGGCACGGACATTGAGTCAATACAAACAACGCTCCGAGCGGTCTTTATTTCAATTCCTACAAACATAATAAAAATGCATCAAAGCAACATAAAACATGTAAAAATAACTAAAAACTAATTTATGTAGAAATAAGATAAAAATACATAAAAACCATGTAAAAGTCCCAAAAACTAACAAATTATCAAGGTCAAAGGTACCTAAATTGTGTATATAAAACACCCTCATCATAACCCAATTGGAATGGAGTAAAAAGGAGTTAAAACGAGTTCGTAATAATAATTTTTGTAAAACTTGTCAAGAACTCGAAAAACAAAGCATAACTTTGTACTTTGATCAAATATTTGGACTTGTTAATGTTTATGGGTGCTTCTACATTTTTGATATGTTGTAGCCCCATGAATTAGGAGTCCATAGAGTCCAAAATGGACCAATTTGAACGTGTGTAGGAGGAGATATGAAGGTTGGAGTGGCCGGAGGTCAGAGTCGCGAACTGGGATCAAACCCAGAATCCGGCTACTGGTGAATGACGTTGCAGCGTCATTCATAAGCCTTGCAGCAGCCGTCGCATCGAGGGGCAAAATAGGGAAATGAACGGAGCTCACACCGTAGCGACGCTTCCAAGCACTAAGCTTGGCGTCGCAGCGCCACGTGGCAGAAGACGGGAAACGGAGCTCATGCTGCAGCGTGGCTTCTAATACTAAGCTTCACGCCGCAGCGATGCCACGCGGCAGAGTCAGGACACGGGAACGACGCTGCAGCGTGGGTTCTAACAATGAGCCTCACGCCGCAGTGTCAGTTCTGTGTCTTGACCGGGTCAGTTCAGTCAGGCCGGGTCAGGTCGGGTCGGACCCAGTGAATTTTTCCAGCAAGACCAAACTTATATTTTTGTACTAAATGATTGAACAAGTTAGTTATTTATATCTTGTTAAGCCTTAATTGCTTAATTGTATATTAAGTGTCAACCAAATTGGTATTGTCTTAAGGCGTAAATTGAGTAACCTGGTTGCAACTTACGTTTGGCTTCCAGTGGGCGCTGCCCCCTTAGACCCCCGCCAGCTCACCGGTGAGCTAGGCAGTTGCTCGCTCACCGGGGAGCGAGACCCTTGACTGGGTAGTCGTAGTGGCAATCAATGTGTTTTAATGATGCAACGTCTGTTTTGAACATAATCCTTATGTGACTAATTGTTATATGAATATGTATTTACATGTGTAGGATATTAAGGAACGTGTGTTGTAATATTGTAGCAGACGCACCAGGCAAGTTTTCTAACGCTTGTCTAACCCTTGTGTTGGGCAAGTTTTCTTACCCTAACTCAATTTAATATTGGGCGGGTTTTCTCAACCGTAACACTTTGGTTAATTTTGCGAGTTATTTATTGATTGAGTAATCATTCTATATTATTGCAAGTTTTCCCTAACCTTACTCGAATTATACTTGAGCAGGTTTCCTATTTTATACAAATGTTGTATATTGTTGCAAGTTTAATGACTCAAAACGAGTTATTACTTTCAAATTATATTAGTGGACTAATTATTGCAAATTACTCCACATCAAAGATAATTATTGATATTCGCACCTTGTGCATTTGAATTCATTATCTGTTGTTGGACTGTGAAACGTTTAAGTTCTTCATTCATGAATTGTTTAAGGAAATAGTCTACGCCACTTGTTTCATTCATTCATGTAATCGTGGAATCATTTTGTATTATTATTGTATTCGTGATGTACTTTATTTAAGGTTATAGACCTTGGGACCGTAATAAACCTTTTGTAATGAACAACATATGTTTATTTATTCCGCATTAGTTGATTTATGTTGTTTAGAGGTGTATGAATGTAATTTATCGTGAGCATTAGATTCGAGGTATTGGTACCTGAATTTTAGGGTGTCACAGGTTTTCTCATTTTTTGGTCCTTTTAGAGTGTTAAAGAAAGGAAGGCATCTTTCTGCTGATTTTGACATGAACCTCTGAAGCACTGTAATCCGTCCCGTTAGCCTCTGCACATCCTTAAACGTCTTCGGGGACTTGATGTCCATGATAGCTTTAATTTTTTCGGGATTTGCTTCAATTCCCCTCTTACTCACCATGTATCCTAAAAACTTCCCGGACCCGAGGCCGAACGTGCACTTGGTCAGGTTTAAGCGGATATTGTGCTTCCTAATGGTTTGAAAACAATCTTCCAGATCATCCAAGTGGCTTCGAACCAAAGGACTTTTGACGATCATATCATCTACGTAGACCTCCATACTCCTCCCTAATTACTTCCCGAAGACGTAGTTCATCATCCGCTGATATATGGCCCCCGCGTTAAACAACCTGAATGTCATCTTCTTGTACGCATAGATAGCCCGATGGGTGATGAAGGCAATCTTTGGGATATCATTCTTGCACCTCGAAATTTGGTGATAACTCGAGAAGGCGTTCATAAAGCTCAACATCGCAAAAACCAAAATCGCATCAATTAGCTGATCAATATGTGACAAAGGATAAAAATCCTTCGGACATGCTTTGTTCAAATCCGTGTAATCAATCCATACTCTCCACTTGCAGTTTTGCTTTTAGACGAGAACTGCGTTCGCCAGCCATTCCGGATAATCAATTTCAAAAATAAAGTCCGCCTCCAGTAGCTTTGCTATCTCTTCATCAATAATTTTTTGCCTTTCTGGGGCAAAAATCCTCCTCTTTTGCCAAACAGGTTTCTTCGTCGGATCTACACACAATTTATGCATTGCAATAGACTCATCAATTCTCGACATATCACTGGATTCCTGACAAAGATATCGGCATAGACCCGCACTAATTCTATCAAATTTGTCCAAAAAGGTTCCTTTAATCCCGAACCGATCTTAATCACCTTTTCCTTCTTCCCGGGGATTAATTCAACATCTTCTATCTCTTCTACTGGCAAAGCCAGAGGTTCTGTACTTCCTTCAGTGAAAGGTTCCACTTTTATCGCCATGGCCTGCCTTTGCTTGCTAACCCCTACTTCTGATGAGACCAAAGTGTTCCTGTAACACCTCCGGGCTAGATCCAGATCCCCTTTAACATCCCCGACTCCGTTTGGTGTGGGGAATTTGACCTTAAAGTGGAGAATCGATGTCACCGCTTGAAGAGTTGTCAATGTCGATCTGCCTATGATGGCGTTGTATGCCGAATCCACTTGGACAACAAAGAACTTTATCATCACTTCATCCTGCTGTGGAGCCGACTCGAAACAGACTGGCAGTTCGATTGTACCGGACACGTGCACTGGGTCATTGCTGAACCCGTATAGAGGTCCTTCCTGACCGACTTCCAACTTACGACCCTCCAGATCTAACCTCTGGTATGCGTTGGTGTACAGGATATCAACAAAAGATCCGTTACCAATCATCATCCTCTTCATGTCTACTAGTCCGACCTGAGCCGTAATGACTAACGCCCTTCATGTGGCTCTATCAACTCGGACGAGTAATCCTCATCTGTGAAAGAAATAACTGTGTCAGGATAAGCCCGTTCCTTTCTGGCAGGTTGCTCGGATACCGACAATATTGAATCCAGAGCAGCTCGACGTTTCTTCCCCGACAGCCTTCCATGCAATCCTCTAGTTATGACATCTACCACCCTTCGGATCGGCGGGTTCTAGTCCATATGTCGGTTCCCCGGTTGCTCAGGAACCGCAACATCCTGCCTTACGGACCCCGTTACCTGCCAACCCGCTACGTACTGAACCAAATCCCCACTCTGGACTTTCTTTTCTATCAAGTCTTTCAGATTATAACAGTCTTCTGTAGAGTGTTCCGAAGTCTAGTGGTAACTGCAATAACGGTTGTGATTTCCTCTGTTCGACTTGGTGTTTATCGGGCACGGCTCAAAGTAAGGTTTATTGCTGATTTCTTCCAATATCTTGGCCCGATCCGTGTTGAGGGGAGTGTAAATTTTATTCACGTTTATGTTCGGGAAGTGTGGTTTACCTCCCCCCGAACCTCCTCCATTAAAGCTTCGCCTCGGCTGATTATCCGGCCTGGGAGTATTATTCCGATCCCGGTCTTTTAGCTTCCCTTCTGATTGTGCATGAGGCTTCAAGCTTCTAAGAGCTTATTCAAGAGTAATAAACCCATCGGCCCGACTGTAAGCCTCTGATAAGTCTCTGGGGGGATTAAGAATGAGACCTTTTACCAGCTTCTTGGACTTTGTGATGTCCAATCTTGTAAGGAAGAACCCCACGGTTTGCTACACGTTCAGGTCAGTCACAGTGCCGACCGCTTCCCTGAACCTCTTCACGTACTAGCTGAGGCTCTCGTTGGAATGCTACTTGACTTGCATCAAAGACGTTGTCAGCTTTCCCCTCCATATGTTACTTCTGAACCTTGCATGGAATTTGTCACATAGCTGTTCCCATGAACTGATAGAGTTCGGAGTGAGAGATGCCATCCATTCCCGAGCCCCCCGCCTTAGCGTAGTGATAAACATGTGACATTTGGCAGCGGCGGGATGGTCATAATAATCTATAATATGATTATACACATGTGTGTGGTCATATGGATCTCCAGTGCCGTCGTACGTCTCTAACGGCGACATCTTCTTGGATTTATAAGCCTTTATCCCGCTTTATCTCTTGGGTAAAAGGCGACCTTGTATTGTTCGGCAACTCCTTTGACTGATTGGCTGCCAGTTATAAGGTGGAACGCTCACGACACCTTAACCCAACGCCTATAAAAAAGCGAGAACCTTGGTACAATCAATCATGCAAGGAAGCTGCGTTGAATGGAACATCAATGACACCTTGACCTCTCGCTTATATGTAAGCGGTAATCTTGGTACAATCAACGATTGATGTGGTAGAAGACGCCACACACAACTATGAATTGTTGTATGATAAGTCAATTGAACATTCATAGACAAACCATGAATAATTCGAGAGTTCTCAAAGAACCAAAAGGAGAATAATCTTACAAAAGTTTTTATTAATCTGATGTCCCCTTGAATTACATTCATAAAACCGATTTATAGTAGTTTAAAATCCTAGAATCCATAAAAGGTAATAACAATTTATTTAGAATTAAACTCTAAGCTAAAAGTAACTTAATCACAATAGGAATCTAAAAATATACTAAAAATAACTAAGTAAATAAGGAAATCTGCGTCAAAATCTCGCCAAAACACGTCTCCTAAAAAACGACCAACTTACCGGTTCGAGTTCGCAAAGCTACCGGAATTCGTCGGGCTGAATCTGCACTAGGGCGAGCTTATTAAGCCGATAGGACTTTGCTGGGGTGAATTCGACAGAGACGATTCGGCCGGAGCGGTTTCAGAACTGGTTGGGGCGCACTTGAACAGAGAATAACTCGTCGGGGCGAGTTCAATAAACTTGTTGAGCTCACCGGGGCGAGTTCCCATTTCTACACAACCATCATTTTTGCTTCTGTGCAATCCAACCTCGTGTAGTCGCGTGATAGTTTAAAAGCTCCCATCCATGCTTGGATATTCATAACGACGACCATAAACTTGCAATCTCATCATGAACTGGAACATAACCTTATCGATGACGAAGCCACACAAACAAACACGGATTCGATGACTTGTCTTGAAATCTAGTATAAGCATCCTTGAGTTGATTTCGGTCCAATCAACTAAGCTCATTTGCTGAACCTCTCGAGCTTGAGTCGAAAGATTGTCATAAATTTCTGACCCCCTCATGCTCGTTTCATTCCCCTCCTCTTTAAAATGATTTGTCCTCAAATCTGGCATCTCCTCCTCTCGAAAAGGATTTGTCCACCAACCTATTCCTATAGCAAAATAAACCAAGTTAGAACTCAAAGCAAATATGCAAGCGGAATTCCTACCTAGTAAACTAAACCTATAAGTAATAAAATAAACATAAGAAAAATTATAAAAAGTTCCATCCCCTCCTGGATCAAATATCATCATATAGAACTCTTCACGTTGCACTTTCCCCCATTCACGAATTCCCGGATCAAAAATCAATATGATGATCTCGATCATTCGCAAATATACCCATTGACGAATTTACGGATCAAAAGTGAATCTTATGACCTCGATCATTCGCACTACCACCCATTCCAGTGCACCTGGATCAAATAACAATCTTTGAAACTTTTCACATCGCAGATGCAAGCACTCTTGAATTCCTGGATTAAACACAAAACAAACGCAATCAACATGTATCTTTTGTATAATCACTAAGAACTCATGAAATTCAAAATCATATGTAAAGTCTACTAAAACAAAAATCAAAACATGATGAGTGGGTTTTATACCTACGAATCAGGTCTTATTAGACTTAATCATTGTGGTCTTTAAGTGTTTTAAGTATTGTTTTATTCGTTTTTATGTTTGTTTATTGTAGTATTGGAGCTGGAGGGGCAAAGGGTAAATTTAGAGCTTAAAGGACACTTGATGGCATTTTTGTAATTATGAGGGCATGACCTAGCGCCAGAGGCGCTAGGAATTGTACTAGACAAGCGCCAGAGGCGCCCAAGCACGGTTCCTGATACTAATAAGCGGCTGGAGGAGGAAAAGGGAGCCAATGGGGAAGAGGATTCGGATTATTGATCAGATTTAGAGAAGGAAACCTTAAGAGGGAACTTGGAGAGATTATTATTATGATTATTCTACTTTTCTAGAGTTAATTTTGTGGAGTTTTACCGTGGATTATTATTGTTCAAGTGTTGGATATTGATGTGGGTTGAACTTTACTTTGGATTTTATTCTTCAATTGGGTTTGATCAATCTACTTCTTCTTATTTCAATTGATTGTTTATTTTCCTATGTGTAATTTTAATCCCATAATGGCTTTTGGTTCAGACATGAACTAATCTCCATTATGGGATTCTAACGGATTTTAATATGTAGTCTAGTTATAAGCTTGACGGTTAGATTGTTTTGCAATTCATAAGAAACTTCTATCATGGTTGTTTTACATATATGAATGATTGATCACCATTCGATTTCAGTGCTTGTATGGAATTGAGAAATAACATATGAGTATGGATTGTAATCATGATAGCTTGCGAATATGAGGCTTAATTGGATAGCTTAATATTTTGTGAATCAGATAGAAATATATTGTTTCACCGTAAGAGTCAAAATAAGGGCTTGTGCTTTAAATCAATATAATTGCAATTTTACATAGAAATATAGTGATTTTGGTTATAGTGATGATTACATGGTGTCTATTGAGTATGGATATTATGTAAGTAGGTCATAATACATTGACAGATGGTTATGTCTATATTAGTGCCCTTGGCTATTTTTCTGCGGTATGTGAACTCTCTAGCATGATGGTGGTAATTAGATGAACTATTGAATGAAGTTAGGATCCCATTAATTCCAAGTTTGATATATTTTGTTAGTATTTGCATCTTTAGTTGTTAACTTGTTTAGAAATAATTTTGTCACCAAAATTAAGTCATTAGTTTAGGCAAATAAATATAGTGATAGGATTGATGCATAGTAATTTAATTTATCACTTTCTCTGTGGGACAATACTCTACTTCCTCTGTATTACTCGTTGACCACGTATACTTGTGTGAGTTAGAGCTCTTTTAATAAAGATTAAAAAAGAGGCAACAAGTTTTTGGCGCCGTTGCCGGGGAAAGGCGTTTAAATTTTTATTATTATCATCAGTTTTAAGCTATATTGTTTGACTTAGACAAATCTAATCTTTTCTCATTTCTATTTTTGTTTTTGTTTTGGCTTCAGGTACTTGTAGAATTTTATGCACACACGATCATCCAACTCAGAATTGACACCAGCACAAGATAATATTGACGGAAGAGGTTGGAAAGCGAGAGTGCGTAGGAATTTACAAGCACAGTTAGAAAGAACTATTCCGAAGATGGCGGAGGAACAGAGAATCGAGCAAAGAGAGGAACATAAAGCTTTGAGAGACTATTCCATGTCAAACATCACTAGATTGCAGTCTAGCATAGTCAGACCGGCAATAGCAGCAAATACCTCTGAGATTAAACCAAGAACCATTCAAATGGTGCAGAATTCGGTCCAGTTTGGGGGTGCTACTACAGACGATCCTAATGAGCATCTTTTGAGTTTCATTGAAATTTGTGATACATTCAGATACAACGGGGTGACGAAGGATGCCATTCGACTAAGACTGTTTCCATTTTCATTAAGGGATAGAGCGAGAAGTTGGCTTCATTCTTTGCCTTCAGGATCAATTACTATATGGGAGGACCTAGCACAAAAGTGTTTAGCCAAGTTTTTCCCAATGGCTAAAACTGCAAAAATGAGGACAACAATCTCTCAATTTGAGCAACAACAGGGTGAATCCTTATACGAGGCCTAGGATAGATACAAAGAGATGCTAAGGAAGTGTCCGCACCATGGTATGCTAGATTGGATGGTGATCAACACATTTTATAATGGATTGGGATGGCAGTCTAGGCAGATGGTAGATGTAGCTGCGGGTGGAGCTCTAGGAGCAAAGAGCTATGACGAGGCTTATAACCTTATCGAGACTATGGTAGCAAATGATTTCCAGAATCCTACAGCCAGAACGCCATAGCCCAGAGTTACAGGTTTGTTGGAAGTGGATGCTATTACCCAGTTGTCAGCACAGATGGCGGCTATGGCAAAGAAAATAGATTCGTTGTCGGAAAGCAAAGCCAAGTCAGTTGCTTTCGTATGTGAGATTTGTGCGGGGTCGCACTCAACAGATCAATGTGCTATCAACTCGGAGTCAGTGTAGTATGTGAACACTTACAGGAAAGACCAAGGTCAGTTTCAGAACACATACAACCCCAACAACCGCAATCATCTAAACTTTAGTTGGTCAAATAATCAAGAAAATCAGCATCAACAGTTTCAACAGAATCAACAGTTTCCATCTCAGCCAGCGCAACAACAGTTTACTCCACGACCACCTTTTCCACCGGGATATTCTCAACAACAACATCCTACTCCATATGCACCTCAGCAAGAAAAGAAATCAGAAATGGAGGAGATGATGTTAAATTACATGGAAAATACAGAGGTGATGATCAAAAGCCAGGCAGTGGCTATTAAAAATCTGGAAACTCAGATGGGGCAGATGGCGACTATGCTTAACAACAGGCCCCAAGATTCATTGCCAAGTACCACAGAGGCAAATCCACGGGGAGAGGGTAAAGAACAGTGTCAGGCCATAACACTAAGATCGGGAAAGCAATATGCAAGAACTATACCAGGCACTGCAGCACCGAGTTTACAAGGGGATGACACTGGGATAGAAACTGAGACAGAAATTGAAGCTGAACATAAAGAGATGAAGGATGAGTCAGAGTCGCAGCAAGTAGAGAAGGAGAAAGCGAGTTCAGATAAGAAGCCGGTGAATACAGTACCACAAGTTCATCCTCAAGTTCCGTATCCGCAGAGATTGAACAAGCAGAGGGACGACAAACAGTTTAGAAAGTTTTTGGAGGTTTGTAAGAAACTGCAGATCAACATACCTTTCGCGGAGGCATTGGAACAAATGCCAAGTTATGCAAAGTTTATGAAGGGTATACTGTCAAGGAAGAGAAGGTTAGACGAGTTTGAGACAGTGGCCTTGACAGAGGAGTGCAGTGCAGTGCTTCAACGTAAATTACCTCCAAAGTTGAAAGATCCGGGCAGTTTCACAATTCCATGCACGATCGGAAAGATGAGTTTCGATAAATGTTTGTGTGATCTTGGGGCAAGTATCAACCTGATGCCGTTGTCAGTATTCAGTCAGTTGGGATTGCCGGAACCAAGACCAACAAATATCTCTCTGCAGTTAGCCGATAGATCTATCACATATCCACGGGGGATAGTGGAGGACGTACTGGTGAAAGTGGATAAATTTATCTCTCCGGCGGACTTCATCATTCTGGATTATGAGGAGGACAAAAATATACCAATCATACTAGGGAGACCATTCCTAGCCATTGGGAGGACTTTGATAGACGTGCAGAAAGGGGAGCTTACAATGCGTGTACATGACCAGGAGGTGACGTTTAACGTTTTCAAAGCAATGAAGCTCCCAACCGATGAAGAAGAATGCTTCCGAGTTAACTTGGTGGATAGTATAGTGCATGATGAAGTTGAGAGTTTGTTGGGCTATGAACCACTGCAGAGAGTGATTGTTGAAAATTCAGATTTGGAGGATGAAGAATGTGCCGAACTTGTGCAATATCTAGATACCACCCCCAAATTCAGAAAATTCAGAACACCTGTCGAGCCACTTACGAAAGCGGGAGAGACATCGATAAAGTTGAAACCATCTCTTGAGACACCTCCCGAACTTGAACTTAAACCACTTCCAGGACATCTCAGGTACACATTTTTAAATAAAGATTCAAAGCTACCTGTGATTATTTCTTCTGCACTAACATCTTTTTAGGAGAAAAAACTGCTACGAGTGCTTAGAGAGTTTAAATCAGCTATTGGATGGACCATAGCCGATATCAAGGGGATAAGCCCTTCTTTTTGCATGCATAAGATCCTACTGGAAGATGGTAGCAAGCCGACAGTTGAACAGCAAAGAAGGCTCAATCCTATAATGAAAGAAGTGGTTAAGAAAGAGATTCTGAAATGGCTGGATGCGGGAATAATCTACCCAATTTCGGACAGTTCATGGGTGAGCCCTGTGTAGTGCGTACCAAAGAAGGGTGGAATGACCATTGTCACCAATGAGCATAACGAGCTGATCCCAACGCGAACAGTAACAGGATGGAGAATCTGCATGGACTACCGCAAGCTTAACAAAGCTACAAGGAAGGACCATTTTCCACTTCCGTTTATCGATCAGATGTTGGACAGACTGGCGGGTCATGAGTATTATTGCCTTCTGGACGGGTATTCAGGCTACAATCAGATTATGATAGCTCCAGAAGACCAGGAAAAGACTACTTTTACATGTCCATACGACACTTTTGCCTTCAGAAGGATGTCTTTCGGGTTGTGCAATGCTCCAGCCACCTTTTAGAGATGTATGACCGCAATTTTTTCAGACATGGTCGAACAGAATGTGGAGGTATTCATGGACGATTTCTCAGTATTTGGTGATTCTTTTGATTTATGCCTTGAAAATTTGGTAATGGTTTTAAAGAGATGTGTTGAAACAAATCTGGTACTGAATTAGGAGAAATGCCATTTTATGGTACAAGAAGGAATCATACTGGGGCACAAAGTTTCAAAGAAAGGAATTGAGGTGGACAGGGCAAAGCTGGAAACGATTGAGAATTTACCTCCACCTACGTCTGTAAGAGGTGTCCGCAGTTTTCTTGGACATGCAGGCTTCTACCGCAGATTCATCAAGGACTTCTCCAAGATAACTAAACCATTGTGCAGTTTATTGGAGAAGGATGCACAGTTTAAATTCGATGAGGCTTGCATGAGGGCTTTTGAGCACTTAAAGAGAAAATTAACTTCAGCACCAGTTATCACAGCACCAGATTGGGCATTGCCGTTTGAGCTGATGTGTGATGCCAGTGATTACGCAGTAGGGGCTGTTTTGGGGCAAAGGAAGGAGAAGATGTTTCATGTGATATACTATGCCAACAAGACCCTTACGGATGCACAATAAATTACACCACCACAGAAAAAGAGTTATTGGCAGTGGTGTATGCCTTTGATAAATTTCGGTCATATTTGATAGGCACAAAGGTGATAGTGTATACGGATCACTCGGCAATTCGACATCTAGTGTCAAAGAAGGATGCAAAGCCCAGATTGATCAGATGAATATTGCTATTGCAGGAGTTTGATTTGGAGATCAAGGACAGAAATGGGACAGAAAACCAAGTGGCAGACCACTTATCTCGACTAGAGCAGCAGGAAAGGAAGATAGACGGCACAGTTGAAATTAATGAATCCTTTCCAGATGAGCAGTTGTTTGTGGTGCAAGGGGAAGTGCCATGGTTTGCAGACCACGCGAATTATTTGGTGAGTAAGATGATACCTTCTGACTTGGTGGGGCATCAAAAGAAAAAATTCCTGCATGATGTTAAATGGTATATATGGGATGAGCCGTATTTGTTTAAACAATGTGCGGATCAAATGATAAGAAGGTGTATCCCATATAGTGAGACCGAGGGGATTTTACAGGATTGTCATTCTTCTGTATATGGAGGACATTATGGAGGCAAGAGAACAGCGGCTAGAGTACTACAAGCAGGATTCTACTGGCCGACAATTTTTAAAGATGCTTACAGTTTTGTTCAGCGGTGCGATAGATGTCAGAGAGTGGGTAATATTTCAAAGAGGAATGAAATGCCTTTGAATACAATCCTCGAAGTAGAAGTTTTCGACGTGTGGGGGATTGATTTCATGGGCCCTTTTGTGTCTTCGTGCGGTAATCTCTACATCTTGCTAGCAGTTGACTATGTGTCGAAATGGGTAAAAGTGGCAGCACTCCCAACAAATGATGCCAAGGTAGTCCTAAAGTTTTTACATCGAAGTATCTTCACTAGATTTGGGACTCCGAGGGCTATTATTAGTGATGAAGGTAGTCACTTCTGCAACAGGCAGTTCACAGCTTTGTTGGCTAAGTATGGGGTGAATCATCGTATTGCTACAGCTTACCACCCACAGACGAACGGCCAAGCGGAAGTATCCAATCGAGAAGTAAAAAGAATCCTCGAAAAAATTGTGAATCCGACGAGGAAGGATTGGTCCTTAAAGCTAGATGATGTTGTGTGGGCATATAGGACTGCTTACAAAACTCCGTTGGGCATGTCACCGTTTCAGCTTGTTTATGGAAAAACTTGTCATCTCCCTATGGAGCTAGAGCACAAGGCGTATTGGGCAATTCGGAAGTTGAACTTTGATTCAGTAGCTGCAGGGGAGAAACGTTTACTCCAAATCAATGAGTTGGACGAATTTCGCCTAAGGGCTTATGAAAACTCGAAGCTGTACAAGGAGAAGGTGAAGAAATGGCATGATCGTAAGATCATAGAAAGAACATTTGAACCGGGACAAAGGGTTTTACTTTTCAACTCCAGACTTAAACTTTTTCCGGGGAAGCTGAAATCAAGATGGTCAGGACCATTCACAGTGAAGACAGTCTTTCCGCATGGTGCGATTGAAGTATACGATAAATTCCCGGACCAGTCGTTCAAAGTGAATGGACAGAGGTTGAAACATTACTTTGGTGATGAGGTAGACAGACAGAAAGTCACCTTAATCCTTTCCGCAACTTGAGATTCAGAGACAGTCAAGCTAATTGACTATAACTTAGCGCTATCTGGGAGGCAACCCAGCTTTTAAGTTTTCTTTTTTGCTTTTGTTTAGTCAATTAATTTTGTTTAAAAAAAAAGGGGGGGTTTTGTTACTAACTTGAGGCTTTGGGTTGATTTGTGTGCAGATAGAAGCTAAAAATAGGAAAAATTGGCTAAGTATGCATGTCAGCGCCAACAGCGCTCCACAAGTCATTAAACTAGCGCTAGCGGCGCTCAAATGAGCCCAAGACACTGCATACCAGCGCTCTAGGCGCTTTTCTTTCCCAACTCATAGCGCTTTAGGCGCTAAGCACGGACACAGCTACTGCAACGCAGCGCCAGAGGCGCCCGATCCAGCACTAAAGTCAGCGCCAGAGGCGCTCGAGCCAGGCCAAGCTACATGTTGATATAGCGCTAGAAGTGCCCAACGCTTCACAAACCAAGCGCCATCAGCGCTATCCCAAACCCTTAGCTACTGCAAGCTAGCGCCAGCAGCGCCCGACTTGTACAAAAGCCAGCGCCAAAAGCGCTCTATAGGGGATTCGAAAAACAAAAAAAATTAAACCCTAGATCGGGCTAAAGGAGGGTTTCAACACACAACTCAAGCCTAATTTCTTCTTCTAGCCGACTTCAACCGCTGTTATTCTCCATTATTACCAATTTGAGCTCCATAACACCAACAAATCGATATCCACACTACCCATTGCCGGCACATCACTTTTGCAACTAAGGAATTTTCTTCTCAAAGCTAAAAAGGATTGAATATTCTACATATGGGCACTTTCAATTTCAAGTAAGTTTTATATTTTTGAGCAATTAGAACTTGAAATTGTTGGCTAGAGATTTGAATTGCTAGTATTTGGAGAAAGTTCTTGGTTTTGATTGTGAACCCAATTGAGTTTGTGTTGGCTCAATTGGGATTGGGTTAAACCTTCAATTGTCTATCTATATGCTTGCAAGTTGTGGAAGATTACATTGTACTTGATTGGGTTATTCTAAGTTGGGGGAAATATTGTCCAAGGGTTTTTAAAAGTTTGCACGCCAAGTGTTCGATAGTTTGCCCCAACGAAGTTTTGAGTTGTTTTGGGTCTTGATTGTATTTAATTGGTTATTAATGGCTCCCAAAAGACATAGAGGGGAAAGCTCAAGTTCGTCAGCTGTTGTGAAAATGATAAGAAGAAATTTGTTAGCCCAGAAGCAAACGACAGGTTTAAAAATTGGTCCTCCGGGAAATCTCTAATTCCTGAGCGTGGCTTGCTACCTATTGAGCACGTAGATGGGGAAGTTGCTCACATGATACGCACTCGAAATTGGATGGTATTTACTGCGCAACCCGAGCCAGCTGCAGTTAATATTGTGAAAGAGTTTTATGCCAATGCCAAGGAGTCTAAAGGGAATGTGGTCATGGTTCGGGGACAGGACATAAATGTGGGGCGTAAAGCTATTAATGCGTATTATGGGTTGCAGAAGATTCACAGGGATGGCTATACGAAATACATGCAACAAGATTTGGATTATTCTGAGATTATCGCAGCCCTCTGTGAGCCAGGGACCTAATGGAAGTTAACTGACCAACAAGAAGCTGTGCACTTCCCGTCATCCAAGTTGAGCAGATATGGAAAAGTGTGGCATGCTTTTATATGTGCCAAGTTGATGTCGTGCCGCCATATGAGCGATGTAATTAATCAGCGGGCGGCGTTATTGTTTTGCATTGCCAAAGGGAAGACAGTGGATATAGGGGAGGTAATTCATGAATCTATCGTGCACGCGCTTGAGGGTAGTACCACAGGTGGACTGCCTCACCCTTCATTGATCACAGATCTGTGCCATCGTGCTGGAGTCAAGTGGGATAAAGATGAACTTATGCAGGCTCCATTGCCTCCAATTGATCATGCTGCGATGTTACGGTACAGAGTATGGGGTGGAGGTGAATCGCACCCGAGGGGCTTAGGTTTCATTGTACCACAGGAGCAGCCACAGCAGCAGCCGCAGGAGCAGCCACCACCGGTTGAGGATCCGGTTCCAACCCCCAATGTAGTTGAGACTATCCGTCAGGACCTCAGGCACCATACTAGACGGATAGACTTAGTGGCAGGATCGGTTCAGCGGGGTTTTGATCGGATGACTCGGCCGCAGAGTCGACTTGCTCAGCGCCAGGCAGAGATTTATGCGTATAATGTAAATTATTCCACAGCCTTGGCAGATATGTTTGGGCGGTTGAATCCTTCAGCAGGACCATTCCAGTTTCCACCAGCTCTTCCTCTTTCTATTTACCTACCACCTGACTCACCTCCTGATGCGGATGATGATGATGCTGATGATGTTGTCGATGGCAGTGATGATGAGTAGTGCTTCATCAGGGGAGTCCTATGTTCTTAATCTCTTCTTATTTTTCAATGAGGACATTGTCTTGTTCAGTTTGGGGGGTAGTTTTTTTTGTTTTCATATATATTATTGTGTTTCATTGTGTTTAGACTTGTTGCATGGTAGTTACATTGCATTTTAGGTTGTGTTATGCATCTAGTTTCGTGAATTAAGCATAAATTGATATAGTATCTAATGTGGCCAATGATAAGACTGGTTCATGGTTTTAACTTGAGAAGAATTGAAAACTAGTGCTTAGTGATGACTTTGATTAGGAAGTGAAGTTGAACTTGTCTGAAACTCTTGTTAGCTAGGAAAGCACATAATCAATTGTTTTAATCAATTTAATTCAAATTGTTGCATAATTTTCTTCTGGTGAAAGATTTGGGTTAACACTTGATAAAATCGGTGAAACATCCATTAAATCAAAAACAGGCAAGAATCTAAGTTTGGGGGAATCTTGGGGTGTAAAAAAAAGAATTTGAAAATTTTGAACCTTTCCCGATTAAAGAATGGATCATGTGGCGGGTTGAGATGGAGCGTAAAACGCACTCACTCATAAACACATGGAACGAGATGGAGCGTAAAACGCACTCGTTCAAAAGAAAGTGAGATGGAGCATAAAATGCACTCATTAAAGAAAAATAATTGTTTGAATTCATAGGGAAGGGTTTAAAAAGGATTTAAATGTGTTAAATAACCCTCGTAATACTCCTATGCTTAGTGCTTGCTTGAATCAGTTGAATTGGTTGTGTGCACAGGTTGAATTGAGTTACAATTGAAAGTTTACCTCTAAGAAGTTAATTATGTGATTGATTTGAATTGCAATTGATTAAAATGGTTGATATTCACACACGCACAACATGGGTGATGACAGGTGAAACTTAACTCATTGATTAAAGTTAGAAACTTTGCATTCGTTAGAGATTTTTCTTAAGTGCTATATGATATCTTGGAGGCCTGGTGTTGGATACTATGTTGGTTGATTGTTTAATTCGTAGGCATGTTAGTTAATTTGCATTTGCATCATTGCATTTGCTTGGGGACAAACAATTAATTAAGTTTGGGGGTATTTGATGAGTGGGTTTTATACCTACGAATCAGGTCTTGTTAGACTTAATCATTGTGGTCTTTAAGTGTTTTAAGTATTGTTTTATTCGTTTTTGTGTTTGTTTATTATAGGATTGGAGCTGGAGGGGCAAAAGGGTAAATTTAGAGCTTAAAGGACACTTGATGGCATTTTTGTAATTATGAGGGCATGACCTAGCGCCAGAGGCGCTAGGAATTGTACTAGCCAAGCACCAGAGGCGCCCAAGCACGGTTCCTGATACTAATAAGCGGCTGGAGGAGGAAAAGGGAGCCAATGGGGAAGAGGATTCGGATTATTGATCAGATTTAGAGAAGGAAACCTTAAGAGGGAACTTGGAGAGATTATTATTATGATTATTCTACTTTTCTAGAGTTAATTTTGTGGAGTTTTACCGTGGATTATTATTGTTCAAGTACTGGATATTGATGTGGGTTGAACTTTACTTTGGATTTTATTCTTCAATTGGGTTTGATCAATCTACTTCTTCTTATTTCAATTGATTGTTTATTTTCCTATGTGTAATTTTAATCCCATAATGGCTTTTGGTTCAGACATGAACTAATCTCCATTATGGGATTCTAACGGATTTTAATATGTAGTCTAGTTATAAGCTTGACGGTTAGATTGTTTTGCAATTCATAAGAAACTTCTATCATGGTTGTTTTACATATATGAATGATTGATCACCATTCGATTTCAGTGCTTGTATGGAATTGAGAAATAACATATGAGTATGGATTGTAATCATGATAGCTTGCGAATATGAGGCTTAATTGGATAGCTTAATATTTTGTGAATCAGATAGAAATATATTGTTTCACCGTAAGAGTCAAAATAAGGGCTTGTGCTTTAAATCAATATAATTGCAATTTCACATAGAAATATAGTGATTTTGGTTATAATGATGATTACATGGTGTCTATTGAGTATGGATATTATGTAAGTAGGTCATAATACATTGACAGATGATTATGTCTATATTAGTGCCCTTGGCTATTTTTCTGTGATATGTGAACTCTCTAGCATGATGGTGGTAATTAGATGAACTATTGAATGAAGTTAGGATCCCATTAATTCCAAGTTTGATATATTTTGTTAGTATTTGCATCTTTAGTTGTTAATTTGTTTAGAAATAATTTTGTCACCAAAATTAAGTCATTAGTTTAGGCAAATAAATATAGTGATAGGACTGATGCATAGTAATTTAATTTATCACTTTCTCTGTGGGACGATACTCTACTTCCTCTGTATTACTTGTTGACCACGTATACTTGCGTGAGTTAGAGCTCTTTTAATAAAGATTAAAAAAGAGGCAACAAAACACTCCCCTTTAGACTTTCCATGCATTGTTCGAATGGATTTACACAATGAATCATGCTTTTCTCCTCGATGTGTATGATCTCATCCCGAATCTGCAAAACGAAATCAACCTTTCCCTTTCCATTGACAATAACACATTCAAAATTAAATAATCGCATCAACGAAATCAAAAGGTCACTATCAACATCACAAGACGAAAACTCAATAGCATATCCAACACTACGACAATCACAATCAAATTCAATACATGCTAAAGAATTTTCCCAAGTGTTGACAAAAATAGAAATATCATCAAAACAGATAATAACACATTTTCCCATGAATGAATGCAAAATATGATTTAATTTGAAAACATCTATCGCACTAGCCAATCCGAATGATTTAACTAGACATGAATATAAACCATATCCTACTCCAATCAGATGATAAACACTTTCCAACTCAATATCAAATGATAGCAAATCATGCAATGAAGTTTGCTCTAATGGAATGACATGATCACTACCACTGTCAACTAATGACAAATCATGTAAGATTGACTAGCATGAAAACCCAACTCAACATATGGATAAGAAAACCTAGAATGAATTTCATGCAAATTAGGACATTGAAAACGAGAATATACCAAATGATAGTAAGAACACTGAAAACGAGAATAGGCAACATGATCATAAACTAACTCAACAAATATCGAATAACCTCCATAGTTTATGACAAAGACGATTTTACCATCAAAATAGCTAACAACAAATTTATCAATGGAAGCATGCAAAACATGTTTTAACAAACTCATGAAAACGCTAGATGCATTAGCTAGTCTAACTGAAATAACTAACCACCTATACAAGTCACATGTCAACACCACTTTCCATTCATCACATTTTCTCATGCTAATTTGATTAGGCAATATCATCACATGGTCATCAACAAATGTAGATAAAACATAAGAACTATGCAATTTATCAAACATATTGTCTAAGCAAAGAAAATAACAACGATACTTAATTACCAATCAAAAATTAACGCACAAGCTCGATGTCCTATCCCATTTAGGTAGTATGATCTCACGAACGACACATGAATTCATGTCTTCTCCCACGATACCCGCTTTGATGAAGAGGGGCTTCATCAATTCTCCAACCTGCCTTGGTGACTCCGTCGTCTCCTCGGGAACACTATAAGCTGATCAGTATGAAATTATAGCACTCGATATATAATCCTTCACTTGTATAAGAGAAACGACAGAACTAGACAAAGAAGAGTTAATCCGGTTAATATTCAAAAGCACCGTCTTGTACGAATATACAGTCATTGACTTTTCAAAATACAACTCTCTTTCACTCTCACTCTCTTTTTCATAGTCACTTAATTTTCTCTCTTCTTCTTTTTGCTCACTTTCTCGTTTGTTTTCAATCTCTCTATTCTCAATCTCTCTATTTTTTCATTCTCATTTTCCTCAATCTCTCTTTTGTTTTCTTCCTCACTCTTTTCAATCTTTTCTTTTTCTCTCTCTTGATCAATGTCTCTTTATCGTTCACTTTCTTTATTTTGATCACAATCTTCTTGTACAATCATTAAATCTTAATGGACTTCATCATGTACACTAGAACCTAACAGTTCTCCTTGGACTGCATATTCTATTCAATCTTCTTCCTCTCTCAGATGAGTTTGCTCCTTTTGCGCCTTATGGATGTTTTGTAATTGCCTCCAACAATCCTCCATAAACTCTTTAGAAAACAATGGTTCCCTATACACCTTAGGAGTTTCTCGAGGCTGTCTCCGATGCGAATCTCTATACCTATGATCCTTCCTTTCATCATCCCAATTTGATCGCCTTGAAGGTTGATCGACATATCTTGGAGTTTCATAATCATTCCTCTTGTTAGGCTATACTGGAACAAACTGCTTTCTCATCACGATTTTTAACTCTGCCCAAGTCTCGATCGGAGGCTCTCCACATCTTCTATTGCTACGCACTAATTGATTCCACCATGTAGCTGCATGATCGGAAAAGTCTTGAATCGCTAGTTTGACCTTCCTATGCTCAAAATAATCTTGATGTTCAAACTCCTGATCCTTCCTCCTCTCCCATCTCAAATACGTCTCTGGATCATTCCTACCTTGAAAAGTATACTTTCGAGACCTATAAGTACTTTCATAACCATAATTATACATATTTGCTGCAAAACAAAGGTTAGTAGATAAAGAAAAAAAATTTCTCACACACTCTCTTACGTGTTTCGCTCAAACAATGTATCGTACAATTATGAAATCACTCGTGTATCGCTCAATTTGGCTTTTAACCTCTAATATTCTCACAACTCTTGCCTTTTACTCTCAATATTCTCTCTTATAGGTTCTTTTTGAATTCACCAAACAAATATCATAGTCTACTATTCAATTCAAAAATAACTTATCAAGAACAAATATAAAAGGTATAAATATAACCAACAAGAAGTCACGATCGCCAATTATACCCTTCTTGAATGAATTCTCAACAATCTCGAAATTTACGGATAACCAAACAATTTTCCCACAAATAATAATTTTTCCTAACGATAGAAACCAAACGAAATAGCTGAGATTTGTTTTTCTTTCTTTTCCCTATACTATTTTTTTTTGCTTTTCAACAAGAAAAATAAAGGATAAGTAACCTGCTAGGAACTTAGCTTTGATATCAAATGATAGACTCCACGACACGCTTGCGTGAGGTGGTCGTCGCCCGGATCATTTCCAACAAGTTATAAGGTGGAACGCTCACGACACCTTAACCCAACACCTATAAAGAGGAGAGAACATTGGTACAATTGATCGCGCAAGGAAGCTTCATTGAATGGAACATCAATGACAACTTAACCCCTCGCTTATATGTAAGCGGTAACCTTAGTACAATCAACGATTGATGTGGTAGAAGATGTCACACACAACTATGAATTGTTGTACGATAAGTCAATTGAACATTCATAGATAAATCATTAATAATTCGAGAGTTCTCGAAGAACCAAAAGGAGAATAATCTCACAAAAGTTTTTATTAATCTGATGTCCCCTTGAATTACATTCATAAACCCTATTTATAGTAGTTTAAAATATTAGAATCCATAAAAGGTAATAATAATTGGTTTAGAATCAAACTCTAAGCTAAAAGTAACCTAATCACAATAGGAATATAAAAATATACTAAAAATAACTAAGTAAATAAGGAAATCTGTGACACCCCCAAATTCAGGTACCAATACCTCGAATTTAGTGCTCACGATAAAATATATCTATACACCTCTAAACAACATAAATTAATTAATGCGAAATAAATAAACATATGTTGCTCATTACAAAAGGTTTACTGCGGTCCCAAGGTCTATAAGCTTAAACAAATACATCGCAGAATACATTAATAATACAAAATAATTCCACGATTACATAACATGATAGTACATATAACTATTCCTTAAGCTTTCCTTTGCCTTTGTCCGCTTTGAAACTCTTCGGCTTAACTACAATAGGTTCATGATATAACAAGGGTGAGCAACTACTTTGCTCAACAAGTTTAAAATGAATAAAGAAGATATATCATGAATGAATGAGAATAATAATCGCATAGTTCAACAATTTAAGAACATTGAAGAAATAGTTGACAATATAATCAAAGTTTAAATGAAATAATGAATATTGATTATTTACTGCTGAGTGGTCCAATAGACCATGAACTTTTTGGCCCCAAGAATCAATTATTCAACTGACTCTTTTAGAAACTGGCCCGTCAGTAGTACGTGAAGGGATTAACCTCTCGTACCCTATGTATATGCATAACATTTAACTCTAACTGCATCGAATAGCCGACACATTAAAATCCCCTAATAAGGGTTGCTCTCTCAGTCCAAGAATCCATACCAACTACTGGTTTGGATAGTTCTTAAAATAATAACCTGTATATGTCTAGCCAAAACAAATGGCGTAGACTATTTCCTTAAACAGTTCATGAATGAAGAACTTAAACGTTTCACAGTCCAACAACAGATCATGAATTGAATGCACAAGGTGCGAATATCAATAATTACCTTTGATGTGGAGTAATTTACAATAATTAATCCACTAATATAATTTAAATGTAATAACTCAATTCGAGTCATGAAACTTGCAATGAGATAGAGTACTCGCTCAATAAGTAAATCGAGTTAGGATAGGAAACTTGCAATAATATAGAATACTTGCTCAATCAATAAATTGAGTTAGGGTAAAGAAACTTGCCCAACACAAGGGTTAGACAAAGGTTAAAGAAGAACTTGCCTCGTGCGTTTGCTACAATAATACAACACACGCTCTTCAATTATCTTACACACGTATGTGCACATAAACATATTACAATCATTCACATAATAAATACCAAATATTGGCTTACACTACTCCATAAGGTTATAATCTTATTAGAAGCATAATAATAAACAAGGATAAACACACTTGTTACAACGTTACGACGCTTGCACGTCCAGACGTCAAACTTGCCTACTCAAATGCTTAAGCGACATACACAACGTTACCAAACTGCCCAAATTCGAATTTGGACTAGGCAACAAATCTTAATTCTTAATAGTGAAAGTTGTAGGTCTACTCCTTAGCTTTCCGGATCATCTTGAATCATCCAAATCGGAGTTCGTATGAGAAAATTAGGCCCATTTTACTAAAGGGTGTCGAAGCTGTCCAGACTCTGCGATTTTTCCACTCTACGATGGCACTCTACAATGGTCGAGACAACTCTACGACCTGAACTCTACGATGGTCGAGACAACTCTACGACCTCAACTCTACGATGGTCGAGACAATTCTACGACCTGCACTCTACGATGGTCGAGACAACTCTACGACCTCAACTCTACGATGGTCGAGACAACTCTACGACCTCAACTCTGCGATGGTCGAGACAACTCTATGACCTCAACTCTACGATGGTCGAGACAACTCTACGACCTGAACTTTGCGATGGTCGAGACAACTCTACGACCTCCACTTAGCCAAGTTTCCACTCTACGATTTCATACTTGACAGGTTCGTAGCACCTCCTACCAAACATCATAACTTCTTCATTTTAAGTCAGAATTAGTCCGTTCAGAAGGCTATGGAAAGCTTGTAACCTGAACTATAATATATCCAAAAATCATAATATTTCAGATTCGTTAACAAATCGAAACAGTGGCTCCAAGGATCCTGGTCGCTCCAGTTCTTAAAATCGCAATATCTCCCTCATCCGAGGTCGAAATGCGTTCATTCTAAAGCCCATGGCTTCCTAATTTAGTGTAATATACTACTTAAAAAGCTCATAATTTTACAAGCAACACATCAATACCAGATTTGGTCGCAAGGTCACTGTTCACACAAACCAATCGTGTTCTTGACATGGTTTACTAAAATCTTCGCCACAAATTCGTTTTAAAAACTTTTTACTCCGTTCCAACTGAGTTATGAAAATAACCCATGGAAATACAATACCACAATAACAAATAAAGCAAACAAACACAGAATCGAAGCTACAAGTTTTCTAAAACAATCTGAATGTCCATGTTTGTCCAAAATGTTCATGTTATTCATTGTTCTTCCTCCTTTACGCATGGGTTCAGATTTTCTCGTAATAATATTCCACTCTAATGTTATTAGGAAGATTTTTAGAGTCTTAAGAACCTCCATAACAACTTACACACAACTAACAACAATTATAAACAACGAAAATCAAACCCACCGAGCATATACGCTTCAAAACCATGAAAGCTTGAAATATTGAGAGAGAAGGGTTATGGTTAATGTTTACCTCTTGATCCTTGCTCCTTGATACTAAGAGACCTGGTTAGAGCTTGGAGCTTTCTTTTCTTCTTCTTCTTGGCTTCTTCCCGAACAAACCCACTTCTTTCTCTCTCTAAAAACTCTCTTTCTCTCTCTTCTTCTTCTTATTCTTCCTTTTTTCTTCTCTTTCTCTTTCTATATCCTCTCTTCTGCAGATGGTTTGCTTCCAAGATGAGCTGATGGTTTGACTGAGGAGAGAAGAAACGAATGGGAGATTGAATGGAGCTTCGGGTGAATGCAAGTGTAGCACCTGAGTTCCTCTTGGAAATGGAATAAAGAAGAATGTTAGGAAATAGAATGTTTCAAGGTAATTACTTGGATCAAGGCCACTCATCTGATCACTCCCTTCTTGCTCACTCCTCATTGGTTCATGCATTAAGTTGGTTCCCTATATTAGCAACACACACAAACTAATACACCCATTTGGTCTCCCATACCCGAATTCTTCCTTATTTGTACCCAATTTGCTTAATAACTCTACCCAAAAATTAAAATGGGTATTACCATAAAATATTAGAATGGATAAAAATAATAATTACGGATGTCGACGCCAGGTTTTCCTCGTCTTTCGTCCTTTTCCTATTTTAGCCTTTTTATTAGATGATTTTTTGGAAAAGGTCGGCCTTGATGTCGACGGGGTTTTGAAAGATCGTTTTTTTATGATGAGCCAATTAACCAGAGTCGCCAGTTGGTATATTTGAAATGGATGTACCAACTCATCCGAGTTTTCGTTTTTTATAAATCGATGGCTCATGTGTGACTCTGAATTAATTGGTCTGCAAACCGAGATTCATAAAGTTCGGGGGCTTGCTTAAGCGAGGGGAAGGTGTAAGGCACCCCCCGACTTTCGTGAAACACGGTTACCGCAACCTTGATATTTTCCTATCCTTTAATTCATGAAATGCGTATGTGTGCGTGTGTGTGTGTGTGTGTGCCTAATGAATGTTGTGGTGAGTTTGCATGAAGAATCATTTGGATTTTTAGGGAAAGTCATGTTTTGGGAGTGCTTTAGAATGTCCTTCGATTGGTATGAGAAAGCTTTGTTTCTTTATGAGAAAAGTTTTGATTTCAATTTGTCAAAAACGTGAGATTTTCCTTAGATGTTGTTTTGACAAAACAAGAATTTTCTAAACCTTCGTCAAAAATAGGAATCGAGATCTATACGTTGCCTTCACAACTCAAATGAGGGGCAACTTCTAGGCTCTCTTTAACCCTATGCACAATGGTTTAATAAGACGTTATTTATTTATAAAATCATTTCGTATGATGTTTTGGAAAACGATTTTTTCGTTGCCTTCTCGTTAAATAGAAATCAACATTCATTAGCACTCCCAATTTCTTATCCTCGTGATGCTAATATCCTACTTGGATTAATTTTAGGAAAATCTTTATTGTTTAGGTTTTGAAATCTTTTGTTTGGTGTTACAAATCAAATTAAATATCAAAACGCGTAGGGGGACTATCCGTGGGCATGTAAGCCATCAAAATATCCCCGAACGCCAACAATCACATATTTCACTACTACGGGGCCTTAAACCCGATTCTCGCCTTAGCGTCGTTTTAAGGCCCAACGATTACATGTTACAAAAACGAGCAACTTGAATCTATTACATACATCAAAACGTCCATAATCGGATTTGGACCACGGGGTCGCGTTCCTAGGCTCACACCCGAGATTACTACAAGCCCACGAAATGAATACTACGAAACCAACCAACACGAATTTGTCTAATACACCATGATATCCGAAAATGATAATCTAAATAAATTACATCCAATAAATCACTCTAAATAAGCTAGAAATTTCACCAATTGGATATCCTCGGGTTATTAGGAAGAATTTTGTTCCGATGGAACCCTCACTAATAATCCCTAATCCATGATTGTTCAACAAGATACATGAAAATTACATTTAATTCAACCCAATAATATGATATAAATTGCTATAACAAAGGGAATTTTTACCTTGCAAATGATCTCAAATGGATGTGAACTTATGTATTTGAATAGGATAAAGAGTGTATTTGATACAATCAAAATCAAAAGAATATAAATCCTCTCTTTTTTCTCTCTTTTCTTCCTATTTTGTTGCACAATCTAGCTATTTTCTCTCAATTTCCGTGCTTTTGCTGCTGCAGAATTTCTCCTTCTTCGCCTGCTGCCAATTCTCCCCTCACCTTCTGTATGCTGCAACGAAACTGAGCTAAAATAGGCTGGCTGGCCGCCTGCCTCCCACTCGCCTGGTTTCGAGTTCCGTGTTTCGAGTTCCGTGTTTTCAAAAGGCGCACTCATTGGCCGCAGATCAATCCGCGGCTGGACGGTTTGACTTTCTCGATTTTCGTGCCACGCCTCGATTTTCGTGCCGTAACGTCGGTTTTCGCTGACAGGCTCGTTTTTTGCAGTCCGGGAATTTCCAAAAGACGTGCCACCTCATTCGAGAATGCTCGTTTTCGGACGGCCTTATTATCACTTCAGCCTTGGTCGCCAATCATTGCGGTGATGTTTGAGCGCTTGCACTTGTGCCCATTCCATTGCTCCCGCAAGCCGTTTTAATTGACAATTTTTCCCTCCTGTCACGGTTAGTATAGAGAACGCAAAAATTGGGTGTCTACAGCTGCCCCTCTTTATCATGTTTATGCAATGTTTAAATGAAATGAACAGGATAAAGAAATAGACACTCGACGCATGAATGACAGTGTACAAGAATGACAATACATACGTGATGCAACACATATGACTTATGATGCACGTACGATGCAAGGCATGCAAATCATTCGTAAAAGGGTATTAATGCAGATGATAGTCTCATCGGGGCCGGGTTTCGTCGCCGGTCACCCATCTCGTAATCGCCGGTTATCGTCGCCAATCGATTGTCTTGTCGGGGCCGGGTATCATCGCCGATCACCCATCTCGTAACCCCCGGTTATCGTCGCCGGTTGGTTATCTTGTCGGAGCCGGTTTTCGTCGCCGGACATCCATCTCGTAATCGCCGGTTATCGTCGCCGGTCGATTGTCTCGTCGGGGCCGGGTATCGTCGCCGGTCACCCATCTCGTAACCCCCCGGTTATCGTCGCCGGTTGGTTATCTTGTCGGAGCCGGTTTTCGTCGCCGGACATCCATCTCGTAATCGCCGGTTATCGTCGCCGGTCGATTGTCTCGTCGGGGCCGGGTATCGTCGCCGGTCACCCATCTCGTAACCCCCGGTTATCGTCGCCGGTTGGTTATCTTGTCGGAGCCGGTTTTCGTCGCTGGACATCCATCTCGTAATCGCCGGTTATCGTCGCCGGTCGATTGTCTCGTCGGGGCCGGGTATCGTCGCCGGTCACCCATCTCGTAACCCCCGGTTATCGTCGCCGGTTGGTTATCTTGTCGGAGCCGATTTTCGTCGCCGGACATCCATCTCGTAATCGCCGGTTATCGTCGCCGGTCGATTGTCTCGTCGGGGCCGGGTATCGTCGCCGGTCACCCATCTCGTAACCCCCGGTTATCGTCGCCGGTTGGTTATCTTGTCGGAGCCGGTTTTCGTCGCTGGACATCCATCTCGTAATCGCCGGTTATCGTCGCCGGTCGATTGTCTCGTCGGGGCCGGGTATCGTCGCCGGTCACCCATCTCGTAACCCCCGGTTATCGTCGCCGGTTGGTTATCTTGTCGGAGCCGGTTTTCGTCGCCGGACATCCATCTCGTAATCGCCGATTATCGTCGCCAGTCGATTGTCTCGTCAGGGCCGGGTATCGTCGCCGGTCACCCATCTCGTAACCTCCGGTTATCGTCGCCGGTTGGTTATCTTGTCGGAGCCGGTTTTCGTCGCCAGACATCCATCTCGTAATTGCCAGTTATCGTCGCCGGTCGATTGTCTCGTCGGGGCCGGGTATCGTCGCCGGTCACCCATCTCGTAACCCCCGGTTATCGTCCCCGGTTGGTTATCTGCGAGTGTCGGGCCTCATATCCGGTCACTCGTTTGAATTGAGAAACCGTGTTTGACACTTGATTCATCAAAATCTCGCATTTTATTATCACATTGTGAGTCACATGGGCTTTTGAATCGATTGAGCAAGCATTGGACAAGGGGGGACCCACTGGGGCCAGCCGCAGATGGATCTGCGGCCAGCCGCAGATTGATCTGCGGCCAAGATCGGGCATAAGAGCGGCCAACCGCTTCCCAGATCTGTCACTTTCATTCGTACCCCACGCGATTTTTCAGACCTTTGCACGCCCTTTGCTGAGTTTTCCATCTTTTCTGCAAAAACTGCTCCGGTAGAAATGATCTACGCGCCACAGGTAACACTTTGACCGTTCACTTTTCAATTTCGTCAATGCTTTGCTATACATTTGGCTATTTGCATGGTTAGACATAGAAATGTATGCTTTACAATGCTATGCTACGTACTATCGTATATACATGCTATGTATCAACTGTATGAGTCCTATTTTATGTTAATGACGCGGTCCCACATACTGTTATTCCCTTTTTTGAAAGAAAATCATGCATTATGGTACTTTACATGCTGTGATTACACATATGAATGCAACTTTGATCTGTTTGAGGCTTGGATTGATGGAAAATATGTTTGGCTTATGCCTGGGATGTCCATTTTACAGACGGAACTCTGCCGATTTTTTTTTTTTTTTTTTTAACATGCATCATGTTGCATTAATTCTACGATAAATATTGGAGTACTTGTGGCATAATTAAAAAAGGGAACTTACCTTCCTCCTTGCCTGCTCTGTTCCAGCTATGGATCCCGACGCTCCTAGTAGCTCCTCTGCGTCTCGGACATCAGGTGTTCGCCGTCGTAGGGCTGCACCTGCCCCTGTTCTTCCTCGGACCCGTCAGGCTCGCCGCTTGGCGGAGGCTGTCATCCGTCCCGATCATCCGGACGTCGAGGAGGCTGTTCCTCCGGAGGTTGCGGCAGAGGGTCCATCCTCCAGCACACCGGCTCCATCTCCTCATAGTGCACCGTCTGGCGCATCTGTGCAGATACCCGATCTATTGGGTCGGGATCTCAGTCGTCACCCCTCAGCATCTCTCATGGCTAACGAGGTATATTCAGTTCTATTCTGATTTTATTCTCAATTTCTCAATTCCCCCCCTTTATCTGGACTGACCCATTGGTGATTGCCCCAGGTGCCCGAGTTTACTCAGCCGAGGGGTAACTGGTTCAACATATATTCCCTCTATACAGCTCTGCACAGTGAGTACCGGGCGGTGGTGGACTCCTGGGGCTTTCGTCACTTCTTCACCATCATTCCCCGCCAGTGCCCCTGGGGTTACATGAGGGCCTTATCAGAGCGCTGGTTCCACCAGACGCAGTCTCTTCATCTTCTAGACTGCGAGGTTGTGCTGACTCCCTGGGACTGGAGGCACATCACGGGCATCGAGTTCACTGGATCCCGCGTCCCTCTGGATCTGTACATCACTCCAGCGGAGGTCCGGGCTTTATTGGGCTTCGCCGCTGAGGACCGGGTCTTTAAGGCCCGTAGCATTCGGTCCGGTGCTTTGGCTGTCGATGCTGTCGGGGGTCTGTATGCACTGCCTATCCCAGCGGATAAGGGTACTCGGGACATTCTGTTACGGCGCTTGTTCCTGACCATTATGAGGGGTTGTTTCCTAGGGAACAACTCCTCCACCATTCATTTCAGCGTCGTAGGAGCTGTCAGAGATGTGGACCAGATCAGTGACTATGATTGGGGGTTGTCGACGCCGGGTTTTTGCTCTCGTCTTTTCCAATTTTAGCCTTTTGATTTAATGATTCTTTGGAAAAGATCGGCATTGATGTCGACGGGGTTTTGAAAGATCGTTTTTTATGATGAGCCAATTAACCAGAGTCGCCAGTTGGTATATTTGAAATGGATGTACCAACTCATCCGAGTTTTCGCTTTTTATAAATCGATGGCTCATATGTGACTCCGAATTAATTTGGTCTGCGAACCGAGATTCATAGAGTTCGGGGGCTTGCTTAAGCGAGGGGAAGGTGTTAGGCACCCCCCGACTTCCGTGAAACACGGTTACCGCAATCTTGATACGTTCCTATCCTTTTAATTCTTAAAATGTGTATGCATGCGCGCGTGTGTGTGTGTGTGCCTATATGAATGTTGTGATGAGTTTGTATGAAAGAATCGTTTGGATTTTGGGGGAAAATCGTGTCTTAGGAGTGCTCTAGAATGTCCTTCGATTTATACGAGAAAGCTTGATTCTTTATAAGAAAGGTTTGATTTTAATTGTCAAAACTATGAGATTTTCATTAAGTGTCGTTTTGGCAAAACAAGAGTTTTAAACCTTCGTCAAAATAGGAATCGAGATCTATACGTTGCCTTCGTAACTCAAATGATGGGCAATTTCTAGGATCTCTTTAACCCTATGCACAAAGATTCAATAAAACATTACTTATTTTATAAAACCATTTTGGGTGATGTTTGAAAGCGATTTTTCTTTAGCCTTCTCGTTAAATAGGAATCGACGTTCATTAGCATTCCCAAATTTTAGCCTCGTGATTCTAATAACCTAGTTTGATTTGATTTTATGAAAATCTTATCATTTAGCTTTGAAATCAATTTTTTGTGTCATAAATCAAATCAAGCATAAACACGCGTCGGAGCTATTCATGGGCATGTAAGCCATCAAAATAACCCCAAACGCCTACAATCACAAGTTTCACTATTTTCGGGGCCTTAAACACGATTCTCGCCTTGGCGTCGTTTTAAGGCCCGACGATTACATATTTACAATGAAAGGTACATCGAATTTATTACATATATCAAACGATGTCCATCATCGGATTTGGACCACGGGGTCGCGCTCCTAGGCTCACATCCAAAATCGCTACATTAATATAACGAGCTAAAAATTTACCAAATGGATATCATCGGGCCATTAGGAGGAATTTCGTTCCATTTTAGAAACCTCACTAATAGTCCTCAATCCATAGATCCACAACAATATACAAGAAAAACTACATTTAATTTAACCAAACAATATGATATAAATTGCTAGAACAAAGGGAATTTTCACCTTGCAAATGATCTCAAATGGATGTGAACTTGTGTATTTGACTAAGATAAGGAGTATATTTGGTACAATCAAAATCAAAGAATATAAATCCTCTCTCTTTTTCCTCTCTTTTCTTCCTATTTGATTGCAAAATTTGCTCCTTTTTCTCTCTATTTCCGTGTTCTTGCTGCTGCAGAATTCTTCTTTCTTCAAATTCTTCCAACCCCCTGTATGCTGAAGCGAAACTAAGCTGAAATAGGCTGGTTTAGGGCAGCCGCAGATTGATCTGCGGCTGGCTGACCCACCCCCCATCGCACTCAGCTTGTTTCCTGGTTTCGAGTCCCGTGCGCACCACCATTATTTTAATCGTTTGGCCGCGGATCAATCCGCGGCTGGGTGGGCTGATTTTCTCGATTTTCGTGCCACGCCTCGATTTCCATGTCGTGACGTCGGTCTTCGCTGACAGGCTTGCATTCTGCAGTCCGGGAATCATTGGGAGACGTGCCACATCATTCGGGCATGCTCATTTCGGACGGCCCTGCTGTCACGTCGGTTTCGGTTGTAAATCGTCGCGGTGGCGTCGAATGTTCGCTCTTGTGCATCCCTCGCTCTCACAGGCCGGCTCATTTGACGATTTTGCCCTCCTGTCACGGTTAGTATACGAAGCGCAAAATTTGGGTGTCTACAGCTGCCCCTCTTTATCATGTTTATGAAATGTTAAATGAAATGAACATGATAAAGAAGTAGACACACGATGCATGAATGACAGTGCATAAGGATGACAGTGCAACACATACAACTTATGATGTAACGCAAGATGTAAGGCATGCAACACATTTGTAAAGGTGTCAATGCATCAATCCCTAACCTGTCGCTCGTCTTGTAATCGCCGGGTCTCGTATCCGGTCGATTGTCCTGTGAATGTCGGGTCTCATATCCGGTCACCCCTCTCGTAATCACCTTATTCCATCCCATTGTCATCAAAGGAAGTTATTCTCCTGACTAGCTTTGAAGGGCATCCTTGGAGTTCGTTCTCGTACATCGCTCTTGGCAACCATCGCTTTTGACTCTGATAGGCTAGGACCTTGACACCTAACCTGCATGGGTCACGTACAGAATTATCATATATTCAATGCATGTGACACAACATTTAAAATGTAAATTTGATGAAAAATGACCCCTGTACAGTCTTTTGAAACGGTTCCACAGGTGTCACCGTTTGTCGGGGCCGGGTTTCGTCGTCGGTCACCCATCTCGTAACCCCCGGTTATCGTCGCCGGTTGGTTATCTTGTCGGAGCCGGTTTTCGTCGCCGGACATCCATCTCGTAATCGCCGGTTATCGTCGCCGGTCGATTGTCTTGTCGGGGCCGGTTTTCGTCGCCGGACACCCATCTCGTAACCCCCGGTTATCGTCGCCGGTTGGTTATCTTGTCGGAGCCGGTTTTCGTCGCCGGACATCCATCTCGTAATCGCCGGTTATCGTCGCCGGTCGATTGTTCTTGTCGGGGCCGGTTTTCGTCGCCGGACACCCATCTCGTAACCCCCGGTTATCGTCGCCGGTTGGTTATCTTGTCGGAGCCGGTTTTCGTCGCCGGACATCCATCTCGTAATCGCCGGTTATCGTCGCCGGTCGATTGTCTTGTCGGGGCCGGTTTTCGTCGCCGGACACCCATCTCGTAACCCCCGATTATCGTCGCCGGTTGGTTATCTTGTCGGAGCCGGTTTTCGTCGCCGGACATCCATCTCGTAATCGCCGGTTATCGTCGCCGGTCGATTGTCTTGTCGGGGCCGGTTTTCGTCGCCGGACACCCATCTCGTAACCCCCGGTTATCGTCGCCGGTGGGTTATCTTGGATCTCAGCCCTTCCCAGGGTTTCTTTTTGTGGATATCAGCCCTTCCCAGGGGTGCTCACCATCTTGTTGTGGTTCGCGTGGATCTCAGCCCTTCCCAGGGTTTGTTGTTTTTTGTCTTTTTTCTTTTTGTGGATATCAGCCCTTCCCAGGGGTGCTCACCATCTTGTTGTGGTTCGCGTGGATCTCAGCCCTTCCCAAGGTTTGTTGTTTTTTGTCTTTTTCTTTTTGTGGATATCAGCCCTTCCCAGGGGTGCTCACCATCCTGTTGTGGTTCGCATGGATCTCAGCCCTTCCCACGGTTTGTTGTTTTTTGTCTTTTTCTTTTTGTGGATATCAGCCCTTCCCAAGGGTGCTCACCATCTTGTTGTGGATTGCATGGATCTCAGCCCTTCCCAGGATTTGTTGTTTTTTGTCTTTTTCTTTTTGTGGATATCAGCCCTTCCCAGGGGTGCTCACCATCTTGTTGTGGTTCGCATGGATCTCAGCCCTTCCCAGGGTTTGTTGTTTTTTGTCTTTTTCTTTTTGTGGATATCAGCCCTTCCCAGGGGTGCTCACCATCTTGTTGTGGATTGCATGGATCTCAGCCCTTCCCAGGGTTTGTTGTTTTTTGTCTTTTTCTTTTTGTGGATATCAGCCCTTCCCAGGGGTGCTCACCATCTTGTTGTGGTTCGCATGGATCTCAGCCCTTCCCAGGGTTTGTTGTTTTTTGTCTTTTTCTTTTTGTGGATATCAGCCCTTCCCAGGGGTGCTCATCATCTTGTTGTGGTTCGCATGGATCTCAGCCCTTCCCAGGGTTTGTTATTTTTTGTCTTTTTCTTTTTGTGGATATCAGCCCTTCCCAGGGGTGCTCACCATCCTGTTGTGGTTCGCATGGATCTCAGCCCTTCCCAGGGTTTGTTGTTTTTTGTCTTTTTCTTTTGGTGGATATCAGCCCTTCCCAGGGGTGCTCACCATCCTGTTGTGGTTTGCTTGGATGCCTTCCCAGGTTTGCTTGTTGTTTGGATACCAGCCCTTCCCAGGGGTCATTGTTTGGATTTGATTTGATTTTTTTTTTTTTTTTATGGGATGTGTGATCGGCCTTTGTCCTGGATCTCCCACCAACATCGTCCACGTACCATGCCGCGAAAGCCATCATTCTGATCATTTGTGAGGTTGAAAATGGCGTGCTTGTACTTTCCTGAAGATTTTCATTTTGATCGTACCTGCATGCATGAAAAAGATGTTATGCATGATCTGGCAGATATGTTATGGACAGATGCATGTGCACATATGTTTAGATAGAAATGACCCTTGTTTAGTCAAATGATACTATTCGACAGTCGTCGTTGTTTGCCAACATCTGATTGGATCATGCCTCGTCGTGAAGCGTAGTTTCTAGACTTCAACCATGGTTTGGTACTCTGTCAGTTCTTGGTCGTCTTCATTTCATCGAGTTGAGGCAGTCTGTTTCGCTCTCTATGATGATCGGCAACTATGTTGGGCTCTTTGCCCTTTTGATCATTTCTTCATGGCCGATGTGCTGTTGTCCCACATTATATCAACCTTGTATATGCTCATGCACGTGGATCATTCGGACGTCGAGGCAGTGATAGTCAGGATTGGGGAGAGGCCCAATGAGAAGTTCTGTGCAGCCTCAGCTTCCTTCCATTTCACGATTCTTAACTGCCCCAGCCCTGGCGCGTGTTGTTACCAAGAATTTCTATCGAAAACTCGCGATGCCGACCGTGCTGAATTGTCCACAGCTCCGCAAGATCCTGCATATCAGATGACTAACAAATGCCAAAACTTGAAGTCTCGGCCGTTAGTGTTAGTTCAACACAAAGATACTATAATCTCGACAAAATGCAGTTAAAGCACATGAAATTGAATATCTGTTGATCGCACAATCTAGCACGTTGTGAACCATGAATGTACAGAATGAATTTTTTTTTTTTTTTTTTTTTTTTAATCCCTCGTGAGTTGATGATTTTCTATTTAACGAGTTATGAAATCGTAAGAACACCTTCAAGCACTCATGGTCATTGTACATGAGTAAGATCGAATTCAAAAGAACTACCCTCCCTCGTCAAAGGTATCATGTCTTCATTCTCGACAACGTCCTTAGCAGGATTGACGTCATATGACAAATGCACTGTGTTATGCAACACTCAGTAGGGGTTTCTCTTCTATGACTTCTTGTTCAAGGCCGAGAGTTTTTTTTTCGTATTATCCTTCTTTTTATTAGCCCACTTCACTTGTCTCGTTTTCTTAGGCTATTCGAAGTAACCCATTTAACGAGTTTTGGACCAATGACTCCTGAACCAGACGGTTTTGGGGCATTAGGTGTACAGACACCCCCTCGGGTTTATTTACTCGAGTAACAAAGGCCACGATTCGAGACAAGCTGGTGGTCTGCCCCATTCATTCTTTGCTTGGCCTTGCGCAAGATTCGTTTTCTTAGGCTTGAGTTACCCATGTAGCGAGTGTTAGGCCGGTGACTCCCAAACCAGACGGCTTTAGGGCACCAGATGCAGAGACACCCCTTAGGCTTAATTACTCGAGTAACCCATGCCACGATTCGAATCTGCTCGGGCCTCCTCTACTGTAATGCTCGTTTTCTTAGGCTCTGAGTTACCCCTGTAACGAGTGTTGGGTCAGCGACTCCCAAACCAGATGGCTTTAGGGCACCAGGTGTAGAGACACCCCTCGGGCTTAATTACTCGAATAACCCAGGCCACGATTCGAGACATTATCTTGATAATCCTTTATCGTCTGACTTCTTGATATTGATAAATATTGACTGTTTGACTACGTGTTAATGGCCATCAACGTCGTCATAGTTTTATACCCCACAACTGAAAGTTTGTGCAAAGTGCAAAGTGAAGGCTGTCACATGAGGTCGATTCTGTCGCAAACGTTGCTTTGAATTAAGGCTTTGTACCCGATCAAAAGGTTGAATAGCCTTCTTCGTCTAATCATACTCACGATCGTGCTCCACGGTTTGCTTGTCAGAGTTAGTCCGATTCCGTTGAAGTCAAATAAAATCCCCCCTCACGCGGGTCCTCGTATCCCGGGAAAACTATGCTTGACAAATGCCAGATGATCATACCGTTGAATATTGACATGAGGTAGCATTTGATGAGAATGGTGCATGTTAATGGGATTGTTGCATGGGTGCCAATTTGCATGTCATCATTTCCTGGGTAGTTGACAAATGCCCCAGTGTTAAGTTGCTTTTCTTGTGATCTCCCTCGTACTGGTTGCATCGGTATCTCGCTGGGCTGACAAAAGATCCGGTCCTTTGACTTGTTGAAAGGTTTGGGGGATTTTTGATTTTTTTTTCTGATTTTTTTTTTTTTTTTTTGCCCCTACTCCGGGTTCTTTGTGACCGTCAGGGGTTCTGAGGTTTGATGGCGACGGTTTGGTCTAAGCCGGGTTCGGGTTTACCTTCGACCCAGCCTTTGATCTCGTCAGGCGTATTGTCGATATCTGTCTCATCCTGCCCAATCCCCATCAGATCGAAATCTAGCTCTATACCAAAATCGTGATCCTCCTTCAAATTTGGCCATTTGCTTGTCAGGCTAGAATGCCTCAAATCGGGGTACCTGACATAAAAGAAAAATGCTTGTCATATATATAAAACATTTCAGCACATGATCTTCTTTTAGGATAACATGACAACATGACATGAGCGTGCAGGGATTTGAAATAAAACTCAAAAGTTTAACACCCATTGATCTTCTACTGGCCGGGATTTACTGCTATCATCCTGGATTTACCCCCTCCTGGATATCACCTGTTGCACGGTCCAACTGGCCACGGTGAGGTCAAGCAATGGAGCTCAGCAGAAGATGCATGGATCGCATTGGCATGGATCTGGCATTGATGACATTTCTTGATATGAGTATCGCAGGCAATTTTCGTGGTTAGCCAGTAGTGACCCGTTCACATGATTTTCTTTTGCCAAAATGTTCTGCTCATACGGCTCCGCACATATCACCATGTACTTCGCTCATTAATCTATGGGCTTCTTCGGCTTTCCAGATATCTCAGCAGTCCCGTAGCTTGGGAAGAATTTCACTGCCCATCTTTGGATTCTCTTTCCCTGGTCAGACCTGCATTTTCGGGAGAGGAGCTGTCTCGAAGGGACTCTTTAATGTTTTGATACCAAGCTCATTCAGGGATGGCGTCACTATGGGAGACCTCTCCAATCTGATCCTCATAGGCCGGACAAGTCTGTACCGCAATTCCCAGGGCTAATCTCAGTCCTGGGATGCATCCCTCATAATCGGCCGTATTGTTGGAGTGGCAGGACTGTAATTTCATGGCTACCGGCTTCTGCCATTTGGATGGGTGGAGTATGGATTTTATGGCCTCTCAGTTGGGTCCTAGGGGCAATCTCACAAAACAAACAAGGGCCGTAGTTTTTTTTTTTTTTTTTTTTTTTTTCGGTTCTCTAATCTTATCCTGCAAAACAAGGTCAGTGTTTGATGACAGGATAGTATTCAAAAGTTTTAGAAAACCTTGGTACGTGGTATGGATGGCCGTCCTGCAAACCCGAGTCAGTTTTCTCTTGATTTGTGCAGGTGATGTAATCACATGATACAGGACATATTTATTATGATGATGATGGTATGATAGTTGTATGCCATTTACATGACATTTATTTATTTGACTGAACGATAAAAGAGCATGAAGAAGCTTCCCTTTCGTTAGGTTTATCAGAGGCTGACCTACCATAAGGGTTAACTCCTCGCGGGCTTTTCGGCATGGAAGGTCCCCAAATCTTCGCAATCTACTCGTCTGAGTCCTTTCGATTGGGAGCGGATTTGGGTGGTGCGTTTCCTGAGCCATCTCCGGGGAGCAGCCCCTTCGAGTCCAGTAATAAGCAACCGACAGGTTCGCCTCAGGAGGAGGTACACTCTCAACATACATTCACATTTCATCCGTCCTCACCGTATGCAAATGATTACTTTTAAAGTAAAGCAATTCCATTCAATCATTCATTCATTGGACAAAAGGCACACATTCACACACAACAATAAGTAAAACAAGTCAAAATATCGCACGTACATACACATTCATGAATTTTAGAGGATATGATAGCATCAAGATTTGAACGCGGCTTAAGCCCTCTAATGTCCCCAGCAGAGTCGCCAGCTGTCGACGCCGGGTTTTTGCTCTCGTCTTTTCCAATTTTAGCCTTTTGATTTAATGATTCTTTGGAAAAGATCGGCATTGATGTCGACGGGGTTTTGAAAGATCGTTTTTTATGATGAGCCAATTAACCAGAGTCGCCAGTTGGTATATTTGAAATGGATGTACCAACTCATCCGAGTTTTACCCCGCTTTTTTATAAATCGATGGCTCATATGTGACTCCGAATTAATTTGGTCTGCGAACCGAGATTCATAGAGTTCGGGGGCTTGCTTAAGCCGAGGGGAAGGTTGTTAGGCACCCCCCGACTTCCGTGAAACACGGTTACCGCAATCTTGATCACGTTCCTATCCTTTTAATTCTTAAAATGTGTATGCATGCGCGCGTGTGTGTGTGTGTGCCTATATGAATGTTGTGATGAGTTTGTATGAAAGAATCGTTTGGATTTTGGGGGAAAATCGTGTCTTAGGAGTGCTCTAGAATGTCCTTCGATTTATACGAGAAAGCTTGATTCTTTATAAGAAAGGTTTGATTTTAATTGTCAAAATTATGAGATTTTCATTAAGTGTCGTTTTGGCAAAACAAGAGTTTTAAACCTTCGTCAAAATAGGAATCGAGATCTATACGTTGCCTTCGTAACTCAAATGATGGGCAATTTCTAGGATCTCTTTAACCCTATGCACAAAGATTCAATAAAACATTACTTATTTTATAAAACCATTTTGGGTGATGTTTGAAAGTGATTTTTCGAGTCCCGTGCGCACCACCATTATTTTAATCGTTTGGCCGCGGATCAATCCGCGGCTGGGTGGGCTGATTTTCTCGATTTTCGTGCCACGCCTCGATTTCCATGTCGTGACGTTGGTCTTCGCTGACAGGCTTGCATTCTGCAGTCCGGGAATCATTGGGAGACGTGCCACATCATTCGGGCATGCTCATTTCGGACGGCCCTGCTGTCACGTCGGTTTCGGTTGTAAATCGTCGCGGTGGCGTCGAATGTTCGCTCTTGTGCATCCCTCGCTCTCACAGGACGGCTCATTTGACGATTTTGCCCTCCTGTCACGGTTAGTATACGAAGCGTAAAATTTGGGTGTCTACAGGGGTCATTCACTTTTGCCTACTTCCTCCACGGTCTGCGTCTACGTTCGGAGGGCCAGACAGACGCTTGGCTCGGATTCTATCACTTCTTGCTGGTGAGGCCTCTTTCCCCTTTTCTTACTGGACTTTCCTTTATTTATTTCTCTTTTCTGCATTCGTCGGTTACTCATGCTTTTCACTATTTCTGTTCGCAGTTCTGGACCTATGAGCGTCTTCCATGCCTGAGGCCCGTCACTACTCTTGGTCTGGACACTTATCCCCGGGGCCGGCGATGACATCATAGCACCTTGGAGGAGGTCCCGGTATCTGGCAGCTTTGCACACTGCCGCATCCAGCTGGAGCTGATCACGGCTGCTGATGTCGTTTAGGTTCCCTACCTCTCCGAGCATCTGACCGTGGGGTTTGCTGATGGGCATCCTTCTAGCCCGGAGTTCGAGCTTTCCACCCGTCGTCTCACTTTGCAGAGTGTTGGAGGATGGGTGATGTACCTGGGGGAGCGCGCATTCCGATGCGTTACTGGAGAGATTCGCATCCCGCATATCCCTTCCTTTCACTACCTCCTGGTCGTTGGAGTTCTCCAGCCTTCAGAGATCCATGCTCGCGGGGGAGGACGGTAGGACGGTAGGATGCTTTCTACGGGTCCCAGCACGAGTGATGCCTTCCGTACTTGGTGGGTGCCCCGCACTATCGGTCCTCAGACCCGGGCCACATTCTTCCTCGGGGATATGGTCCCTGGCTCGGTGATGATGACTGACTGGGCAGCCTGTGTTCGGAGCCCTACCCATGCCGAGCAGATTGCCACTCTGACCCGTCAGGTAGACCAGTTGTCCCTATATCTTCGGGTGCTGGGCCGGACTCCAGAGGATGTTTATGCCTATGATCCTGACGGTGCGGGTTATGATGCGGGCCCGAGCTCATCTGATGCCACCGCGCAGCCATACATCCCCGACATGAACTTTGGGCCTTCGACCTCGGCGACCCCAGGGGATCAGTTTGAGGATCCCGCTTTCATAGATGAGATTGACTTTATTTAGATCAGGATAGGATAGGGCTTTTGTACCTGCACCTGTTTAGATTTCTTTTCCATTTTATGCACTATGTACTGAACTCATTTATTTATTTATGCACAGTTTTTATCTTTTATCTCTATGAAATTCATTCGCTTTATTATTGTCCTTGTACGATGCAATGCCTTTTTAGTTATGGATAGAAAATGACCCCCGTACAGTCTTTTTGATACTATTTTTTCACAGATGACGTCCTCAGATGTCGTGGTACGCTTGGATTCCATTCCTCCTACAGGGTTGGTCGGCAGCCTCCTCCGCTGGTTGGACAGTTTATTGCCGGCCGATAGGATTATCGCAGACGGCCTTTTGGGACATTCCTGGTCCTTATTATCCTTTCAGGTTCCAGAGGGCTTTGTGGAAGGTATTCTGAGCTATTGGGCCCTGACCGTCAGGTGTTCAGATTAGGGACAGTAGAGCTAACCCCTACCCTCGAGGAGTATGCTCGTTTCACCGGCTTGCCTTTGGATGGTCCTTGTGCTAGGGTTACAGCTGGTTCCATGCGCCGTCAATTCTTGACTTTCACCGGTTTGCGGAGGACAGTTCTGCTATCGGTGGTCACATCAGACCATCTGGTTCCTCTTCATTTTTTGATTGACCGATTCGGCTCACCTGACAGTTTTCGCCATTTCTCTGGTGATTTTTCCATATCTGAGGAGCGCTGGGGCGTCTTGAGAGTAGACGTTTTGGTGGCATGTGTCATCTCGGTTTTGTATCTGCCCGCCGGACCTGATCTGTTGGACATGCGAGTTGTCGCGGCCGTGAGATCTCTTCAGGAGGATCACACCATCCTTCCTATGATATTAGCAGATACTTACATGTCAGCCTCATACTGTCAGTCTTTCCGAGGCAGAGTATTTAGAGGGAGCTCGACCTTGTTGTACGTGTGGTTCATGAGTCATCTTAGTCCCATCGGCCATTTCCGTTGCCAAGGGTTTTGCTTCAGTCACGACATAGCCACGCAGTTTTCGTTTCGTCCTGTGAGCTGTACTGATGCGGCCTCCTGGACAGCATTTTTGTCGGTTATTGAAGATCCTTTTCATCTCCTGATCTACTCGGGTTATTGCTCCTTTATGAGCTTTTTGACTCGTGTGCCCACCTTGGATTTCATCCCTATTGCTGGCTTGAGGGGCGTGACGACTTATCATCCCCTGGCGGTCATGGGACAGTTTGATCAGACCCAAGATTTTCACCTCTTCACGGGCGCGACCGACTACCGATTCCTTATATCATCCCAGACAGAGAGAGATCTACTGCGGGTATATGATCTTTGGCCTCGTAGGATCCTGGCCGAGTATAATGATAGTTGCCCCATCCAGACATTCGCTTATGTGCAGTGGTTGCGCGGAGATTCGGATGCGGTTGGTGTGAGTCAGACTGGGACTTTTGATGACTCTGGAGTGACTTTCCCAGACGATACCACATATCACTCGATCTCAGCCGATTCTGCCCCTAGTCGGGACACTGAACATAGCCGGATCCGACTGTCCTTGATTGCTATTGAATCTGAGAGGGATGCCGCCATTGCTGAGAGAGATGCCGCTATTCTAGCCAGAGATGCTGCCATAGCTGACAGAGATGCCATTGTATTTCAGGCCAGGACAGTCATAGATGCTCATTCTGGGACTGTCAGTCGAGCCACAGCTTTGTTGGACCGCATCGACATGATGGGACAGCAGATTGCAGGGAACACTGATGCTTCGGATCTATCCACCACTTTATCCACCCTGCTTCAGTTAGTTGCCGATTTGTAGATTGTTTTATTTCCTGCATAGACTATGTTAATTTCATCGGTTATTGAAAAGGAAATCTTGTAACAAAGAGACTTATGTATGTAAACATGTATTTAAATTTAGTCATTTTCCCTTTTTGTTGTATCGTTGCCCTTCATTGGGTCATCATTTTATCCGGTTGACCATGATTTTGACACTTCGCTTTCTTTCTCTTCTCAAGACTTGATGGAGATCTGACAGATATTGCCGTACCCCTGTCGATTTCATTGGATTGAGTCTTGGATTTTGGCTCATTGTTTGGTTGGGCTAGGTTTAGGCTACTTGGGATGAATTCGGTTAGGGGCTGGTTTCGGGAAGGTTTTGAGGGTTTAGGAAGGTTTATTTGGCTGTTGGGGATTGGTTTTGTTTTAGGGAAAGGATTATTTTTTAATGGATCGGACCGCGCCCTGATGGCTGCCTACGTACCCCCACAAGTTGGGAGATCAGGTCCTACGTAGTTCGCTCTTCAAAGAAAAGGGAGAATTGATGATTCAAGCGTAGAACCGCTTCACCGAATCGGAATTGAGGGGTTGTGGAAATACCTCACCATCCATTTCTTGCAATATGAGGGCTCCTCCGGATAACACTTTCTTAATCACAAATGGTCCTTCCCAGTTTGGGGCAAACTTCCCCTTGGCTTCGTCTTGGCAAGGCATGACTCTTTTTAGCACCAGGTCGTTCTCCTTAAACTTCCGAGGTCTCATCTTTTTGTCGTATGATCGAGAGATTCTTTGTTGATATAGCCGACCGTGCAAAACAGCAGCCACCCTCCTTTCATCAATTAGGGCCAATTGGTCGTATCGACTTTGCATCCAATCCTCCTCGCTTATCTGAGCATCGATCACTATTCTGAGGGACGCCATCTCAACCTCAATTGGCAGAACAGCCTCCGTTCCATACACCAAAGCGTAAGGGGTTGCCCTTGTAGAAGTACGCGTTGATGTTCGGTACGCCAGCAGGGTGAGGGGTAGCAGATCTGGCCATCCCCGATGATTAGCAGACATTTTCGCCATGATCCTCTTGATGTTCTTATTTGCAGCCTCTACTGCCCCATTCATCTTAGGACGGTAAATGACAGAATTGAGGTGTTTGATCTTAAACTGGTCGCATAATCCCTTCATGAGGGCGTTGTTCAAATTCTTGGCATTGTCAGAGACCAAAACCTCAGGTTGCCCGTATCGACAAATGACATTATTCCTGATGAAGCCCACGATGACCTCCTGAGTTACTTTGGGGAAAGAAGTTGCTTCTACCCATTTGGTGAAATAATCGATCATGACGAAAATGAATCGGTGCCCGTTGCTTGCTTTGGGCTCTATTGGTCCGATTACATCCATTCCCCACATTGAAAATGGCCACGGGGAAGTCATACAGTGTAGTTCATTGGGAGGTGTATGGATCACATTACCGTGCGCCTGACACTGGTAACACCGTTTGACATGATCATCGCAGTCGGTTTTCAGTGTTAACCAGTAATGTCCCGTTCTCAAGATCTTTTTGGCCAGCATCGGTCCACTCATGTGTGGCCCACACACTCCACCATGTATTTCGTTCATAATCCTTTAGGCCTGTGTCTCATCTACGCATTGTAACAGTCCCAATCCAGCATCCCTCTTGTATAGTGAATCTCCACTCAGGTAAAATTTCATTGCCATCCTTTGAATCCTCATCCTCTCAGCTCGGCCTTCCTGGTCGGGAATGGATCTATCCCTCAAATATTCCCTTATGTCGTGATACCAAGGCTGCTTTGGCAGAAACATCTCGTCTGATAATACTGCAACATGCTCCTCGTATGCCGGGGCACTCTGTACTGCTATCTCAAACTGTGGAACATCTTTTCTTTTGATTATATGGATTAAGGAAGCCAAGGTTGCCAACGCATCGGCGAAATCATTCCGTCCCCGGGGAATATGGCGGAAAGCGATATCTTCGAACTCTTGCATCAATTGTATAACACAGCGATGGTATGGGAGTAACCGGAGCTCTTTCGTGTTATACACCCCGATTGCCTGTCTGATTACCAGTTCTGAATCCCCAAACACTGCTAGTCTCTTTACTCCCATATCGCGGGCAAAACGGAGACCCAATATACACCCCTCGTACTCAGCTGTATTGTTCGAATTACTGAACTGCAATTTAGTAGCCACAGGGTATTGCTCTCCGGTGATAGAGACCAGTACTGCTCCGGCTCCTGCCCCTTCAGCATTCATGGCGCCATCAAAATACAGCTTCCAAAATTGTCCCTCATCATCGCATTTTGTGTGTGACACCCAGAATATGTCCTCGCCCGGCAGAGGAGTTTCTAACGGCTCCATCCCTCCTGATGGCGTTTCTGCCAATTGATCTGCAATTCCCTGCCCCTTCATGGCTTTCTGAGTTACGTATACTATGTCGAACTGTTGTAAGATTAATTGCCATCTTGACAATCGACAGTTCAGCATGGGCCTTTCAAAAATATATTTCAGGGGATCCATTCTCGATATCAGGTACGTAGTATGCCCATAGAGGTAGTGTTGTAATCTCCCCGCAGCCCATGCCAGAGCATAACAGGTCTTCTCGATGGGAGTGTAATTCTGTTCACATTGGCTAAATCTCTTGCTGAGGTAATAGATGGCCTGCTCTTTACCTGCCTCACTCTTCTGTCCCAGCATACATCCCATCGCGATGGCATTGACCGATATATACATAAACAGAGGGATCCCATCCTTCGGGGGTACCAGCACTGGTGCCTCTGTCAGCTGTTTTTTAATGGTCTGAAAAGCCCTCTGACATTGCTCATTCCATTCTTGGGAAGCACCTTTCCTCAACAATTTGAAAATTGGCTCGCACGTAGTTGTCAAGTGGGATATGAAACGGCTGATGAAGTTTATTCTTCCCAGGAATCCTCTTATCTCCTTTTCTGTGTGAGGTGCTGGCATATCCACAATGGCCTTAATCTTTGCTGGATCCAACTCAATGCCTCGATCACTAACCAGGAATCCCAAGAGCTCACCCGACTGTACTCCGGAAGCGCACTTTGCTGGATTGAGCTTCAAACTATACTTTCTGAGCCGGTCGAATAGCTTTTTGAGATGGGTTATATGATCCGATTCTACCCTTGACTTCACGATAATGTCATCCACGTAGACCTCTATCTCCTTATGCATCATGTCGTGGAACAGGGCCATCATGGCTCTCTGATAAGTGGCCCCCGCGTTTGTGAGACCAAAAGCCAATCGTCTATAGCAGAAGGTGCCCCAAGGGGTGATGAACGCGGTCTTTTCCCGATCTTCCTCCGCCACCATTATCTGATGATATCCCGCAAAGCAATCAACAAAAGAGTACATCTCGTATTGGGCTGTGTTATCCACCAGGATGTGTATGAAAGGCACCGGGAAGTTATCCTTGAGACTGGCCTTATTTAGATCTCTATAATCTACACATACCCTCACCTTTCCTCCAGGCTTAGCCACTGGGACTACATTGGACAGCCATTCGGGGTAAGTGGATACCATAATGATTCCCGCCCTGAACTGTTTGATGATTTCTTCCTTCACTTTTAAGCTCCACTCAGGTTTCAACTTCCTTAGTTTCTGCTTGATAGGCCTGAAACCCTCCTTGATGGGCAACCGGTGTACCACGATGTCGGTGGACAATCCGATCATATCCTCGTGCGACCAGGCAAAGACATCTTCATATTGGCTTAGCAACTCAGTCATTTCTGCTTTTTGGTTGGGGGTAAGGTCTGTCCCTATCTTGAGTTCTTTTGGCTTGTCCGGGGTTCCGATATCTATAGTGATGGTTTGGTCTAAGTTGGGTTTGGGTTTATCCTCGACCCATCCTTTGACCTCTTCAGGCGCGTCGTCGTAATCTGTCTCGTCTTGCTCAATGCCCATCAAATCGAAATCCAGCTCAATGTCAAAATCATAATCATCATTCAAATTTGAAAGACCGTTTGTTAGGCAAGGATTACTCAAATTGGTACACCTGACATGAAACAAAATACTTGTCATATATAAGTTATTTTCCACGATGATCACATTTTCAAATAACTTGAAGAAACGACATAATTATGCAGAATACAAAACAACAACAAAAATAAACTTCTTCATCATCCCATCCTCTGGGGTCTACCACCCTGATGTCGGGTTTTACCCTTTTTTGGATATCACTGGTTTCATGGTCCAGTTGTCGACGGTCAGGTCAGATGACATGCGCTGGATAAAAGGTGGCTTCACATCGGACACTTCCCCGATGACCACGGCCACATCGCCTGAGTCTCCTTTCATACCTTCCTTAGGAATAATCAACCCTGCCCAATCGATGATAGGATCGATGAGGGGGGGGGGGGGGGGGGGCACACCTTGTTGGGCTCCCGTCGTGGCAACATTCTTCCCCTCTTCATTGCTTGTTAACTGTCCGGGGATATAGCACTGGTTTTCAAACTTTTCCGCGATCTCCTGTAGGAAACTTTCCCTCTTGGCTGAATCATCCTTTGTGGGGGATAAATCCTCACCCCTTGTTCCAGTCACAAGCTCGCTAGTCCCCTGTTCATTTTTGACCTCGGTCACCGGACTGCCAACCAGTCGAATCGGAGCCATGCCTTGACGGTGTTTCTGTGCTGCGCCCTCACGATATCCCAACCCTGCTTTACCTATCTGATGGGGTAGTTGAATGGGCTTGGCGATTCCTTGACTGCTCTTTCCTAACCCCTGTCCAGGCTGGAAATTCATTTTCATCATTTCCTTTGCAACGAAGGTAAGTTCTGGAGAGACCCTAGGTTTCACGGTTGGAGCTCCCAGGCATCTGTAGTGGGGAGTGCTAATTTCCAGTGCCTGAAAACTGGCAGGTGCCGCCGACTCGTCCACATTAATCATTGGTAGGCCATTCTTGGGAGGAGAAGGGTCATCACACTCGGCAGAGATTGTCACCAGATTCCTGTCGATGATAAGTTTGATTTGCTGGTGTAGCGTGGACGGAACTGCCCCGGCCATGTATATCCACGGCCTTCCCAATAACAGGTTATAACTAGCCGCAATATCTAGGCCTTGGAAAGAGATGTCAAAAGTACAGGGTCCTATTTCCACCGGCAATTCTATTTCTCCAATTGTATCCCTCCGGGAACCATCGAAGGCTCGCACCACCACATGACTGGCCCGTAGGCGCTTGGGATTGATGTTCATCTTCTGCAATGTACTGAGGGGACAAATATTCAATGCCGATCCCCCATCAATCAACACCCCATTCATGATATAACTTGAGGAGATTACCGCAATATGTAGCGGTTTTCGATGCCCCCTCCCCTCCTTGGGGATGTCCTCGTCTCCAAAGGATATTACATCGCTCTCCATCAGATGGCCCACCAGCTGACCGAAACCTTCCTCACTAATTTCTTTGGGCACGTATGCCTCCTCCAGGACTTTTGCCAGGGTTTTGCAGTGCTCATTGGATGATAACACCAAGTCCATGATTGATGACAGGGTCGACTCCTCATTTAAAATCTGGATCCCTCTCGCCTCCGGATGGTCCATCCTCTTCAAGAATTCCATGGCCCTCTCCTCGGATATCTCTTCATTTTTCTTCTTTTGGCACTCCAGGACTCGCTCGAGAAGATACAAGGGATTCCCCTTTGTTGTCACAGAAGCACAACTGGCCGCTTCCTCTGACACCCCCCATAATTCCATGGCACCGTCTTTAGACTGCTGATAGGGATTTGCGGTCTTGCTGCCAGAATGATGGGTTTCGGTGCCGCCAATTTGACAGGTCCCTCCGGGGTATTTCCACTTACACCCATCAATCGAATGGGCGCTCCGCGTGCATTCCCGTGATTACTTATCATGTTGATCATTTCATCAATTTTCTTCACATAATTCAGCCTTGACGGCCCCTCAACCTCACTGTCCTCCGCCATATTGACCCCACCTCCATCATGTCTAGGCAGGGGATTGACCTTAACGTTTGGGGAGTCTGGCTGTTCCACCACAATTTCCCCACTATCAATCAAATTCTGAATTATATGTTTCAATGTCCAACAATCCTGCGTATTATGACCCGGGGAACCCGAGTGGTAGGCACATCGCTTGCTTGGGTCAAACCTTCTTCCCTTTGGGTCACTCGGGGGTGCCAAATTGATTATCTTCTTTTGGGCCATCAATACCGCCAATACCCATTCAAGAGGCTCCCCGAGCGGGGTGAATACCCGATTTTGCGAGGCCTCAAATCTCCTTCGCCCTTCTGCCCTTTGATCAGTGAAGTTAGGCTGCCGGGATGGCCCTACTCTCTGCCCCTGTACTGGAGGATTGCTCTCTGCCTTTCTAGAAGATCCCTGTATGACGAGGGAAACATCCTCTTCCTTCTTCTTTTGGACCCTACGGGAAGTGCTGCCATAGTTACCGCTTTGGATTTGTTCTGCAGCTGTTTCCAAAGCCGTGAGATCCCGAATTTTGCCAGATTTCAACCCCATATCCACCATTTCTCCGTGTTTAATCATCTCAGCAAAGGGTCTACCAATCCCTGATATAACCCGCTCATAATACGGGGCCTCTTGAATATCTACGAAGGTCATCACCATCTCTGACTCGCTCATTGGAGGATTCACTTGGGCAGCCATACCCCTCCATCGTTGCGCATAATCCCTGAAAGACTCCCTAGGTTGCTTCTTAACTTTTGTCATTTGGTATCTATCCGGGGTCATTTGTGCCTGGAAGCTATACTGTGTTAAGAAGGTGTGGGCCAACTCCTCCCAATTGTGAATCCGGGCACTGTCAAGATGGGCATACCAGATTCTCGCTTCTCCTGTCAAGCTCTTTTGGAAAAGTTGCATCCTTAGACCTTCGTCTTCTGCATAAGATCCCAACTCCCCAATGTAGATTTTTAGATGTGTATAAGGATCCCCCTTCCCATTGTATTTCTCAAACTCGGGGACCTTGAACTTTTCTGGATATCTGGCTCCGGGGAAGACACACAGATCTGCATAATTAACCCTACCCAGGGAGCCTATGCCTTTTAGAGATTGGATGGTCTCCTCCATCTGTTTCATCTTCCTACGAAGGTCATCAATATCTCCCTCCTCTGGAATCATGATTACTGTCTTGTTGAGGGCAGGAATGACCTTTGGGAGGACCGGCTCATCCCTAAGCTGATGTTGGTTATTTTTAAACAGGACTGCATCCTCCTTAGGAGGATTCTGGTCACCCCCCGGTGGCGGTGTATTATGCGGTCCCTGGTGTCGACGCCGGGTTTTCGTCCTTCTTGTCTTTTCCAATTTTAGCCTTTTGATTTAATGATTCTTTGGAAAAGATCGGCATTGATGTCGACGGGGTTTTGAAAGATCGTTTTTTATGATGAGCCAATTAACCAGAGTCGCCAGTTGGTATATTTGAAATGGATGTACCAACTCATCCGGGTTTTCATTTTTATAAATCGATGGCTCATATGTGACTCCGAATTAATTGGTCTGCGAACCGAGATTCATAGAGTTCGGGGGCTTGCTTAAGCGAGGGGAAGGTATTAGGCACCCCCCGACTTCTGTGAAACACGGTTACCGCAATCTCGATGCTTTCCTATCCTTTAATTCATGAATGTGTGTGTGTGTGTGTATGTGCGTGTGTGTGTGTGTGCCTATGTGAATGTTGTGGTGAGTTTGTATGAAAGAATCATTTGGATTTTTAGGGAAAGTCGTGCTTTAATTTGAGAGTGCTTTGGAATGCCCTTCGGTTTCTACGAGAAAGTTTTATTCTTTATTAGGAAGGTTTGATTTTAATTGTCGAAACTGCAATATTTTTATTAGGTGTTGTTTTGGCAAACAAGAGTTTTAAACCTTCGCCAAAATAGGAATCGAGATCTATACGTTGCTTTCGTAACTCAAATGATGGGCAACTTCTAGAATCTCTTTAACCCTATGCACCAAGGTTTAACAAAACGTTGTTTATTTTATAAAACCATTTTGTGTGATGGTTTGGAAAACGATCTTTTCTTTAGCCTTCTCGTTGAATAGGAATCAACATTCATTAGCATATCCAAATTTTAGCCTCGTGATGCTAATAACCTAGTTTGATTGATTTTATGAAAATCTTAATCTTTTAGCTTTGAAATCAATTTTAGGTCGTAAGTCAAATCAAGCATTAAAATGCATTGGGGCTATTCATGGGCATGTAAGCCATCAAAATAACCCCGAACGCCCACCATCGCATACTTTCACTATGACGGGGCCTTAAGCACGATTCTCGCCTTGACGTCGTTTTAAGGCCCGACGATTACATATTTACAATGAAGACTACATCGCTCCTACTACATATATCAAAAAATGTCCATCATCGGATTTGGACCGCGGGGTCGCGCTCCTAGGCTCACATCCAAAATCGCTACACACCCACAAGATCCTAAAAATAGCAATCTAAACAATCTATGCAAAATACATCATTACAACGAGCTAAAAAATCACCAAATGGACATCATCGGGCCATTAGGAGGAATTCATTCCATTTGGAACCCTCACTAATAGCCCTCAATCCATGGATTCACATCAATATTCAAGAACAACTACATTCAAGATAATTCGGATGACAAAAAGCTTGGCAAAAATGGTATAACAAAATGCTAAAACAAAGGATTTTTTTCACCTGGCAAATAATCCCCACAATATGTATGAATTTGTGTATTGAATAGAGTAGAAAATATGAGATGTAATCTCACAAAATGGGTACAATTTCTCACTATTTCTCACTCTTTTCTCTCTTAATTTCTGTTGTGTTCTCCTTATTTCCGACTGCTGCCGCCTGCCTTTCTCCTCTTTTTTCTGTTTCTGTATGCAAAATGGCCTGATAAGGGGCTGCCCTAGGCAGCCGCAGATTGATCTGTGGCTGGCCGCAGATCAATCTGCGGCTGGCCTCGGTTTCCCCGCGCCCGCCGCGCACTTCAGCCGTCTCGCGCACTACCATTATTTTAATCGTTTGGCCGCAGATCAATCCGCGGCTGGGTGGGCTGATTCTCTCATTTTCCGAACCGCACTTCGATTCTCGTGTTGGATCATCGGTTTCTGCTGAAAGGCTTGCATTTTGCAGTCCGGGAACCGCTGGGAAACGTGCCACGTCATCCGGGAATGCCCATTTCGGACAGCCCTATTGTCACGTCAGCTTTGGTTGCCAATCATTGTGGTGGTGTTGGGCGTTCGCACTTGTGCCCATTCCCTCGCCCTCACAGGCCGGTTCATTTGACGATTTTGCCCTCCTGTCACGGTTAGTATACGAAGCGCAAAATTTGGGTGTCTACAGCTGCCCCTCTTTATCATGTTTATGAAATGTTAAATGAAATGAACATGATAAAGAAGTAGACACACGAGGCATGAATGACAGTGCATAAGAATGACAGTGCATACATGATGCAACACATACAACTTATGATGCAACGCAAGATGTAAGGCATGCAACACATTCGTAAAGGTGTCAATGCATCAATCCCTAACCTGTCGCTCGTCTCGTAATCGCCGGGTCTCGTATCCGGTCGATTGTCCTGTGAATGCCGGGTCTCATATCCGGTCACCCCTCTCGTAATCACCTTATTCCATCTCATTGTCATCAAAGGAAGTTATTCTCCTGACTAGCTTTGAAGGGCATCCTTGGAGTTCGTCCTCGTACATCGTTCTTGGCAACCATCGCTTTTGACTCTGATAGGCTAGGACTTTGACACCTAACCTGCATGGATCACGTACAGAAATATCATCTATTCAATGCATGTGACACAACATTTAAAATGTAAATTTGATGAAAAATGACCCCTGTACAGTCTTTTGATACGGTTCCACAGGTGTCACCGTTTGTCGGGTTTGCTTGGATCTCAGCCCTTCCCAGGGGTCGTTGATTGTTTGGATACCAGCCCTTCCCAGGGATTCGTTGATCGCCGGTTATCATCGCCGGTCGATCGCCTTGTCGGGGCCGGGTATCGTCGCCGGTCACCCATCTCGTAACCCCTGGTTATCGTCGCCGGTTGGTTATCTTGTCAGAGCCGGTTTTCGTCGCCGGACATCCATCTCGTTGATCGCCGGTTATCGTCGCCGGTCGATTGTCTCGTCGGGGCCGGTTTTCGTCGCCGGACACCCATCTCGTAACCCCCGGTTATCGTCGTCGGTTGGTTATCTCGTCGGAGCCAGTTTTCGTCGCCGGACATCCATCTCATAATCGTCGGTTATCGTCGCCGGTCGATTGTCTTGTCGGGGCCGGTTTTCGTCGTCGGACACCCATCTCGTAACCCCCGGTTATCGTCGCCGGTTGGTTATCTCGTCGGAGCCGGTTTTCGTCGCCGGACATCCATCTCGTAACCCCCAGTTATCGTCGTCGGTTGGTTATCTTGTCGGAGCCGGTTTTCGTCGCCGGACATCCATCTCGTAATCGCCGGTTATCGTCGCCGGTCGATTGTCTTGTTGGGGCCGGTTTTCGTCGCCAGACACCCATCTCGTAACCCCCGGTTATCGTCGCCGGTTGGTTATCTTGTCGGAGCCGGTTTTCGTCGCCGGACATCCATCTCGTAATCGCCGGTTATCGTCGTCGGTCGATTGTCTTGTCGGGGCCGGTTTTCGTCGCCGGACACCCATCTCGTAACCCCCGGTTATCGTCGCCGGTTGGTTATCTTGGATCTCAGCCCTTCCCAGGGTTTGTTGTTTTTTGTCTTTTTTCTTTTTGTGGATATCAGCCCTTCCCAGGGTTGCTCACCATCTTGTTGTGGTTCGCGTGGATCTCAGCCCTTCCCAGGGTTTGTTGTTTTTTGTCTTTTTTCTTTTGTGGATATCAGCCCTTCCCAGGGTTGCTCACCATCTTGTTGTGGTTCGCGTGGATCTCAGCCCTTCCCAGGGTGTTAGTGTTTGGATATCAGCCCTTCCCAAGGTGTTAGTTGTTTGGATACCAGCCCTTCCCAGGGTGTTAGTTGTTTGGATATCAGCCCTTCCCAGGGTATTAGTTGTTTGGATACCAGCCCTTCCCAGCATGTTAGTTGTTTGGATATCAGCCCTTCCCAAGGTGTTAGTTGTTTGCTTGGATGCCTTCCCAGGTTTGCTCACCACCTTGTTGCGGTTTGCTTGGATGCCTTCCCAGGTTTGCTCACCACCTTGTTGCGGTTTGCTTGGATGCCTTCCCAGGTTTGCTCACCACCTTGTTGCAGTTTGCTTGGATGCCTTCCCAGGTTTGCTCACCACCTTGTTGTGGTTTGCTTGGATGTCTACCCAGGTTCATTTCTTGTTTGGATACCAGCCCTTCCCAGGGGTCATTGATTGGATTTGAGTGATTTTTTTTTTTTTTTTTGATTTTTTTTTTTTTTTTTATGGGATGTGTGATCGGCCTTTGTCCTGGATCTCCCACCAACATCATCCACGTATCATGCCGCAAAAGCCATCACAGTCTGATCACTCGCGAGGTTGAAAGCGACGTGCTTGTACTTTCCTGAAGATTTTCATTTTGATCGTACATGTATGCATGCAAAAGATGTTATGCATGATCTGGCAGATATATTGTGGACAGATGCATGTGCACACATATGTTTGGATAGAAATGACCCCTGTTCAGTCAAATGATGCGATTCGACCGTCGTCATTGTTTGCCAACATTTGATTGGATCACGCCTCGTCGTGAAGTCTAGTTTCTAGACTTCAACATTGGTTTGGTACTCTGCCTGTTCTTGGTCGTCTTCATTTCATCGACTTGAGGCGGTCTATTTCGCTCTCTGTGATGGTCGACAGCTATGTTGGGCTCTTTGGCCTTTTGATCATTTCTGTTGGCCGATATGCTGTTATCCCGCATTATATCATCCTTGTATGTGCTCATGCACGTGGATCATTTGGATGTCGAGGCAGTGATAGTAAGGATTGGGGAGATGCCCAATGACGAGAAGTTCTGTGCAGCCTCGGCTTCCTTCTACTTCACGATTCTTAACTGCCCCTGCCTTGGCGCGTGTTTTTACCAAGACTTTCTTTTGAAAACTCGCGATGCTGACCGTGCTGAGTTATCCACAGCTCTGCAAGATCCTGCATATCAGATGACTAACAAATGCCAAAACTTGAAGGCTCGGGCCGTTAGTGTTAGCTCAACACAAAGATATTATAATCTCGACAAAAATGCAGTTAAAGCACATGAAATTGAATATCTGTTGATCGCACAATCTAGCAAGTTGTGAACCGTGAATGTACTAGATTGAATTTTTTTTTATTTTATTATTATTATTATTATTATTATTATTCAATCCCTCGCGAGTTGATGATTTTCCATTTGACGAGTTATGAAATCGTAAGAACACCTTCAAGCATTCATGGTCATTGTACGTGAGTAAGGTCGAATTCAAAAGAACTACCTTCCCTTGTCAAAAGTATTTTGTCTCCATTCTCGACAACGTCCTTAGCAGGATTGACGTCATATGACAAATGCACTGTGCGATGCAGCACTCAGTAGGGGTTTCTCTTCTATGACTTCTTGTTTAAGGCCGAGAGTTTTTTTTTTTTTTTCTTTTCTTTTTATTAGCCCACTTCACTTGTCTCGTTTTCTTAGGTTATTCAAAGTTACCCATTTAACGAATTTTGGACCAATGACTCCCAAACCAGACTATTTTGGGGCATCAAGTGTACAGACACCCCTTCGGGTTTATTTACTCGAGTAACAAAGGCCACGGTTCGAGACAAGCTGGTGGTCTGCCCCATTCATTACTTGCTTGACCTTGCGCAAGATTCGTTTTCTTAGGCTTGAGTCACCCATGTAGCGAGTGTTAGGCCGGTGACTCCCAAACCAGACGGCTTTAGGACACCAGATGCAGAGACACCCCTTAGGCTTAATTACTCGAGTAGCCCATGCCACGATTCGAATCTGCTCGGGCCTCCTCTACTGTAATGCTCGTTTTCTTAGGCTCTGAGTTACCCATGTAACGAGTGTTGGGCCAGCGACTCCCAAACCAGATGGCTTTAGGGCACCAGGTGTAGAGACACCCCTCGGGCTTAATTACTCGAATAACCCAGGCCACGATTCGAGACATTAGCTTGATAATCATTTATCGTCTGACTTCTTGATATTTGCTTGATAATTATTGACTGTCTGACTACGTGTTAACTGCCATTAACATTGTCATAGTTTTTATACCCCACAACTGAAAATTTGTGCAAATACAAAGTGAAGGCTGTCACATGAGGTCGATTCTGTCGCAAACGTTGCTTTGAATTAAGGCTTTGTACCCGATCAAAAGGTTGAATAGCCTTCTTCGTCTAATCATACTCACGATCGTGCTCCACGGTTGCTTGTCAGAATTAATCTGATTCCTATCAAGCCAAATAAAATCCCTCCTTTCACGCGGATCATCGTATCCCGGGAAAACTATGCTTGACAAATGCCAGATGATCGTACCGTTGAAGATTGAATTGACATGAGGTAGCATTTGATGATGATGATGCATGTTGATGGGATTGTTGCATGGGTGCCAATTTGCACGTCACCATTTCCTGGGTAGTTGATAAATGCCCTAGTGTTAAGTTATTTTTCTGTGATCTCCCTCATACTGGTTGCTGGACTGACAAAAGATCCGGTCCTTTGACTCGTTGAAAGGCTTGGGGGATTTTTGATTTTTGAAATTTTTGATTTTTGATTTTTGATTTTTTTTTTTTTGGTCGAATTTGCCCCTACTCCGGGTCTTTGTGATCGTCAGGGTTTCTGATGTTTTGATGGCGAAGGTTTGGTCTAAGTCGGGTTTGGGTTTACCTTCGACCCATCCTTTGATCTCGCCAGGCGTATTGTCGATATCTGCCTCGTCCTGCTCGATCCCCATTAGATCGAAATCTAGCTTTGTACCAAAAATCGTGATCCTCCTTCAAACTTGGCCTATTGCTTGTCAGGCTAGAATGCCTCAATTCGGGGTACTGCCATAAAACAAAAAAATGCTTGTCATATATATAAAACATTTCAGCACATGATCTTCTTTTTGGATAACATGACAAAATGACATGAGCGTGCAGGGATTTGAAAATAAAACTCAGAATTTTAACACCCATTGATCCTCTACTGGCCGGGATTCACTGCCATACTTCTGGATTCACCCCCCTTCCCCACCATGCTTAGGTAGAGGATTTAACCTTTGGTGACCCTGGCTGTTCCACCACGATTTCCCCACTATCAATCAAATCCTGAATTTTGTGTTTCAGCGTCCAACATTTCTGCGTATCATGACCGGGGGAACCTGAGTGGTATGCGCATCGCTTGCTTGGGTCAAATCTCCTTCCATTCGGGTCACTTGGGGGTGCCAAATCGACTATTTTCTTCTGGGCTATCAATACTGCCAAAACCTGCTCAAGAGGATCCCCGAGTGGGGTGAATACTCGATTTTTCGAAGCCTCGAATCTCCTTCGCCCATCCGCCCTCTGATCAGTGAAGTTAGGCTGTCGGGATGGCCCCACTCTCTGCACCTGTACTGGAGGATTGTTCTCTGTCTTTCTAAACGATCCCTGCAGGATGAGGGACACCTCTTCCTCCCTTCTCTTTTGGACCCCTCGGGAAGTGCTGCCATAGTTTCCACTCTGTATTTGCTCTGCAGCTGTTTCCAAAGCCGTGAAATCCCGGATCTTGCCCGATTTCAATCCCATGTCCACCATTTCTCCGTGTTTTATCATTTCAGCAAAAGGTCTCCCAATCCCCGAGATCACTCGCTCGTAGTAAGGCGCCTCCTGGATATCCACGAAGGTCATCACCATCTCTGACTCGCTCATCGGGGGATTCACCTGTGCGGCCATACCCCTCCATCGTTGTGCATAATCCCTGAAGGATTCCCTGGGTTGCTTCTTAACTTTTGTCATTTGGTACCTGTCAGGGGCCATCTGGGCCTGAAAGCTGTATTGGGTTAAGAAGGTATGGGCCAATTCCTCCCAGTTGTGGATTCGGGCATTGTCAAGGCGGGCATACCAGGTTCTTGCCTCCCTTGTTAAGCTTTTCTGGAACAGCTGCATCCTCAACCCTTCGTCCTCGGCATAAGACCCGAGCTCTCCAATGTATATTTTTAAGTGTGTATAGGGGTCTCCCTTTCCATTGTATTTTTCAAACTCGGGGACTTTGAACTTTTCTGGATATCTGGTTCCGGGGAAGACACATAGATCCGAGTAATTAACCCTACCCAGGGAGCCTATGCCTCGTAGAGATTGGATGGTCTCCTCCATGTGTTTCAATTTTTTCCGAAGGTCGTCAGTGTCCCCTTCCTCTGGGATAGTAATCACTGTCCTGTTAGGTACGGGAACGGCCCTTGGGATGACTGGCTCGTCCTTGAGTTGGGGTTGGTCATCCTTACACAGGTTTACAACATTCTTAGGAGGATTCTGGTCACCCCTTGGTGGTGGAATATTATGCGGTCCCTGGTTTTGCTGATCCTGTCTGAGTAGGAACTGCTCTTTTAGCATTATGGCCATTTCCATCATCTGCTTTTTAAAGTCATCAAACTCTTCCCGAGATATGGAACTATGATTGGGAAGATCAGCCATTTCAGAGATAGAGACCTGGGCTTTCTTAGACTGCGAACGGGTTTGAGGAGCAATCCTACAGAAACAATGGTTCGGATTTTAATCCTGGGAAATGAAAAATGTGGATGCATGCTAGAGCTGTAACTTTTGTGTTTTTGGTTTTTTTAATCTTTCCCTGTAAAACAAGAAGTTAGTAGTCCTTTAATGCAATAACAATGCTAACCATGACTTATTATGCTTCCCCATCTGTTCCCTGCAAATCATAGAGGTTAGTAATCTCTTGACAAAAGGGGAGGCCTTTATGAATTTTGAATGGGATCATGACATTTATATGCGCGAATGTAAAAAGGCATGAAGTGACTTCTCATGCGTTGGGTTAATCTGAGGCTGACCTATCCTAGGGTTACTCTCACGGGCTTTTCGGCATGAAGGTCCCCAAATCTTCGCAATCTACTCGTCTGAGTCCTTTCGATTGGAGCGGATTTGGGTGGTGCGTTTCCTGAGCCATCTCCGGGGAGCAGCCCCTTCGAGTCCAGTAATAAGCAACCGACAGGTTCGCCTCAGGAGGAGGTACACTCTCAACATACATTCACATTCATCGTCCTCACCGTATGCAAATGATTACTTTAAAGCAAAACAATCCCATTCAAATCATTCATTTATTGGGCAAAACACACATTCACACAACAAAAGTAAAAAAATCAAAATATCGCACATACACACATTTTATGAATTTTTTAAAGGATAGGCTAGCATCAAGATTTGAACGCGGCTTAAGCCCTCTAATGTCCCCAGCAGAGTCGCCAGCTGTCGACGCCGGGTTTTCGTCCTTCTTGTCTTTTCCAATTTTAGCCTTTTGATTTAATGATTCTTTGGAAAAGATCGGCATTGATGTCGACGGGGTTTTGAAAGATCGTTTTTTATGATGAGCCAATTAACCAGAGTCGCCAGTTGGTATATTTGAAATGGATGTACCAACTCATCCGGGTTTTCATTTTTATAAATCGATGGCTCATATGTGACTCCGAATTAATTGGTCTGCGAACCGAGATTCATAGAGTTCGGGGGCTTGCTTAAGCGAGGGGAAGGTATTAGGCACCCCCCGACTTCCGTGAAACACGGTTACCGCAATCTCGATGCTTTCCTATCCTTTAATTCATGAATGTGTGTGTGTGTATGTGCGTGTGTGTGTGTGTGTATGTGCGTGTGTGTGTGTGTGCCTATGTGAATGTTGTGGTGAGTTTGTATGAAAGAATCATTTGGATTTTTAGGGAAAGTCGTGCTTTAATTTGAGAGTGCTTTGGAATGCCCTTCGGTTTCTACGAGAAAGCTTTATTCTTTATTAGGAAGGTTTGATTTTAATTGTCGAAACTGCAAGATTTTTATTAGGTGTTGTTTTGGCAAACAAAAGTTTTAAACCTTCGCCAAAATAGGAATCGAGATCTATACGTTGCTTTCGTAACTCAAATGATGGGCAACTTCTAGAATCTCTTTAACCCTATGAACCAAGGTTTAACAAAACGTTGTTTATTTTATAAAACCATTTTGTGTGATGGTTTGGAAAACGATCTTTTCTTTAGCCTTCTCGTTGAATAGGAATCAACATTCATTAGCATATCCAATTTTTAGCCTCGTGATGCTAATAACCTAGTTTGATTGATTTTATGAAAATCTTAATCTTTTAGCTTTGAAATCAATTTTAGGTCGTAAGTCAAATCAAGCATTAAAATGCATTGGGGCTATTCATGGGCATGTAAGCCATCAAAATAACCCCGAACGCCCACCATCGCATACTTTCACTATGACGGGGCCTTAAGCACGATTCTCGCCTTGACGTCGTTTTAAGGCCCGACGATTACATATTTACAATGAAGACTACATCGCTCCTACTACATATATCAAAAAATGTCCATCATCGGATTTGGACCGCGGGGTCGCGCTCCTAGGCTCACATCCAAAATTGTTACACACCCACAAGATCCTAAAAATAGCAATCTAAACAATCTATGGACAATACATCATTACAACGAGCTAAAAATTCACCAAATGGACATCATCGGGCCATTAGGAGGAATTCATTCCATTTGGAACCCTCACTAATAGCCCTCAATCCATGGATTCACATCAATATTCAAGAACAACTACATTCAAGATAATTCGGATGACAAAAAGCTTGGCAAAAATGGTATAACAAAATGCTAAAACAAAGGATTTTTTTCACCTGGCAAATAATCCCCACAATATGTATGAATTTGTGTATTGAATAGAGTAGAAAATATGAGATGTAATCTCACAAAATGGGTACAATTTCTCACTATTTCTCACTCTTTTCTCTCTTAATTTCTGCTGTTTTCTCCTTATTTCCGACTGTTGCCGCCTGCCTTTCTCCTCTTTTTTCTGTTTCTGTATGCAAAATGGCCTGATAAGGGGCTGGCCTAGGCAGCCGCAGATTGATCTACGGCTGGCCGCAGATCAATCTGCGGCTGGCCTCGGTTTCCCCGCGCCCGCCGCGCACTTCAGCCGTCTCGCACACTACCATTATTTTAATCGTTTGGCCGCAGATCAATCCGCGGCTGGGTGGGCTGATTCTCTCATTTTCCGAACCGCACTTCGATTCTCGTGTCGGATCATCGGTTTCTGCTGAAAGGCTTGCATTTGGCAGTCTGAGAACCGCTGGGAAACGTGCCACGTCATCCGGGAATGCCCATTTCGGACAGCCCTATTGTCACATCAGCTTTGGTTGCCAATCATTGCGGTGGTGTTGGGCGTTCGCACTTGTGCCCATTCCCTCGCCCTCACAGGCTGGTTCATTTGACGATTTTGCCCTCCTGTCACGGTTAGTATACGAAGCGCAAAATTTGGGTGTCTACACCTGGTTTGATGAATCCTGTCTGACTAGGAACTGTTCTTTTAGCATTGTGGCCATTTCCATCATCTTCTTTTTAAAGTCATCAAACTCTTCCCGAGATATGGAACTATGATTAGGAAGATCAGCCATTTTAGAAGTAGAGACCTGGGCCCTTTTAGACTGTGAACGGGTTTGAGGAGCAATCCTACAGAGACAATGGTTCGAAGTTTAGTCTTGGGGAATAAAAATGTGGATGCATGCTAAAGCTGTAAATTTTTTTTTTTTTTGTGTGCTTTTTTTTTCTGTAAAACAGAAAGTTAGTAGTCTTTTAATGCAAATACAAATGCTAAGCGTGACTTTATTATGCTTCCTCAGCTGTTCCCTGCAAAACATAGAGGTTAGTAATTCCTTTTAATAGAAAGGGAAGCATATATGAATGGGATCATGACATTTATACGCGTGAACGTAAAAGGGCATGAAGAGACTTTTCCTGCATTGGGTTAATCTGAGGCTGACCTATCCTAGGGATACTCTCACGGGCTTTTCGGCATGAAGGTCCCCAAATCTTCGCAATCTACTCGTTTGAGCCCTTTCGATTGGAGCGGATTTGGGTGGTGCGTTTCCTGAGCCATCTCTGGGGAGCAGCCCCTTCGAGTCCAGTAATAAGCAACCGACAGGTTCGCCTCAGGAGGAGGTACTCTCTCAACATACATTCACATTCATCGTCCTTATCGTATGCAAATGATTTACTTTAAAGTAAAACAATCACATTCAAATCATTCATTTATTGGAAAAACACACATTCACACAACAGAAGTAAAAAATCAAAATATCGTACACACACACATTTTATGAATTTTAAGGGATAGGATAGCATCAAGATTTGAACGCGGTTCAGCCCTCTAATGGTCCCCAGCAGAGTCGCCAGCTGTCGACGCCGGGTTTTCCTCGTCTTTCGTCCTTTTCCTATTTTAGCCTTTTTATTAGATGATTTTTTGGAAAAGGTCGGCCTTGATGTCGACGGGGTTTTGAAAGATCATTTTTTATGATGAGCCAATTAACCAGAGTCGCCAGTTGGTATATTTGAAATGGATGTACCAACTCATCCGAGTTTTCGTTTTTTATAAATCGCTAGCTCATGTGTGACTCCGAATTAATTGGTCTGCAAACCGAGATTCATAAAGTTCGGGGGCTTGCTTAAGCGAGGAGAAGGTGTTAGGCACCCCCCGACTTCCGTGAAACACGGTTACCGCAACCTTGATATTTTCCTATCCTTTAATTCATGAAATGCGTATGTGTGTGTGTGCCTAATGAATGTTGTGGTGAGTTTGCATGAAGAATCATTTGGATTTTTAGGGAAAGTCATGTTTTGGGAGTGCTTTAGAATGTCCTTCGATTGGTATGAGAAAGCTTTGTTTCTTTATGAGAAAAGTTTTGATTTCAATTTGTCAAAAACGTGAGATTTTCCTTAGATGTTGTTTTGACAAAACAAGAATTTTCTAAACCTTCGTCAAAAATAGGAATCGAGATCTATACGTTGCCTTCACAACTCAAATGAGGGGCAACTTCTAGGCTCTCTTTAACCCTATGCACAATGGTTTAATAAGACGTTATTTATTTATAAAATCATTTCGTATGATGTTTTGGAAAACGATTTTTTCGTTGCCTTCTCGTTAAATAGAAATCGACATTCATTAGCACTCCCAATTTCTTATCCTCGTGATGCTAATATCCTACTTGGATTAATTTTAGGAAAATCTTTATTGTTTTAGTTTTGAAATCTTTTGTTTGGTGTTACAAATCAAATTAAATATCAAAACGCGTAGGGGGGCTATCTGTGGGCATGTAAGCCATCAAAATATCCCCGAACGCCGACAATCACATATTTTACTACTACGGGGCCTTAAACCCGATTCTCGCCTTAGCGTCGTTTTAAGGCCCAACGATTACATGTTACAAAAACGAGCAACTTGAATCTATTACATACATCAAAACGTCCATCATCGGATTTGGACCACGAGGTCGCGTTCCTAGGCTCACACCCGAGATTACTACATGCCCACGAAATGAATACTACGAAACCAACCAACACGAATTTGTCAAATACACCATGATATCCGAAAATGATAATCTAAATAAATTACATCCAATAAATCACTCTAAATAAGCTAGAAATTTCACCAATTGGATATCCTCGGGTTATTAGGAAGAATTTTGTTCCGATGGAACCCTCACTAATAATCCCTAATCCATGATTGTTCAACAAGATACATGAAAATTACATTTAATTCAACCCAATAATATGATATAAATTGCAATAACAAAGGGAATTTTTACCTTGCAAATGATCTCAAATGGATGTGAACTTATGTATTTGAATAGGATAAAGAGTGTATTTGATACAATCAAAATAAAAGAATATAAATCCTCTCTTTTTTCTCTCTTTTCTTCCTATTTTGTTGCACAATCTAGCTATTTTCTCTCAATTTCCGTGCTTTTGCTGCTGCAGAATTTCTCCTTCTTCGCCTGCTGCCAATTCTCCCCTCACCTTCTGTATGCTGCAACGAAACTGAGCTAAAATAGGCTGGCTGGCCGCCTGCCTCCCACTCGCCTGGTTTCGAGTTTCGTGTTTCGAGTTCCGTGTTTTCAAAAGGCGCACTCATTGGCCGCAGATCAATCCGCGGCTGGACGGTTTGACTTTCTCGATTTTCGTGCCACGCCTCGATTTTCGTGCCGTAACGTCGGTTTTCGCTGACAGGCTCGTTTTTTGCAGTCCGGGAATTTCCAGAAGACGTGCCACCTCATTCGAGAATGCTCGTTTTCGGACGGCCTTATTGTCACTTCAGCCTTGGTCGCCAATCATTGCGGTGATGTTTGAGCGCTTGCACTTGTGCCCATTCCATTGCTCCCGCAAGCCGTTTCAATTGACGATTTTTCCCTCCTGTCACGGTTAGTATAGAGAACGCAAAAATTGGGTGTCTACAACGGAGTTTATCCATTTATTCGGATAACCCATATTAAACCTTTTGGATAAAATATAAATCACCAACGAGCTCAAACAAATATTCCAATGCTTGGAAAAATTATCTTATCACATACACGCTTTAACGAAAATAATAGAAATCAAAAAATACGTAAAAATATTATGGCGTGAATAGTGCCTATGAATAGTAATTTAGCGACATCCCGCGAAATTAATTTATTCACTTATACAAAACTATAACACGTAAAATTCATGTATTCACATAATCCAGGTTGTCACACAACCTTTAAACACGTAACACATAACAATGTTACGTAAATTTATAATATTCATTAATATATATATATAAATTTAAATTACAAGGCTATCCAGAATTCACGGTCGTTACAAAATCCGCGTCAAAATCTCGCCAAAACGCGTCTCCTGGAAAACGACCAACTCGCCAGGGCGATTTCGCAAAGTTGTCGGAATTCGCCTGGGCGAATCTGCGCCGGGGCGAGCTTATTAAGCCGGTAGGACTTCGCCGAGGCGAATTCGATAGAGATGATTTGGCCGGGGCGGCTTCAGAACTGGCTGGGGCGCACTTGGACAGAGAAGAACTCGCTGGGGCGAGTTCAATAAGCTTGCTGAGCTCGCCGGGGCGAGCTCTCATTTCCACACAACCATCATTTTTGCTTCCGTGCAATCCAACCTCGTGTAGTCGCGTGATAGTTTGAAAGCTCCCATCCATGCTTGGATATTTATAACGACGGCCATAAACTTGCAATCTCATCATGGACTAGAACATAACTTTATCGATGACGAAGCCACACAAACTAACACGGATTCGATGACTTGTCTTGAACTCTAATATAAGCATCCTTGAGTTATTTTCAGTCTAATCACCTAGGCTCATTTGTTGAACCTCTCGAGCTTGAGTCTTAAGATTGTCATAAATTTCTGACCCCCTCATGCTCGTGTCAGAGTCGCTCTCGTCTTTTCGGAGGGACGACTCCAGCCTATCCCTAGCATCGTCCGGAGAACCTATCCTCCTCCTGTTCCATGACCTTCCCCTTTCCAAAGAATTATCCCTGGAGCGGCTTCGACGCCTGCTCCGGTCTGATGTGCGGCTCTTCTGCCTGCTTGTATCCTGCGAGCGGTTTTTATGCCTCTTGCGGATCGGGGAGCGGCTCATTGGCCTGCTCAAGTCCTGCGAAGGGTTTTGGTGCCTGCCGCGGATCGAGAAGCAGCTCTTCGGCCTGCTCCTGTCCTACGAGCGACTTCTTTGCCTGTCGCGGATGGGGGAGCGACTCTTCGGCCTGCTCCAGTCTTGCGAACGGCTTTTATGCCTGCCGCGGATCGGGGAACGGCTCTTCGACCTGCTCCTTTCTTGTTTGGAGCCGTCCGAACGATAGGTCCTGGATTGGCTGTGAACTATAATCTCCCGGTCACGTGGTCTGCTAGAAGAAACCTCCTATTCGGCCACCAACTTTTCCAATTAGGCATCAATCACATGCTGCTGAAGGTGCAACGCTTCCATGGCATCCTGATTCTGTCGTTTTTTTGGGTCAAAATTAGCTGTCTTTGATCCCTCTCATCTATGCCGCTCTCTAGTTGAGCACGTGTCCGGGACGGGGTGTCCTCGGTATGATTAGGAGATTACGGCGTCTTATGGCTATTGGAAAATAGCTGTCGACGGGTCGGCGCTGACTGAGCTTTTTGGAGTCCCGCGGATGGGCCTTTGGGTCCCAATGTATCATTCACCGGTCTTTTGAGCCGATCCTTTACTGATCCCCTAGGCGGAGCCGTGGAGTCAATCGAATTCCCTGCCCGTTTCGATGCCATGTTCACCATGATTGTTACTTTTATTACTGCTTGTCAAAGTGATTGCGAATTAAACTGCACTAAAGGCCCTCCTTCTAGCGGTGAAATCTTAGCTTTAACAGGTGCCTTATCAAGAAATCTACAATTCTTAAAATGCATTTATGGAATAACTACAAATTACGTAAATACTTAGATTTGACTGTCAGTAAAATTTGAAAACTATTGACATGTTTGGTATAAAAATGGTCAAATGAAAACAACCATTAAAAAAATGGCAGGCTTCTCCTTCTAAAAAGTAATCATTTTTGGGGTTAACTGCAAAATGTCTCTCAAAATTTTACAAAAAAATTTTAGCCACAAAGTACCAACTTTCTTTATTATGCTCCTTCAAGTTTAATTTTTTATAAAACTGTTCCTTTTAACAATTCAGGTTAAATTATTGGCTGAAACTCACATTTTATATAACATAATATACATTTGACTCATTCTAAACGTATGAATACAACTATATATACATTATATAAAACATAAAAAAATATAATTACCAATAATTTCGGACATACATGTGGAAGGATTGAGGTCAATATTCATTATTCACCAATATGTTAGAATGGGACAATTTTGTAAAAATTTTAAACTTGAAAGAACACAGTTGTGAAAATTGTTACTTTAGGGCTAAAAAATAAAATTTTGTAGAACTTTGAGGAACATTTTTGCAGTTAACCACCCCCCTCCCCCCCCTCCCCCCCTTTTTTATAATGTTTTTTATAGTTCTTAAAATGATTTTTCTGAATTAACATATTTATATAAGTACCTAAAATTTTCAGCTATCATAAAAATCAGAAATCTATAGGACCGTTTGGAATACAAACGATAAAATGAAAAAGAAACATAAATGAGTTATAATTTTCTCCTTCCGAAAGTAGGTGTGTTTTCAAAATTTGTTCGATTAATAAGGAGAGATTGTGAGTGAAAGATAATCTGATTTCTTTCTTTTAATTGAAATTCCTAATGTATATAAAAACTAAATCTTTTTGGACAGATAAATGAAATAGATTTTTGTTATTATCATCCCCATTTTCTTTAGATTGTGATAAGAAAAAAATATATGTTTTTTGAACGCTAGAGGAATATGAGTACAAGTATGATAAATTACATTATTATCTCAGCAATCTCATAATCTCTCAAAATAAAGTGTACAAATATCTTAATAAAGAGGAAATAAAGTCTCGCACCAAATGTCGATGAGACCTTAGCCTAGTGGTTAAAACCGAGGTATTGTGACCTTTAAATCTCAGGTTTGATTCTCACTTATGTGAGTTTATTTTTTTCATTACGAAAAGTTTGTTTTCTCTTTATGTGGGCTTGTTTATAAGTTTATTTCGTTCTCTTTTAGTGAAAACTAAAATTTGATTGATTATTGATATTATAAAATTATATTGTATTTCCAAAAAAAAAGTGGGCCTTTCAAAAAAAAAAAATCTCGCACCAAAGGAAAAGCATATAACAAAAATTAAATCTGAAGCCTAATAATTTTACAAGGTGTTAGTGAAATATCAGCCGAAGGCATGAGGAGAAAATATTTTTTGGATTAAAGCAAACATACTCTTCTACTCTTTCTGACAAACATAAAAAACCGAAATTAATTTCCCTACTTTTTGACCTTATTAAATGGTACTATATCCGTCTCTTAATATAAGTCGTTTTAAAAAAGTATTTTTGTCTCTTACTATATGATGTTTGAGAATTTCAAGTAAGCATTAATTGCTTAGTTTTCAATATTACCCCAAGTATTAAATATAATTTTGGTTCTCTCACTATTTTTTGTCCAATAAATAACACTATCTTTTTTCAATACAAGGACAATATGGACAATTAATATTATATTTAATGCTCTACAATCATTTTTTAATAGTTGTGCACAACTCTAAAACGACTTATATTAAGGGACTGATGAAGTATTTTTCATGTATGTTGATCTAGATCAAAAGTCAAATCTAATCTTGTGGGTGTAATTAAACACTACTCCCACCGTCCCTTAATATAAGTCATTTTAGAAAAGTATTTTTGTATCTTAATATATGACGTTTGAAAATTTCAAGTAAACATTAATTGTTAGTTTTTAATATTACTTCAAGTATTAAATATAACTTTAGTTCTCTTACTATTTTTTGCTCAATAAATAACACTCTCTTTTTCTAATATAAGGATAATATAGACAATTGATATTATATTTAATACTATACAATCATTTCCTTAATACTTATGCACAACTCTAAAATAGACTTATATTAAAGGACGGAAGAAGTATTAATGTGCCACTGTAGGAATCTTAATTTAATATCTGCCTTGTGATGGCCAGCCTCATATATCAAAAAAAAGAAAGGGAAAAAGATATATATATATATATATATATATATATATATATATATATATATATATATAAAGAAAAATACGAGCGAGCGTCTGATACCATTATTTTTCTCATTCCAGCAATACTACAGTATCCAGAGCATTTCGTATCCGAAATGTTCGGAAGAACTTTAAAGGATTGTACTACACAACGCTAGGAATGTGTGGTACACCCTTCCGTCATTTCGGGAACAGACTGATCCAAGTACTACATCTTTTTCGTTCTCACACCGTACTAACTTACCATATATAACACATCATATGTGGACCTCAAACTCGATTATAAAATGCCACACAATAGCCTATCCTGAATGCATTTCATTCCCTCATTTGCAATGGATAATTTTGGCAGAACAATCCCTTTCTCAAATTTCCATGCATTGTCTCGCACATTTGACGAGAAAAGTGAAGAAACCCCTCTTAGAAATTTTCAGCCACTCTTCGCACCAAACTTAGTTTTTCCTTCCCAGCCAATCCCAATGATCAATCACGCCGTTGGCGATTTCACTACCAGTGGTGCTGTTGGTGGCGCTATTGGTAATGGTGACAACGGCGATGAGTACCCAAACAAAAAGCCTCGAGGCCGACCACATGGGTCAAAAAATAAGCCCAAAACCATCTCTACTCAACCAATCATTCTTGAGATCCCACCTGGGACAGATATCATACAAAGTGTTGTCCAGTTTGCGCTTAACCACGAGCTTTATGTGTCCATACTTGGTGGTCTTGGACATGTGTCGGAGCTTGATGTCTGTTACCCAGGGACTAATGCTCTGCCTGTGAAAATCAGTGGAACTTTTCAACTAGTTTCTTTTACGGGGACTTTTGCTGATTGTGCTTCTTCTTCTTCACCCTCTGTTAGTTGTTTCATTGTTTCAATTGCAGGGTCTGAAGGACATGTACTCGGTGGATTAGTAGCTCATGGATTGATAGCAGAAAGCCAAGTGATGTTGCTTGGAACCTCATTCAAGAACCCTGATATCGGTAAGCAGCCTTGTGACTCAAAGCTGACTGATGATCAACTGAATCCGTTTGGCGAAGGTGGAAGCAGTGGTGCTACCAATGAATCCTTGAGTTCTCATTCGACAGATCTTTATTGAAGAAAACATAGAACAATGATAGAGGGATTCCATTTCATTCTAGAGATGAAGTTTTAATTTTATGTTATTTCTACAATTACTCGGGGGAATTGATATTTTTACATAGAAATATTTTGAAATGAGTATTTCTCACATAATTGTGGAACTCGGTCACTATTTATGTAAGGAAAATTATATGAAAGTATCATTTTTTATTGTGAAAATATCAGTTCTCGATTTTAAGTTTTGCTATTAAACTATATTTATGTCTTATTCCCTCCACAATTTTCGCTTTCGAATTAAACTTATTATTTAATGGTTGGTTGGTGCGATATCTTTGAGTTTATGATATATCTATATATTTGTTTTTTAAGAAAAAATGTTTTATATGTCGAATCAAAATACAGTCGAGTTGACATATAACGAACTCAATAATCGACATGCAACGAATTAGACACATTATAAAAAAATAAAAATAAAAAAAATAAATAATTGAAAGTATTTACTCCATATCATTTATGACTATTCAGTACCAAGCTCCTCTTGACTCAATGGTAAAAGAACTACTCATAAGGTTTGGGTGCATGAGGTCTTGAGATCTATTCTTGCCAGGCAAAAATGTTACAATTTCTGCTAAAACTAGCAAAAAAAAAAAAAAATTATGGCTATTCAGTTGTATGCTAAATTAACATATATATCAAGAATCTTAAAAGTAATTTATGAACAAATTTCATGGAAAGATGGTTAAATTATTTTTACTTATTATTTTACAAGCAAAATGATTAGGTGATTTTATTCAAATATGGAGTTGTGTGTGAGATACAAAACATCTAATGTTACGTGAAGGGCCAATTTTGTCATCCCAAAAGAAAGCGCCATTATTTGACCCTACTTAATGAAATGAATAATGTTATTTAAGTAGATAGAGTTGTCTTGTTTATTCAACAAAATTTTATAAGATTGTACCGTGCAATCATTTAAAATTTTCTCCAAATAAACTAGAGAACTATTGACTAGTTACCTACCATTGAAATTCATGAAGTCATGTCGTTCAAACTAGTTACAATATTACTCTTCCTCTTTTTCATTTTTACTTTTACCGATCTTTGCTATGTAACAAAATTTAATGTAACGATGTTACCAAGTTATTAGTCATGACACATGTAAAAGAGGAGCGAAAACTGTGTGGGTCATAACTTGACAAATAATGGTAGAAAACGGAAACGTGCCTTGTGAGTGCCTACACATCAATGATACTTTTTCTCTTTTAAAATTAAAAATACATCTGTTTTAATACGATTTTTAATAATAATTTTATATTCTTAAATATAGCAAAATTCAACTGTGATAGTTTAATATTGAAAATGATAGTAAAAAAATAATAACAAATTAAGAATATTATGTCACTTTATAGTCCTAAAATATAAATACATCTCTAATTTTAGAACGAATTAAAAAAAAATGTATCTCTAATTTTAAACAAAGAGACTATGTTTTTACCATTTCATTCAATATTTATTTTTAAAATTGAGAAAAATAACAAAGATTTATTTATCATTTGATTGATTTTTTTTATATAGTGAAATACTTCCCCATATCCCTAATTTAATGTCCCTCTTTGCTGTTAAGAATGTCGTAATACCGTATCACTTTATTTTTAATTGAGTCACATGATAAATTTATGTTGACAATGAATATTGACTTATGTAAATATATGAGATAGAAGATAATTAAGGAGTGTCTTATTTTAATTTATTCTATATTATCACTTAGAGTTACGTGGTAGCTGCAATCCAGCTCCATCAATAAATTTATCAACACATTAATTATTTTTCTTTCTTAGTTTAATGTCCCTCCTCAGTCCTTCCTCCCAAAATGTCCGCTATCCCTTGTCACCTATCCTTTCATCTAATATTTCATTCGACTAATTTTATTTGTCTTAATTAATTTTTTATGGTCAAATTGATCATATTTAGAATAATAAATTATTCTTAAGTTATTTAGATATAGACACAAAATTATTATCATAAGAAAGTACATCGAATATACTATCAAAGTAAACTTACTTGATTTCAAAATTTCTAATACATTTGTTTAATTATTAATTTTAAAATTAGTCAATTTAACCTTAAAAAGTCAACTAGGACAAATAAAGTCAGACAATGGAGTACCTTTTTTCAAAGAAAGAGAAATTATGGATGGAGTCAAAAAAAATATTTTATTTCTCTCATATAAAATTTCTTAAATACATCTTTTATGCAATTACAAGAAATTAAAGTAAAAGAGAGAAAAAAATAAGTTTTAATTTTGTTCACAACGGGTCCTTTATACATACATAATTTTATTCATCTTTTAAAAAAAGAGTCAACCCTACTTGAATACTTTAACATAGAATAGTCTTTATATAAAATTTTCAATTTTGCATTTTAGACATATTTTCGATTATATTTCTTTGTTCTTCTATTTTCGATTATATATTCTCCTTCCTCTTTTTTGTTTTTTATTTTTTTGGTATTTTAGACATCTGTTGTGGGATAAACAGAGTAATTCTTAAAATGGTAAAAATCAAATAATATGACTCATAAATACAAATGAGATATGCTCATTTCACAAAAAAAATCTCATTTGTAAATTTTTAAGTTATATTTTTTTGAGTAATGCTAGCGATATGATTAAATGACGTTTCATTAAATATTTTAATAACATTTTATGACATAATTAATCAGATTCAACACAGTAACAATGGCAGATCATTTGAGACATTTTTTGAGATAAAAAATGAGACTTCTAGCATTATTCTTTTTCTTTTATGTTTATCTGTGTGTTTAGTTTAGTAATAGAAGCATAATAGTGAATTTGTGCAGTTATATTTCAAGATTATGACATTTTATACTATTATCTATAAAAAAATTATAAAACAAACTTTTTTAATAATAATTCTTTTTTTTAATGTATTGGGAGTATATTTTGTTCTTTTTTTTAAAACAACTTATATATACGCAAATAATTAAATAAAAAATATTTATGATTTGGATGTAAAGTACGTGGCATAAGACCGAAATGAATTTATTTTAATAAAAAAATGCTACAATGATGACATATTATTACTATCTTCAAAATAAATATTAATCGCTTTCATCAGTTTCGTTTTATATGACACTATTTAGATTATGGGATGCCTAAAAATAATGAGAAAAGTTAACAGAATAAATATTCAGTGAATAGTACAAAATGCCATTTTGATATGAGTCTGTTATACATCGTAAAAAGATTTTTATCAAATTACGATTGCGACGTATATCAATATATATGATTGAATAAAATTATAAAATTGACCCACTGTATCAAATACATGTACGAATTAAATTTATCCACATAAATTATAATAAAAAAAATCGACATGTAAAGTCACAATATATATCATTTTCCTTTCTATATCTACTTAAATGCACTAAACATGGAAAGATACTGCACTCGCTTAGATTTTCAAATTTTTTTGGAGTAATTATGTGCCCATAAATTACACATAAATAACTGTGCACAAATAGTATCACTTTATGAATAGTAAAAGTTTGATATAAAAAAGTTAATACATCTTATGAATAATTTAAATTATAAATATATTTTTTTTATTTATACACAATTATTTATGTATAGTTTGTATATATAAAATTACTTTTTTTATATGCATGCCCTTATTTTGACTGAATATATCTGTTAGGATATGATTTACTAGGCCGCATAACCGATTTTGGCTGGATATATCTGTTAGGATATGATTTACACTAGGCCGCATAACCGAAGCTCAACGCCGGGCTCAAGGCTAGGACTTAGAAGGAGGTTATTGGAGACCTACATTTAGGAGAAGTCAAAGTCCTATAAGACTTATGAATCTTTGTTTTAGATTGTTTCCTATTATTAAGAAATGAGGATTCTATTTAATAATGGTGATCGAATTCTCATGCAAACTGTTATTGGATTAGCTATTCCTAATCAACTTCGGGTTTTCTATAGTAAGGCGGTGTGAATTATTATATATAAGGCTACGTGACGGAGCAAAGTTGCACAATTAATTTTGAGTACTAGGGCTTTTATTTTTTTATTGTTGATATTTTTGGTTTGTACTTATTTTCACACCAGAACTACTCCCGACGGCCCAGACCATTAAGTTTTTTAATATGGTCACTCTTTGTTCTCTGTGCAGGTTATTGTTCGTTGTTTAGTGATTTGACAATTGTAGAAAATCAAGCCTTAACATTGGCGATAGAACGGGGGTCTTAGGTTCTAATCTCAATATTAATCACCTATTCATTTTTTGAATTCCACCTTGATTAACAAAGGACAAGGCGTGGTAGGGGTACAACAGGCTCAACCTCAAACTTTGATTCCACCTGTAGCCTGGCAGACTAGGCAATCAGTCAAGGATCACATTGGTTCTAACGATCCAAAATTTATTCATGTTGGAGCCCGTTCGGCCTCGATCCAGCGACAACTGTTCCCTACTCTACCACAACAACAGGATGTTCGAAAGCATATCTCGGCGGTTTGGTCCTAGACCTGTAATAATGAGGATTGAGATTGACTTTGGGATGTCGAACTACGTCAACACAGACGTAAGCGGCTCAAAGAGGTCCAACTCCAAAAAATCCAACAAGCTAAGGACGCCTTGGAAGCCTTATGTCTCCAACAGTAGGAGTTGGATACACAACTAGTAGCCCCTTCAAGGTGAAGGTGAAATCTCTCCGACTCAAAGGGACAGGGATCGAGAACACGCCGCATAGAGTCTGCCTCAGAACCGTCTCGTCAATTCATTAGATTGTTGACATCGAAGAAGAACTCCATTTCTTGATCTTGTAGATGGATGTGAATGTGCGGGACAGTGCTTAAGGGCTAATTCACCTGAATATGTATGGAATCATCGTTCAAGGACACTCCCTCACGATATCCCCGATCCCATTATTGAGAAATTCACAGAGTTAGAGAAGCAGATAGCAGCGACCTGGTCAAACCTAATGTTGTTAAACTGAAATCTCCTTTACTCTGACAATCGATAAGGTACAGGTGGACACTACAAAGAAGGTACCTCCTTTGGAGAAATATGATGGTATGGGTGATCCGTACGCCCACACCCAAACTTATGAGCACCTCATGCGCTACTACGGTCATAGTGACGCCGCCTGATGTCATATATTTGTTACAACCTTGAAAAAAGAAGCCAGATAATGGATGACTTCTTTACCACCAAACTCTGTCGAGTCTTGGTAAGAATTGTGCGACGAATTTCATAATCGGCGTAAGGGAAAGCTCACTGCCTTTCTTGTGGAGATAAAATAAAGGTCCAATATGAGCTTGAGCTAGTATGTGATGTGGTTTAGTGAAGCGGTTGGGGCCATTATGGATTTGAACATGCCTCAGGCCCTCGAGTTCTTAACTATAGGGTTGAGCGATCTAGAAAGTGGATGAAAGACATCATATTCAGGCTGCCAAAGGACTTGGCAGAAGCTTAATATTGGGGCTGAGAATTTTATTGCCATTAGTGATGCTATAGGTAACCTAAAACAATAATTTTGATAGTCCGACAAGCCTAGGAATCGAGATATCAAACCAGATATCCTAGTGAAGAAATAAGAGGCCGGGAATTCTTCGAGTAATAACAAGCCCCCATTTAATCCCATCTTTTATAATAAGGTATATACCCTTTTAAATGCTAACTGAATAAAGATTTTGAAAGAGATCAAAGATAAGGCATTCATTAAACCTTTCCCACTAGAGAGTCGCAATGTTAGGGGATCCCAAAGGCAGTTCTGCCTCTATCACCAGGGGAAGGGTCATTGTACTGAATCTTGATCGAGGCTTAAGATTTGATTAAGAAGAATGTTCAGAATGGGGAACTGGTGCAGTATATGGTAAGGTATACACGGAATGCAAGGACTCGAGATCGGAGTCAGGTTCGGGACACGAGAGGTTCATCAAAGACAAAAAAGTCGATGTCATATCAAGGGGACCGACCTCTAGATTTACCAGCCATAAGCGAAAATCTTCTCCGGGAGCCTTCTCTCTATGAATGATTAGCCCCAAAAGTGGATTACCTATATACTAACACTGTAATTTCTTTTTTTGGATAAGGATTATCCCCTTAACATGGTTGAACCGTATGAAGATGCCCTAATCATTACAGCGTAAGTCAGTCCGGTGGATATGCGACGAATAATGATTGATAATAACTCCTCTATAGGCACTCTTTATAGCCATGCATATTAGCGGCTGGATTTGGAAGGGAGGAAGATGGATTTATGACTAGAATAATATATAAATCTTCGAAATGGGTAAAAATATAAAGAGTAAGTATGATTTTCCATACTTTGCTTATGTACAACTGTGACTCCCCTCTTTATGGGTTCAGCAACAACCCAGTTCATGTCACGGGCACGATCAAGTTATCAATCATCTTCGTTGCAGCCCCTCGACATGTAAAAATAATGGTGAAGTTCTTTGTCATTCAAGTTGATTTTGCTTATAATGTTATTCTTGGGTGAACTTCTTTCACTACTTTACATACAGTAAAGGGGCGACCGAACCATGGGGTTAGAGAGGTCAATGGTGACCAAGATATAGAAGCAAACAATGAAGATTGATGTGGAATTGTTCACCAAAGGGGCGACCGAACCCTTGGCTTTGTTAGTCAAGGAAATCAAAGATGTGGATTTAGTTTCGAGGAATCCCAAAAAGACAATGAAGATAGGGACGTGATTGGGAGAACCGCTTCGTAGCGGGTTTATCGATTTACTTTGGTTTCATATAAATATCTTTGCTTGGTCTCCTAGTGACATACTTGAGATTGACAAGTCAGTAGTAACCTAACGGTTAAGCGTGGACCCAACTAAGAAACCTATTCAGCAAAATATAAGTCTTTGTTCTGGAACGGTAGAAGGTGATAGATGAAAAGATAGATAAACTCCTTGAAGAGGAATTCATCTTTGAGATAGATTACTCGGAGTGGCTAGCCAATGTAGTGATAGTAAGAAAGTAGAATGGGAAGTGGAGATTTGTATTGACTAAACGGGTCTTAATAATGCATGCCCGAAGGATTTTTATCCACTCTCCCACATTAACTAGTTAATTGATGTCACGTCCAGTCATGCACTATTGAGTCTCCTCGATGCATTTTAGGGGTACAATCAGATTTCGATGTGTAAAGAGGACGTCCCAAAAACATCATTCATTATGCATCGAGAAATTTATGGATACAAAAAGATGCCTTTTGGAATGATCAATGCAAGCGCTAATTATCAATGAATAATGAATAAGATCTTCCGAAAATGGATTGGTAGAAATATGGAGGTATATGTGGATAATATGATCGTGAAAGGCACCACGGTTCAGAACCATCTGGATAATTTGGATGAGTTCTTTCATTCTGTAGACACCTGAAATTTGTGCATCTTGTTAGGAATCACAAGGTAACCACAACAAGTGGCGTAGTGGTGCAAGCTGTCCTGGGAACGAACCGTAAACCCGGACGACTCAGGATCGACTCCCACTAGCAACATCTGGAGGGGCACTAATAATGCTCCGCTGTGGCCACGGGCCCCCCTTAAGCGCAAGCTGGGAAGCAGACCGCATGGGCTCGGGCTGGGGAGATTAGTCGGGTTGCGACCCGGAAACTCCACATTATCAAAAATAAAAATAAAAAAATCACAAGGTTTAAATTTGATGTTGTGTTCTTAATGTATATTTGTTTAAATAGTTAAAATTGTAAAGTCCTTAAAAGATATGATGTACAAGGACTTAGATTAGAAAAGATCAAAACTGTTAAGTTGATCTTGTGTGCTGAAATAAACTGATCGTAGAATACTGCACAAACATCCAGCGAAGGATCGTAGGGCAGTCAGCCAACTTAGAGTCCAGCCAACTTCGCAGAGTCAAGTATGCCATCGCAGAGTTTTCCAGGCAAACGTAGAGTGAAGCTCGACAGATCGTAGAGTTCTCTCGGTAGAACGTAGGGACGTAGAGCTCTCTCGGCAGAATGTAGAGCACTCTCGGCAGGACGTAGAGTTCTCTCGGTAGATCGTAGAGTTCTCTCGGCAGAACGTAGAGCACTCTCGGCAGGACGTAGAGCTCTCTCGGCAGGACGTAGAGCTCTCTCGATAGATCGTAGAGTTCTCTCGGCATCACAATGCTAACTCTCAGGATCGTAGAGTCTACATAGCTAGTCACTCTACGATTCCTAAAGGCTATCTACAATCAAGTGCAGAATCGCAGAGTTGTCTCTGCCAGTATTTTCAAAGATTAAATCAGCACTTCTGAAGAAGAACATAAGGCAAAGCATTTATGCTATCTTGGAGTGATCAAAGTGAAATGTGAAGATCATAGTGAACGTCTGCAAGCATCAAGTCGTATCTAAAGATTGTAGAGCAGTTAAGACAAGCAACTCAACAATCACACTGACGACACTACGACTAGCAAGATCGTAAAGTCAGCACGTCAGACAAGAAACTCAGATCTGAATTGAATATTCTAAGTTGTTCATAATGGATTGCCAACATCCATATCAGTAGAATGACCTGCCCAAGACAGTTGCTAATTACTTAAATGATTTAATAGAAGAATCAAAGTCAGTGGGGGACAAACAACCATGATATGCAGAATTAAAAGGCACTATCTCTACCACTATCTTGGTACAAGCTAATGGAAGCTGACTCACACCACTACTGCAGTTAACAAGGAATAAACTATTCCTAAGATCAGCAACATAGTTTCAACAGAAACAGTAGATGCAACGGTCTCATTCCAACGGGAAGATTTTAGAGACATCTATATGAGGCAAACAGATTGAAGATTAAAAAAAAGCACGAACAAAAAGAAATTGACATCTGTCAAAATATTATTCTACAATCTGAAGGGAAACATCTTACTTCGCTACTAAGTTCATCTGAACTAATGCCTAAAGCAACTTAGTAGCTCAACACACTCTCTTAACAAAGGGTATCAGTTCCAAGACTGCTGGTCTTAAAGAGTACTCAGTGTACTGGTGATTCTAAGGCTACGAGTCTTAGTCTACAGTGTTCCAAGTCTGCTGGACTTGATGAAGTTCAAAAATGAACTAGAAGTTCCAAGGTTGTTGGCTTTGAAGAGTACATTGTGTACTAGAGTTCCAAGACTGCGGATCTTGAAGGAATCTTTGTGATTCAGTTGTAACGATATCCTTAGTGGATTTGCTACTCGAGAAGTAGAATAGTGGAGTAGGAGTCTTGTGTGCTCCGAACCACTTAAAGTCTTGTCTCTATCTCTTGGCACTCCTTAACTGCCATAACTGATATAACTGTTATATCACTGCTTTATCATATCTAGTATAGTTGTTCTATCTTTAAGAGGGATTTTATCAATTATATATTCTGCTGTGCTTAATTACTTGTTAATTAACTAAACTGATAAGTCATTCTTTTGAAAACAAGTTAAAAAGTTTTAAAGAATCTATTCAACCCCCTTGTAGATATCTTTTGTGCCTCTGAAAACTAATAATTGGTATCAGAGCAGGTTCTCATTTCTAAAGCTTAACCCGCTTGAGTAGATCAATGGCACAAACCAGAAATGGCTCTGTGAGCTAGGTGGAGGAAACAAACCACCTATGTGCAACAAAGACAAATTTGCCAACTAGAAAGTTCGCATACAGGCATACATGGATGCCATCGACGAGGATCTATTTGATGCTGTCATCAGTGGGCCCTACGTACCAACCAAGCTGGCGCCAACTACTGAAGAACCAAATAAAGTCTCAATCAAATTAAAGAAAGATTGGACTGATGCAGAGAAGAAAACAGTTCAGTTAGACAAAAGAGCCAAAAACATTTTGTTCATGGCTCTAGAAGATGAGCTATTTGAAAACGTTGTCAATTGCACAACAACAAAGGAAGTATGGGATGCACTGCTGATCATGAATGAAGGGACTGAAGAAGTTAAAGAAAACAAGCAGTCCTTGCCCAGTCAGCAGTATGAAATGTTCACCCATATCTCAGGGGAGAACATCACTTCCACGTATGAAAGATTCAACGTGCTACTCAACTCTCTTCGAGCATATGGAAAGATCTATCCAAATAAAGATCTCATCATCAAGTTCATGAGAGCACTACCAAGCAAATGGGATGCCAAAACCACTGCCATAAGAGAGTCAAAGAATCTTCAAGAAATGACTGTTCAGATGTTATATGGCAATCTTCTTACTTATGAATTGGAGTTGACCCAACGAGCAGAAACTCTGTCAGAAGGAAAGAAGAAAGAAAGAGGAATTGCTCTTAAGGCATCTACTTCAAAGAAAGCTAACTCAGATGATGATGAAGATAATGAACTCGATGATGAAGGAGTTGCTATGCTGGTCAAACACTTCAAAAGGTTTATAAGCAGAAACAACTGGCAAAGGAAGTCTAGCAGCAGCTCAAAGAACAAGTTAATGACTTATGCTACAACTACAAACAACCAACTCATTTCTATAACGATAGAGAATTTTGGATTTGCCTTGTAATTTGAATTTTTGAATATTAATGAATATATTATATTTATTAATATTATTTTGTGTTGCATGTTTAAAGGTTGTGTGACAACCTGAATTATGTGAATGCATGAAATTTTACGTGTTATAGTTTTGTTTAAGTGAATAATTGATTTCGCGTAGCGTCGCTAAATTACTATTTACAGGGCACGTTTCCCGAGGCACTATTCACGCCATAATATTTTTGTGTCTTTTTCGATTTTAATAAATTTCATTAATACGTGCGAGCGAAGTGATAATTTTTCCAAGCGTCGGAAATTTTATTTGAGCTGATACGTGATTTTATCCGTATCCGAAATGTATTATATGGGTGTTCCGAATATTTAGACAAATTCCATAATAATTATTTTTATGCGTCCTAATAATTTATGGGAGTACCCATTTTAATTTTGGGTAGAGTTATTTACCAAATTGGGTACAAAAGTGGGAGTATTCGGATATATTTTTGTGTATTTAGGTATTTCTTTTGGCTTGTCACACCAAGTGGGAAACAACCAAACCATTTTGGGCTAATCAAATGAGAGCATGGAGAGAGTGGTCGGGCAAGCCTAATTTCTGGGAGACAAATTGCATTGAGTTCCAAACATAGCAAACATTCTCCTTCCCCATTTAATTTCATTCCTCCCGAAGCCCCTCCAATCTCCCATCCCATTCAGCTATCCTCCTCTTCCATTTCCTTCTCTCCCATTGCATCTGCATAAAATAGAAGAGAGAGAGAAAAAAAAAATCTGCAGGAAGAAGGAAGAACAAAAAAGGAGAAGAAGAAGAAGAAGTGTGGAAGAAAAAGAGAAGAAAAGAAGAGCACGGGTGCACAAGAAGGAGAAGAAGAAGAGCTTCTATCAACTCTAACGAACCCTAGCTAGCTCCTCTATCCTCCATAACAAATTTGCAGAGGTAAACATCTCATTTAAAACCATTTCATTTGAGTTTCATTAAGACTAGATTCTCTATTGGTTGCATGCGGTAGTTGGGTATATGTCTATCCCAACTACTATCAAGTTACCTATTAATATAGATTATTAACAAGACACACGTCACTTAATCCGATTAATAACCCATAACAATCTTTAACTCTCGCATGTTATCAAAACTAGGTCTTAACCTATAATCCGTTCGTCAAGTTCATATAGGTTCCCAAAGTAATTACGAGCCAAGCAATTAATCTAGAAAGCAAAGGTTATGATAATCAATTCACAAATGAATAACTAATATCAAAGAGAGAGAATTCAATTCAATTTAAGTGTTGGGTTCCATTGCAATATTAGAATAGAAGGTTAGTTCATGATAGCTACAATAAACATCAAATTCAAATTATACATCATCAAGTTCGGATTACAAAATAAGAAGTGAATGCTAGAGATAAAACCACTTTTGAAGATATTCAGATGTTGTTCAATGGTTGGATGTTGAGTTCTAGCTCTCCTTCTTCGTTTTGCAGTCCTTGACAACTTATCTCCTTAGCCTTTGGCTTGATTTTGCTCTATTTTCCGGCCCTAGGCACGTTTTGTGATGTAATATGTAGCCTCCCTCTCTCTAGATACTGATATGAAGCTTAGAAGAGATTATTAATAGCCCCCCATTCAGAAACCCTAGCAAAAACGGACAAATTGCACCTCAAATCGCACTGAAATATCTGTCAGATCGCACTCAGCAGGATTTGGCACAGCCCCGCTGGTTTGTGGCGAGGCCCCGCTGCCCTACTGCAACTCCTTGTTTGCCCTGGCGAGGCCTTGCTGCTTCCTGGCGAGGCCCCGCTGCCTGACTGGCAAGGCCCCGCCCAGCGTCTGTGTCAGCGCCCACGCCGCTCAGCACGCCGCCCGACGCCGTGCACGCTTGACTTCCAAATGCTATCAAATTAACCACCGAGCGCCGCCAAACACTAATTTCCATTGTACTACCATTCGGGCACGGACGTCCAAGCATGGATAATGAGTCATTACGGACAACGATCCGAGCGGTCTTTATTTCCCTTCCTACAAACATAATGAAAATACATCAAAGCAACATAGAACATGTAAAAATAACTAAAAACTAAATTATCTCGAAATACGATAAAAATAGCTAAAAACCATATAAAAGTCCCAAAAACAAACAAACTATCAAGGTCAAAGGTACCCAAATTGTGTGTATAAAACACCCTCATCAAATACCCCCAAACTTAACCCTTTGCTTGTCCTCAAGCAAATAGAGATACACTAATTTCTTGAAATAAACACAACGACAACTGAATTAGATGAGAATGACTCAAAAATTGGCCTCAAAGGAAAAAGATCAAACGGGGTCCAAGAACAATGTAAAGTTACAATTTAACAAAATTTCTAAGCTCACAGCTACTCAAGATCTCTGCAATGTGTGTGTGTGTGAGTATGCTATCTATTTATGCGAGTTAGGAAAGAGCTAACGCATGAACTCAATATATGAGGGATTATACTATAAATCTACAAACTCATCATTACCTTGATAAATACCAAACAAGAGACCATATAAGAAAGGGGTTCCCACGGAATTATTGCAATAATGAGTAATCACACTGGTGAGTGCGTTTTACGCTCCATCTCACCTTAACTAAGCGCATGACCGTGCGATGTCTAATCAAATTAGGCTATTCTTTTTTTTTTTGCTAAGTTTGGGGGTGGGGGATTCGAACTCTAGACCTCTTGCCTAGCAAGAGGCTAGACATACCAACTGAGCCAAAGGCCGTCAGTACACATTAGGCTATTCAGAGCTATACATGTAATGAGTGTTTGATCAATGACTCCCAAACCAGATGGCTTTAGGGCACTAGGTGTAAAAACACCCCTAAGGATCTATTAACCCGAGTAGTAATGGCCACGTAATTAAACTTGGTCAACAAATAATAATTATTTTTTTTTTGTTTTTTTTTGTAATTCCCCCAAACTTATATGAAAGTCTAAAATAAGCATAAAAGGTTGTTGACGTGAGTTCAGTACATTTCAAGTATAATCTCCCAAGCATTTAAGTAAATGAGATTTCTCAATAATAACTAACTAAACAAGTACACTGTGTACGTGAAGAGCTTAAACAACCAAGAGTAGGGTGGTTAGCCAAAATGTTAAGAAGTAACTAAGCATGCTCAAGCCTTACTTTAGATAAAAACACAATAACCAGCAAAATATCATTGGTCATTCTTGTAGCACAACACGACTTAGACGAAATAAAATAACTAAATTATACTACCACACCCCCAAATAAAATAAACATAGTCCTCGATGTTTATAATAGACATAATTAAAATAGAGAACTTCATTGAAGGTAACCAAGCAACATCATTATAGTGTGGTGTCGCTTGGACGCTTCCGGACTAACAAAATTCTTGTCATGGGCTTTGGTTGGCTTGGACGATGAAGCTTCACCCCCCTTTTGTTACTTGGAAGCCATACCAGATCAATGCCTCAAGAAGAACAGCCCACATTAGCTAAGAAACTCTCTCAGGCCAATTATCAAACACATGGCGTGCACCTCCCAAAATCTCAGTTGTTAGTGCAGTTGGAATTAAGCCTAACCCTCCACAAAGTCTTGCAATGTGAGAAATAGAGCATTCCTACAATAAAACTCAACCCAAGCACAACACCAAGCAAGAAAAATTTGAGTTCAAATGCTAATACCTTCGCTTTTAGGGAGGAAGAGCAAAACCTTGCAAAACTAGCCAAATCCTTGAAACCCTTAGTGAATTGAAGGCTAAGATGGTGAATTTGATGATGAATTGCAAGCCTTGTATGCTAATTTGGACAATAGGTGGTGGATTTTAACTATGTTATGATGTGCAATACGTTGGCTCTTGGCTTTGGAGGAGAGAGACAAAAGAGTGGAATGCCCAAAAATTTGCATATGGGCTGCTATTAAGGACAATCATCAGATGGCTGGTGCAGCCGCATGGCCTGGGCGCGCCCGCGCGCCTGCCTGTCGCACGCCCATGCGCCTACTGGCTACTGCTCTGCTGCATGGGCTACCGAGCTGCTGAACTGCCATTATGCTGCTCAGCATGCTGCAATAGTGCTGCTATGCTGCTGTTATGATTTTCAATGTTGGATTTAAACGCCTATCTGCAGCAAGCAATATTACACATATTAATCACAATTGATTATAAAATCAAAATCAAACCACACCAAACTTTTTTTTTCTTTCTTTCTTTTTTTTTGAGATAAAAAAAATTAAAGTAAAAAAAAATAAAAATCAAGATAGCTCAAAAAAAAATAAAATGGAGATTTGGGTTGCCTCCCAAATAGCACTTGAGTTAAAGTCCTTAGCCTGACTACTCCCTCATTTTATGTTGCTTAATCGGGCTCTGCTGGGATCTTATGGTTGCTCTTGCTCACAGCTGCACATACCCAACAGTGTGTCATCATTTGTCCCTTCCCACACACTGTTTGTTTTCTATTATGCATTTCTTCAGGAAGCAGAGTTTTAAGACCAACCCTTCCTTCAGGGTCATTATGAACCAAGTCATCCCCTTTCAGGATCGAATAATAATCCTCAGTGTTGCTTGGGAGTTTGATTGCTTTGAACACCTGAAACTTCACTACTGGTCGTTCACTCTCATAGTTAATTCACCATTTGGCACGTCGATCAGTGTTCTTCCAGTCGCCAAAAATGGTCTACCCAAGATGATTGAAATATCCCGATCCTCCTCATAATCCAAAACCACAAAATCTGTTGGAAGATCAATTTATCAACCTTCACCAGAACATCCTCCACTATACCCATTGGATACATGATTGATCTATCAACAAGCTGTAAGGTGACATTTGTCGGCTTTGCTTCCTTTAACCCCATTTTCTTGTAAATGGATAAGGGCATAAGGTTGATAATTGCTCCCAAGTCGCACAAAGCTTTCCCAACAAATTGATTTTCGATTGAACAAGGAATATTAAAACTCCCTAGATCCTTCAACTTCGGTGGGAGCTTCCTTTGTAAAATAGCACTACATTCTTCGGTAAGAGCTACAGTTTCGAAATCCTCAAGCCTTCTCTTTATTGACAAAATGTCCTTCATAAACTTTACATAACTAGGCATTTGCTCCAATGCCTCAGCAAATGGGATGTTTATGTGCAATTTCTTGAAAACTTCCAAAAATTTAGAGAATTACTTGTCCAACTTTAGTTTCTGCTGACGTTGTGGAAACGGGCATGGTGGATAAATAGGACCTTGTTTACTTCCCGCTGATTTAGAAACTGGCTCATTCTCTTTCTTTTATTGCTCCTTCATCTTTCCTTCCTCTTTCTCTACATTCACATCCTCATTCACTGTTTCTGATGGAACTTCATTCACAACTTCCGGTAGTTCTTTCCCACTTCTCAAAGTCACAGCCTTGCAATGCTCCTTACCTTCTCTTTTCGGGTTGACTTCAGTATCACTAGGTAAGGCACCTGGAGGACGGATATTAAGAGCACTAGCTATTTGTCCTAGCTAAAGCTCTAGATTCCGTATCGAAGCGCTGTTTTGTGCAACTATATGGGCCAATAACTCCTCCCCACTAGGCTTCTTCTCCTGTTGAGGCAAGGGTAGGTTTGAGGCTTGTTGGTGTGATTGGGGTTGATGATGTGGTTGAGTTTGGTTTTGAAATCCTGGAGGATATTGATGCTTGGTAGCTGAATATTGGTTTTGGGTGTTGTTGTTGTTGCTCCATGAGAAATTTGGGTAATTCTTCCATCCAGGATTGTATTGGTTAGAGTGAGGGTTGTTTTGCTGCCTATTGTAATTACTAACGAACTGTACGGATTCTACATTGATTGCACATTGCTCGGTAGGATGATTCCCAACACACAAGTCACAAATTTCAGAAATGCTTTGCACAGATTGAGTTCCTAAAGTTTCCACTTTCTTTGTAAGCGTGGCTAGCTGCGCGGCTCTTGAAGTGAAAGGATCAACCTCAAATTTTCCTGCTGCCTTTTGTTGCATTTTCCTGCTGCCTTTTCTTGCGTTTTTGTAAATCGCTGGCTCATGAAATGTGTGTGTGGGTGTGTGTGTGTGCTTATGTGAATGTTGTGGTGAGTGTTTTTTGCATGAGAAAAGATAAATCGTGTTTTATTTTGGGAATGCTTTTAGAACGTCGTTTCTGTTTGTGCGAGAGAACTCCCTTATTCATGAGAAAGGTTTGATTTTATTTGTCAAAAGCTATGAGATTTTTATTAGGTGTCATTTTGGCAAAAACAAGAGTTTTCTAAACCTTTGTCAAAATAGGAATCGAGATCTATACGTTGCTTTCGTAAATACAATGATGGGCAACTTCTAGGATCTCTTTAACCCTATGCACAACGGTTTAATAAAACGCCATTTATTTATAAAATCATTTTTTTGTGATGTTTGAAAACGATTTTTCTTTAGCCTTCTCGTTGAATAGGAATCAACATTCATTAGCATTTCCAATTTTTATCCTCGTGACGCTAATATCCTACTTTGATTGATTTTAGAAAAATCTTTATTGTTTTGGCTTTGAAATCTTTTGTTTGGTGTTACAAATCAAATTAAACATCAAAAACGCGTAGGGGGATATTCACGGGCATGTAAGCCATCAAAATACCCCGAACGCCAACAATCACATATTTCACTATTACGGGGCCTTAAACCCGATTTTCGCCTTGGCGTCGTTTTAAGGCCCGACAATTACATCTTACAATAAAGGATAATCGATCCTATTACATCCACCAAAATTGTCCATCATCGGATTTGGACCACGGGGTCGCGTTCCTAGGCTCACATCCACAATTTCTACACACTCACAAAATGGATATTACAAGAATTAAACAAGCTAAAATCATCAAATGGATATCATCGGGTCATTAGGAAGAATTTTGTTCCATTGGGAATCCTCACTAATAATCCTCAATCCTTGTATCCTCAATAATATACAAAGAAAATTACATATAATATAACCCAAATGACCAAAAGCTTAACAAAATGATATAACGAAAATGCTATAAAAGAGGGCTTTTCACCTTGCAAATGTTACCACAATTCGTACAAACTCGTATATTGAATGAAGTAGAAAATATATATGCTACAATCTAATCAAAAGAGTATAATTTCTCTCTTTTTTTCTCTCTTTTCTCTCCTTTCCCGAGCTATCTTTGTTGCTGTTTTTCTCTTCCTTTTCTTCCCAAAACTGCTGCTGTCCACCCCCCGGATGAAATGAAGAAACTGAGCTGAAATAGGCTAGCCTAGGGCAGCCGCAGATTGATCTGCGGCTTGGCCGCAGATTGATCTGCGGCTGGCTGGCCCACCAGCCACTCAGCCTGGTTTCGAGTTCCGTGTTTTCAAAAGGCGCACTCATTGGTCGCAGATCAATCCGCGGCTGGCTGGCTTGACTTTCTCGATTTTCGTGTTACGCCTCAATTCTCGTGTCGTGATGTCGGTTTTTGCCGACATGTTCGTATTTTGCAGTCTGGGAATTACTGGGAGACGTGCCACACCATTCGGGAATGCTCAAATCGGACAGCCTTGTTGTCACGTCGGTTTCGGTTGTAAATCGTCGCGGTGGCGTCGAGTGTTCGTACTTGTCCATCGTTTGCTCTCGCAGGCCGGTTCATTTGACGGATTTGCCCTCCTGTCAGGGTTAGTATACGAAGTGCAAAATTTGGGTGTCTACAGCTGCCCCTCTTTATCATGTTTATGAAATGTTAAATGAAATGAATATGATAAAGAAATAGATACCCGACGCATTAATGACAGTTCACAAGAATGACAATACATACACGATGCAACATATATAACTTATGATGCAACGTAAGATGCAATGGATGCAAAACATCCATAACAGGGTGTTGATGCGGATGATCGTCTTATCGGGGCCGGGTATCGTCGCCGGTCACCCATCTCGTAACCCCCGGTTATCGTCGCCGGTTTTCGTCGCCGGACATCCATCTCGTAATCGCCGGTTATCGTCGCCGGTCGATTGTCTCGTCGGGGCCGGGTATCGTCGCCGGTCACCCATCTCGTAACCCCCGGTTATCGTCGCCGGTTGGTTGTCTTGGATCTCAGCCCTTCCTAGGGTGGTTAGTGTTTGGATCTCAGCCCTTCCCAGGGTGTTAGTTGCTTGGATATCAGCCCTTCCCAAGGTTGCTCACCATCTTTTTTGGATCTCAGTCCTTCCCAGGGGTCGTTGATTGTTTGGATCTCAGCCCTTTCCAGGGTTTGTTGATTGTTTGGATCTCAGCCCTTCCCAAGGGTCGTTGATTATTTGGATACCAGCCCTTCCCAGGGTCTTTGATTGTTTGGATACCAGCCCTTCCCAGGGGTCGTTGATTGTGTGGATACCAGCCCTTCCCAGGGGTCGTTGATTGTTTGGATACCAGCCCTTCCCAGGGATCGTCGATTGTTTGGATACCAGCCCTTCCCAGGGATGTTAGTTGTTTGGATCTCAGCCCTTCCCAGGGTGTTAGTTGTTTGGATCTCAGCCCTTCCCAGGGTGTTAGTTGTTTGGATCTCAGCCCTTCCCAGGGCTTTAGTTATTTGGATCTCAGCCCTTCCCAGGGTGTTAGTTGATTGGTTGGATACCAGCCCTTTCCAGGGTGTTAGTTGTTTGGATCTCAGCCCTTCCAAGGGTGTTAGTTGATTATTTGGATACCAGCCCTTCCCAGGGGTTGTTGATTTTTGGATACCAGCCCTTCCTAGGGATCGTTGATTATTGGATACCAGCCCTTCCCAGGGATTGTTGATTTTTGGATACCAGCCCTTCCCAGGGATCGTTGATTTTTTGGATACCAGCCCTTCCCAAGGATCGTTGATTTTTGGATACCAGCCCTTCCCAGGGATTGTTGATTTTGGATACCAGCCCTTCCCAGGGATTGTTGATTTTGGATACCAGCCCTTCCCAGGGATCGTTGATTTTTGGATACCAGCCCTTCCCAGGGATTGTTGATTTTGGATACCAGCCCTTCCCAGGGATCGTTGATTTTTGGATACCAGCCCTTCTCAGGGATTGTTGATTTTTGGATACCAGCCCTTCCCAGGGATCGTTGATTTTTGGATACCAGCCCTTCCCAGGGATCGTTGATTTTGGATAACAGCCCTTCCCAGGGATCGTTGATTTTTGGATACCAGCCCTTCCCAGGGATCGTTGATTTTTGGATACCAGCCCTTCCCAGGGATTGTTGATTTTTGGATACCAGCCCTTCCCAGGGATCGTTGATTTTTGGATACCAGCCCTTCCCAGGGATTGTTGATTTTTGGATACCAGCCCTTCCCAGGGATCGTTGATTTTTGGATACCAGCCCTTCCCAGGGATTGTTGATTTTGGATACCAGCCCTTCCCAGGGATTGTTGATTTTTGGATACCAGCCCTTCCCAGGGATCGTTATTTTTGGATACCAGCCCTTCCCAAGGATCGTTGATTGATTTAAGTGATTTCTTAAAGTGGGATGTGTGATCGGCTTCTGTCCTGGATTTCCCACCAACATCGTCCATGTACCATGCCGTAAAAGCCATCACGATCTGATCATTTGTGAGGTTGAAAGCGACGTGCTTGTACTTTCCCCCGAAGATTTTTATTTTGATCGTACATGTATGCATGCAAAAGATGTTATGCACGATCCAGCAGATATGTTATGGACAGATGCATGTGCACAACATATGTTTGGATAGAAATGACCCCTGTTCAGTCAAATGATACGATTCGACAGTCGTCGTTGCTTGCCAACATTTGATTGGATCCCGCCTCGTCGTGACGTGTAGTTCCTAGACTTCAACATTGGTTTGGTACTCTGCCTGTTCTTGGTCGTCTTCATTTCATCGAGTTGAGGCAGTTTGTTTCGCTCTCTGTAATGATCAATAGCTATGTTGGGCTCCTTAGCCTTTTGATCATTTCTGCTGGCCGATATGCTGTTGTCCCGCATTATATCATCCTTGTATATGCTCATGCACGTGGATCATTTGGATGTCGAGGCAGTGATAGTCAGGATTGGGGAGAAGCCCAATGACGAGAAGTTCTGTGCAGCCTCAGCTTCCTTCCATTTCACGATTCTTAACTGCCCCAGCCTTGGCACGTGTTGTTACCAAGGATTTCTATTGGAAACTCGCGATGTTGACCGTGCTGAGTTATCCACAGCTCTGCAAGATCCTGCATATCAGATGACTAACAAATGCCAAAACTTGAAGGCTCGGGCCGTTAGTGTTAGTTCAACACAAAGATACTATAATCTCGACAAAAATGCAGTTAAAGCACATGAAATTGAATATCTATTGATCGCACAATCTAGCAAGTTGTGAACCGTGAATGCACTAGATTGGAAGTTTTTTTTTTGTTTTTTTTTTTTCAATCCCTCGTGCGTTGATGATTTTCTATTTGACGAGTTATGAAATCGTAAGAACACCTTCAAGCATTCATGGTCATTGTACGTGAGTGAGGTCGAATTCGAAAGAACTACCTTCCCTCGTCAAAGGCACTCTGTCTCCATTCTCGACAACGTCCTTAGCAGGATTGACGTCATATGACAACATCTTAAATATTTAATACTCGCCTTGTGTGTGCACAACAAACTCATATTAAATATTTAATACTCTATTGGTTTACCATGCTAGAAGGCGACGTTCGATATTCCTAATATCTTTGAACGCTTAGGACTTAATATAATTTCTTTGAGGGGTTTGTTATTATTTGTCTCATCTTGTTTAGCGCGCATGCACATATATATATAAAATACGCGTCATATTATTTAACATGCGAAGCATGTTGGATAATATATAATATACATATAGTAAGCATGTACATATAGAATACTATATTCTACCCGGATTGATTATGGACTTTTATTCTAGTTTGGTTCACTAGAGCCACCAAGTGAACCAAAAGGTCAAACCTAGGGTGCAAGAATAAAAATTAAATATAACTATTACATTTAAACCCGGGCTCCATTACAAACGGGTCTTCAAGCGCTCCTTACTCCTTTGTCTCCAATTCTTCAAGTAATTCTAACTAAACCTATTACATAAACTATTTACAATAAATAGAAACCTTGATCAGCAGTCAAGGGGAAGTACATAGGAGGGAGATAGAATTTACATTAAAAAAAAATTAGAGAAGACGATGTACGCAGACCCCATTTATAAAAACCCATTCATTCAAGCATCCACTAAAATAAATCCAATCACACATTGATCAGTAGTCCATAATCAATCCCTATTTATTATCATACATATCTCCATATGTATCAATAAATAACATTCATCTCATGAATAATAAAACCATTCCATATATGCATTGATATCAATTAATGGGCAATTAAAAGTTTACTAGAAATCCAATTTTGAAACAAAATAAACCCCTTTATTTTAATCAAAATTTAAATCATAATAAACTTATTTATTTTATTTTATCCAATTTTGAATAAAAATAAACTCCTTTATTTTTAATCAAATTCCAAATCAAAATAAACTCCTTTATTTTAATTAACATGGAAACCAATTTCAAGTTCAAAACAAACTCTTTTATTTTAACTTAAAATTGTTGGAAAATAAAATATGTTGAATCATATTCCTTATCAAAATAAACATCTTTATTTTTAAGGAAACATGGAATCCTATTCCATGTGTGAATAAACTCCTTTATTCTAGGAAACATGGAATCCTATTCCATATGTGAATAAACTCCTTTATTCAAAACTTACATCAATTAAATAAACCATTTATTTTAATTGAAGTAAAATTATTTTTCTGGATTCTGCTGTCCGGCGCAGCTGCGCCCAGAATGAACTGGGACACGGCGCAGCTGCGCTGAACCCCAGAAAAAACTGATTCTGGGTATGGGCGCAGCTGCGCTCCAGAATGAACTGGAGCCGGCGCAGCTGCGCCGCGACGCTGATTCAGAAAAAATTTATTCTGCCCAAAAATTTCGATCCAATCGCATATCAAACATACATGGAATCATCATAATCGATAATTAGCACAAGGTTAGGCTCTGATACCACTGTTAGGTTTGTACATAGCGCGAATATGCAATCAAATTACATAAATAGTGCGGAAGCGCGATAAAACGGATTTTAAAATTTTCATACAAACCATCACCATGATCATCCATGTGCTCAATTATCAATTAAACGAAAGAGATAGAGATTAAGAAATTATACCCTCGTAGAACCGTGCTTCCTCGGGTACAAGTTCACCTCCAATTCCTTCGCGTTCTCCTTGAATTTCACCGATTAAATTCCTTCCTTTGATCAACGTTAGCCACCCAAGTGTTTGGCCTCTAGAGGTGATCCACCAAGGAATAATAGTTGCTCAAGAAGATGGGTATTGGCAAAACCCTAGTTTCTATCTCTATAGAAATTGCAAGTACTCTCTCTCTCCAATTCTCATGGAAGAGTATGTAACTGTCTAACCCTAAATCATGATAAGACTCCTCTTATTTATAGATATAGGGAACCCTCCTAAACTATTTAGGATTAGGGTTTTTATTTTAATTAAACTCCTTTAATTAATTGAACTCCTAATCCAATTAGGAATTCATGAGAGAGTACTTCTATTAATTAATTCCCAATCCCTATTAGGAATTTAAATAATAGTAATAGTAATAATAATAATAAGACTCCTCTTATTAATTTATATTTAATATTTCCAAAATATTAAATAATAAATATTAAGCTATTTAATTTATTCTATCTCCATAGATTAAATTAAATACACTTAACTTATTATTACGATTATGCCATTTACTTCTTAAATAAATATTTTCCTTTTGCGGTGTGACCCTTTAGGTTCTCCATATTAAACCGGTTGTGAATAAATCAATTAGAACAATTCTAATCTTATTTAAATAAATAAATTAAACTATTTAATTCATTTAAATAAATAATATTTATTCTACAATAAGGGTAAGCCCCCTTAGCGATCAACGACTTTCCAGATAATATAGATTTCAACATTAATCATAAAAGAACCTTTCAGTGAATAGTTACCGTACAATTCAATCCTTCTACCATACAATGTCCCAATTAAATATAAGACATGGAATTACTGTCAAGTCTTATTTTATTTAATTATATGTATTTCGATTCTGAAATGCACAACTCTAATTAATGCAAATTAGAAACTCCTTTCTAATTTCATTCTGCTTTGGCCAAAGACTTCTGAGTCGTCATTTATCGAATCACATAGGACATTCTCTCCTTTTACTAGAAGTGGTAGATTCTTTATTGATCATTCACCTATCTCCATGTATAACTTATTATACCCAATCATACCCTTTGATATACCCTAAAGGTCTTAAGGGACATGTCAAAGTATAACTCATCATACACAAGATACTATGACGATCTCAAGTCCAAGGATCACTTGTACTACTATCACTAGAGGAATTCCTATTGACAGGCGAGTAAAACTCCATTAGGTATTCCTTAGCGAGCCACGTTCAGTGAACTTATTCTCTAATAAGCACCTACATACTTGCTTTAGTGTCTCCACACAAATGATTATGAGATCAATCATCCTCTTCATAAGAGCAAGCAACGTATGTACTAATCTATCCGGATTCACTAATCCCCTTTTTAGTAATCCAACGATTAGGAACGATTTTAGTTTGTGAGCTATCTTGAATTTAGATCTCATTAGCATGATCACCATCATGATTCTAAAAGCATTGCTTAAAACTATGGGTTTATCACATTTAATATAACAACACTATGTTGATAAAGTAAAATGCCTTTAATAATCGAATAAGATTACAAAGTATATGCTACATCATATCAAATATGATTGGCTTGTGTGCATACTACTTTCAATCTCCCACTTGCACTAAAGCCAATCGTCATGGTATCTAATACCCTTCTTCTCTAAGTGACGATCATCCTGCTGTTTGGATAAAGCTTCAGTAAATGGATATGCAATGTTGTTCTTGAGAGTCCACTATCTCTATAGTGACTTCTCCTCTTTCAATGATTCCACTAATCAAATGAAAGTGCTGCAACACATGTTTGAATCCAAGATGAGACTTAGGAACTATTCCTAGTTCTGTGATGAACTTTTCATTCAAACAATCAACTTGCAGCTTCATTTACAGCTATATACTTTGTCTTTGTCACTAAACCAGCAACTCTTTGCTGTTTGGAACCTTTCCAATTCACTGCACCACCTTTCAAGGTAACGATTTACCTTAAAGTGGATTTGTTATCGTCTTGGTCAGTCTGAAAAAACTTGAGTCTGTTTAGCCCTCTAGTTTTAATTCAAACCTACCATGAATTATGATTACATCTTCAATACCGGTTAAGTACTTAAAGATGTTTATCACTGTCTTACAGTGATCTTCTCCAGAATATGACTGATCAACATCAAGCCTAGTATATTCATTGCATACATGATACTAACTCATGTGAACTCTCTTTCAATTGGGGACAATTTTAGAGAGATTCTCTCCATGGCTCATCATCATGAGACCTCTCTTGGAGTTTGCCATGCTAAACGCCTTTAGCATCAAATGAATATACGTTCCTTGGGTCAAACCGAACATCCTTTTAAATCTATCTATATAGACTTATATCCCCAATTTATAGGATGCTCCTCCCAAGTCATTCATGGAGGAATGTTTAGATAATTTTATCTTTACTGATTGTAGCATTGGTGTGTTATTCCTTGTCAGTTGTATATCAACATATAATACCAAGGAATGTCATAGTGCTCCCACTGACCCTTTTGTACACACTAGGTTCATTCTCCTTTTGATAAAATCAAACTCTTTTGATTGTCTCATCAAAACGAATGTTCCATCTTTGAGAAGCTTGCTTCAATCCATCAATGGATCATTGTAGCTTAAAACACGATTTGCTTCAACCTTTGAAACAAATTCCTCTAGCTGTATCATACATACATTCTCCTCAAGTTTTCATTGAGGAAGGACGTCTCCACATCCATTTTGCCAGATTTTGTAATAAGCTGCAATCACAAGTAAAATTCAAATGGACTTGAGCATTACCCGGTAATAAGGTTTTATCACAGTCAACTCCTTGACTTGAAAAACCTTTTAAACAGGTCTGGTCTTATAGGTCTCTACCTTGCCATTTGCCCCAGTCTTTCTCTTAAAAGACCCATATTCACACTCTAAGCACTAAGCCCTTATGTGGAGTAACCAGAGTCAATACTTGGTTCTCATACATGGAGTCCATTTCGAATTTCATGGCCATCTACCATTTCTCTGAGTATCTTATACTCATAGCCTTATCGTATATAACTGGATCATCATCCTCTATGATGCGTACCTCATCATCATCCTCTATGATGAATCCATACCTCCCAGGTATCTTCGGTACTCTTCCAGATTTACAATTCGGTTGTGGTACAATAGGTCTATCTACAGGTTCCTCGGTTCGACTTAAAGTGCTTTGTGGTTCTTGAACTCCTTCAAGATCTATTACCCTCCCACTAGCTTCTTCAATGATAAACACCTTTATCTAAGAAGGCAGCGTGTAGGATTATAGTAATAATACCCTAAACTTTCTTTAGGATATCCCACAAATCTGCACTTGTCAGATTTTGTCCCAAACTTATCTTTGAAACCTTTTCACATAAGTTGGACAACCCCTTATCTTAACATACTTAAGAATAGGAATCCTCCCTATCCATAACCTTTATGGAGTATTGGGGCCAGATTTTTGAGGTTACCTTATTTTGTAGATATGCAGCCGTTTCTAGGGCATAACCCCAGATGGATACTAGAATGTCGGTAAAAATCATTATGGACTGCACCATGTCTAACAAGGTACAATTTCTCCTTTTAGATACACCAATCAATTATTGCGTATCATGAGGTTTCCATTATGAGAAAATACCATTTTGAGATGATCTAGAAACTTATTGCACAAGTATACTATTCCTCGATCTGATCTAAGAATCTTAATACTTTGTCAATTTGTTTCACTTCTGAATTCTTTGAACATTTCAAATGATTCAGACTTGTATTTCATCAAATACACACATTCAACTCTTTGAATGACCATCTCCTTTTTCTTTTATTAGTTTGTTCAATTTGCAAAATAATTTTCATGTAAGTCAAGTATACAAAATCTATCAAGTAATCTTCCAGTTTCAAACAAAACATTATCATTATAAATAGAACAACAATTGTTCTTAAATATAATACCAGAACCTTCCTTGTCCAACAACGGAAGTAATAATGTTTCTAAAGAGAACTGGAACATAATAACAATTTATTAACTTAATAGACTTGCCTGTAGGCAATGCTAAACTATAAGTTCCTATGGTTAATGTAGCAACCTTTGCTCCATTACAACACATAAGATTACTACTTTGTTTAGCTTTCTACTTCTGCTTAGTCTCTGCATTGGATTGCATATGTGAGAACTACAGCCGGTATCCAATACCCAAGTAGAACCTTGACTTACAGAAAGATTTATTTTAATCATGAACAAACCTATATCTGTAACCGAAGCTTCACTAAGCTTCTTCTGGTTAGCCTCTGTAAGATTCTCCTTACAGTTTTTCCTTTCTAGTATCCAGGCTTATTGCAGTGGAAGCAAACTCCTTTGCTATCTGCATCAGTCTTGTTCTTATTGTCCTTTGTTTTTGCCTTTCCATTTACCTTCTTTGAATTGTTCTTCTTTTAAGAAGATCCTTTGGCCCTCTTCCGCTTCCTGGAAGAATCATCTACCAGTAAGACTTGGTTTTTCTTGGTTGGAAAGTGACTCTTTACAGTTTTCAACATGTTTAAGCAACTCAGGCAGGCTGACATATAGCTTGTTCATGTGGAAATTCACAACAATTTGTGAGAAAGAGTCCGGAAGTGATTGCAAGATCAAATCTTGGATCAACTCTCCATCCATTAAAACCCAGTTGTCCCAATTGTTCAATCAGATTGATCATTTTAGGACATATGTCTGTACTGTAGTGCCATTGGTCATTCTAGATCGGAAGAGCTCCCTAGATATCTGATATCTAATAGTCCTACTTTCCTCACCCTTCAACTCCTTGAAGGTGCAAGAATATAGCAGGAGCATCCATAGTTTCATGCTGACGCTGAAGTTCGTTACTCATGGATGCGAGCATGATGCATTGAGCCAACTGTGCATCATCTTGCCACTTTCTAAAAGTAGCAATTTCTTCCTTAGATGCATTGTCTGCAACCATTACAGGAATAGACATATTAAGGACATAAGATAGCTTTTCAACCTTGAGAACTATTCTCAAATTCTTTAACCAGTCCTTTTAATACGGTCCGATTAATTAGCATCTAATATGCTCCGCAGTGATAGTGAATTAGACATTGTAAAATTCTATAAATGAATTTGTAATTTAACAACATTTTAGCATACATTCATTTTAATTAATTACCAAAATAAATTAGGTCTTTATTTTAAATTGGTATCTCCCACTATTTTCATCAAACTATATTACCCTCAATATACAGTTCGGCAAATCTAATTAAAGATTTGCTAGTGAGAATAAGGATCCCATTTCAAATGTATATAGCCTTGTGTGTGCACAACAAACTATACATAAATAAATAGGTAGACAACTATTGTCAATTACATCACTATGTAACTCCTTGTATTTTTCCTCTTAGATTATAATGGTCAAGTGTGTGCACATCCGAACTAAAATAATCTAAGTTAAGTCCAACCTAACACTTCCATATATTCGAAAGAAAAATACTGTCCTTGTGTGTGCACAACAAAACAGTATCGTTCAGTCTATGTATAAGCATCAAATGTGATAAAACAACATCTTAAATATTTAATACTCGCCTTGTGTGTGCACAACAAACTCATATTAAATATTTAATACTCTATTGCTTTACCATGCTAGAAGGCGACGTTCGATATTCCTAATATTTTTGAACGCTTAGGACTTAATATAATTTCTTTGAGGGGTTTGTTATTATTTGTCTCATCTTGTTTAGCGCGCATGCACATATATATATAAAATACGCGTCATATTATTTAACATGCGAAGCATGTTGGATAATATATAATATACATATAGTAAGCATGCACATATAGAATACTATATTCTACCCGGATTGATTATGGACTTTTATTCTAGTTTGGTTCACTAGAGCCACCAAGTGAACCAAAAGGTCAAACCTAGGGTGCAAGAATAAAAATTAAATATAACTATTACATTTAAACCCGGGCTCCATTACAAACGGGTCTTCAAGCGCTCCTTACTCCTTTGTCTCCAATTCTTCAAGTAATTCTAACTAAACCTATTACATAAACTATTTACAATAAATAGAAACCTTGATCAGCAGTCAAGGGGAAGTACATAGGAGGGAGATAGAATTTACATTAAGAAAAAATTAGAGAAGACGAGGTACGCAGACCCCATTTATAAAAACCCATTCATTCAAGCATCCACTAAAATAAATCCAATCACACATTGATCAGTAGTCCATAATCAATCCCTATTTATTATCATACATATCTCCATATGCATTGATATCAATTAATGGGCAATTAAAAGTTTACTAGAAATCCAATTTTGAAACAAAATAAACCCCTTTATTTTAATCAAAATTTAAATCATAATAAACTTATTTATTTTATTTTATCCAATTTTGAATAAAAATAAACTCCTTTATTTTTAATCAAATTCCAAATCAAAATAAACTCCTTTATTTTAATTAACATGGAAACCAATTTCAAGTTCAAAACAAACTCTTTTATTTTAACTTAAAATTGTTGGAAAATAAAATATGTTGAATCATATTCCTTATCAAAATAAACATCTTTATTTTTAAGGAAACATGGAATCCTATTCCATGTGTGAATAAACTCCTTTATTCTACGAAACATGGAATCCTATTCCATATGTGAATAAACTCCTTTATTCAAAACTTACATCAATTAAATAAACCATTTATTTTAATTGAAGTAAAATTATTTTTCTGGATTCTGCTGTCCGGCGTAGCTGCGCCCAGAATGAACTGGGACACGGCGCAGCTGCGCTGAACCCCAGAAAAAACTGATTATGGGTATGGGCGCAGCTGCGCTCCAGAATGAACTGGAGTCGGCGCAGCTGCGCCGCGACGCTGATTCAGAAAAAATTTATTCTGCCCAAAAATTTCGATCCAATCGCATATCAAACATACATGGAATCATCATAATCGATAATTAGCACAAGGTTAGGCTCTGATACCACTGTTAGGTTTGTACATAGCGCGAATATGCAATCAAATTACATAAATAGTGCGGAAGCGCGATAAAACGGATTTTAAAATTTTCATACAAACCATCACCATGATCATCCATGTGCTCAATTATCAATTAAACGAAAGAGATAGAGATTAAGAAATTATACCCTCGTAGAACCGTGCTTCCTCGGGTACAAGTTCACCTCCAATTCCTTCGCGTTCTCCTTGAATTTCACCGATTAAATTCCTTCCTTTGATCAACGTTAGCCACCCAAGTGTTTGGCCTCTAGAGGTGATCCACCAAGGAATAATAGTTGCTCAAGAAGATGGGTATTGGCAAAATCCTAGTTTCTATCTCTATAGAAATTGCAAGTACTCTCTCTCTCCAATTCTCATGGAAGAGTATGTAACTGTCTAACCCTAAATCATGATAAGACTCCTCTTATTTATAGATATAGGGAACCCTCCTAAACTATTTAGGATTAGGGTTTTTATTTTAATTAAACTCCTTTAATTAATTGAACTCCTAATCCAATTAGGAATTCATGAGAGAGTACTTCTATTAATTAATTCCCAATCCCTATTAGGAATTAAATAATAGTAATAGTAATAATAATAATAAGACTCCTCTTATTAATTTATATTTAATATTTCCAAAATATTAAATAATAAATATTAAGCTATTTAATTTATTCTATCTCCATAGATTAAATTAAATACACTTAACTTATTATTACGATTATGCCATTTACTTCTTAAATAAATATTTTTCCTTTTGCGGTGTGACCCTTTAGGTTCTCCATATTAAACCGGTTGTGAATAAATCAATTAGAACAATTCTAATCTTATTTAAATAAATAAATTAAACTATTTAATTCATTTAAATAAATAATATTTATTCTACAATAAGGGTAAGCCCCCTTAGCGATCAACGACTTTCCAGATAATATAGATTTCAACATTAATCACAAAAGAACCTTTGAGTAAATAGTTACCGTACAATTCAATCCTTCTACCATACAATGTCCCAATTAAATATAAGACATGGATTTACTGTCAAGTCTTATTTTATTTAATTATATGTATTTCGATTCCCAAATGCACAACTCTGATTAATGCAAATTAGAAACTCCTTTCTAATTTCATTCCGCCTTGGCCAAGGACTACTGAGTTGTCATTTATCGAATCACATAGGACATTCACATCTTTTACCAGACGTGGTAGATTCTTTGTTGATCATTCACCTATCTCCATGCATAACTTATTATACCCAATCATACCCTTTGATATACCCTAAAGGTCTTAAGGGACATGTCAAAGTATAACTCATCATACACAAGATACTATGATGATCTCAAGTCCAAGGATCACTTGTACTACTATCACTAGAGGAATTCCTATTGACAGGCGAGTAAAACTCCATTAGGTATTCCTTAGCGAGCCACGTTCAGTAAACTTATTCTCTAATAAGCACCTACATACTTGCTTTAGTGTCTCCACACAAATGATTATGAGATCAATCATCCTCTTCATAAGAGCAAGCAACGTATGTACTAATCTATCCGGATTCACTAATCCCCTTTTTAGTAATCCAACGATTAGGAACGATTTTAGTTTGTGAGCTATCTTGAATTTAGATCTCGTTAGCATGATCACCATCATGATTCTAAAAGCATTTCTCAAAACTATGGGTTTATCACATTTAATATAACAGCACTATGTTGATAAAGTAAAATGCCTTTAATAATCGAATAAGATTACAAAGTATATGCTACATCATATCAAATATGATTGGCTTGTGTGCATACTACTTTCACTTATTAGATCTTTGAATCGTTCCTAAGCTTCATACAAGGACTCAAGATCATATTGAACAAACGAAGTGATGTCATTCCTCAATTTTGCAGTTTTCGCGGGTGGGAAGAACTTTGCCAAAAAAATCTGGGCTAAGTCATCCCATTTGGTAATCGAGCCCGAGGGAAGCGAATGCAGCCAACTCTTTGCCTTGTCACGAAGCGTGAAAGGAAATAATCGGAGTCTAATTGCATCATCAGTGACTTGAGTGTACTTAAATGTGTCACAGATTTCCAGAAAATTCACCAAATGAGCATTTGGGTCGTCATTGGGCAACCCACCAAACTACAAACAGTTTTGGACCATTTGAATGGTGCCTGGCTTAATTTCGAAGTGGGTGGCCTCAATAGCTGGCCTGGAAATACTTGAGTGCAAATCTGTAACAAGAGGCATGACATACTCCCTCAAGGATTTAGGCTCCTCCTCAACCATGGTATTTTGATTGGGTATACCGCAAACTTTGTCTCTTCGTAGTCTTCGAATATTTCTCTCGACCTCGGGATCGTAAGGGATTAACTCAAGACCTCGTGAGCGTGGCATACAAATCAAGAATACCTACAAAAACAAAAACGAAAATTATTTACAAGTCTAAAATGAGACCAAGTCGATTAAAATTGATATTGGTATAATTATTAGAAAACAATTCCCCAGCAGCGGTGCCAAAAGCTTGTTGGTCGATTTAGCAATCGATAAACACACATGTGCAAGTATACACGGTCCACAAGTAATAAATGATAAGATATGAGTCAAACCCACAGGGAAGTGTGACGAATAATAACCAAGTACCAATCGTATATCAATTTGATCTAATTCAAACGATTGGTTGAGTTCACAAGTTAAGTAATGAATAAAACGCGGTAAAATATCAAGATAGAAGGTCTAAGATTACAATTTCCCCCAACACGTCATTTGAATCTCCTAACTCTCTCTTTTCAATCAGTTATATCATACGAATTGACAACCGAGAAATTAAAACTTCATAAGAGCCTCTATCGATGGTTAATCACGAATCTTCCTAAGTGATGCATAGGTATATGTCTATCCTATACACTATCAAGAGACTAATTTCAAGAATGATTAATAAGACACATGTCACTAAATCTCGTTAAGCATCCCCTCAATTACTAACTTTCACATCGGAAGTCATTAAGACTAGATTCTCTATTGGTTGCATGGGGTAGTTCGGTATATGTCTATCCCAACTACTATCAAGTTGCCTATTAATACAGATTATTAACAAGACACACATCACTTAATCCGATTAATAACCCATAACAATCTTTAACTCTCGCATGTTATCAAAACTAGGTCTTAACCTATAATCCGTTCGTCAAGTTCATATAGGTTCCCAAAGTAATTACAGGCCAAGCAATTAATCTAGAAAGCAAAGGTTATGATAATCAATTCAAAAATGAATAACTAATATCAAAGAGAGAGAATTCAATTCAATTTAAGTGTTGGGTTCCATTGCAATCTTAGAATAGAAGGTTAGTTCATGATATCTACAATAAACATCAAATTCAAATTATACATCATCAAATTCGGATTACAAAATAAGAAGTGAATGCTAGAGATAAAACCACTTTTGAAGATATTTAGATGTTGTTCAATGGTTGGATGTTGAGTTCTAGCTCTCCTTCTTCGTTTTGCAGTCCTTGACAACTTAGCTCCTTGGCCTTTGGCTTGATTTTGCTCTGTTTTCCAGCCCTAGGCATGTTTTGTGATGTAATATGTATCCTCCCTCTCTCTAGATATTGATATGAAGCTTAGAAGAGATTATTAATAGCCCCCCATTCAGAAACCCCAGCCAAAACGGACAAATTGCACCTCAAATCGCACTAAAATATCTGTCAGATCGCACTCAGCGGGATTTGGCGCAACCCCGCTGGTTTGTGGTGAGGCCCCGCTGCCCTACTGCAACTCCCTGTATGCCCTGGCGAGGCCTTGCTGCTTCCTGGCAAGGCCCCGCTGCCTGACTGGCGAGGCCCCGCCCAGCGCCTATGTCAGCGCCCACGCCGCTCAGCACGCCGCCCGACGCCGTGCACGCTTGACTTCCAAATGTCATCAAATTAACCACCGAGCGTCGCCAAACACTAATTTCCATGGTACTACCATTCGGGCACGGACGTCCAAGCATGGACAATGAGTCATTATAGACAACGATCCGAGCGGTCTTTATTTCCCTTCCTACAAACATAATGAAAATACATCAAAGCAATATAGAACATGTAAAAATAACTAAAAACTAAATTTACTCGAAATACGATAAAAATAGCTAAAAACCATATAAAAGTCCCAAAAACAAACAAACTATCAAGGTCAAAGGTACCCAAATTGTATGTATAAAACACCCTCATTAGAATGCTAACTTGAGACAGATAAATGAGCTTAGCACTCAAAAAACGTTAACTCTAGTTTCCAGGATTCAGGAACTAGAAAAGACAATATCTTCATGGAACAAGTCTGGTCTATGGACTCCATGCTCTCTAGCCAAAGATCAGTGGCTAACAGGTCAAGTCTAGGTTTCTGCAATACTCCTTCAAAAACCTCTGTGGATAAACCTATGGAAACAAATGATAATAGAACCACAACATTTGGCGCAGTGGTGCAAGCCGCCCCGGAAAAGAACCGTAAACCCGGACGACTCAGGATCGACTCCCACTAGCAACATTTGGAAGGCACTAAAAATGCTCTACTGTGGCCACGGTACCCCCGGCGCAAGTCGGGTAGCAAACCGCTCTGGTATCGGGCTGGGGAGATTAGTCGACCCGCGGGTCGGAAACTCCACATTAACAAAAAAAAAACAAATGATAATAGTTCTCCTAAATTCAATAAGGGAATTGTATTTGTTAAATCCTCACAGACAGCTAATCCAAATCATTCAAACTCTGCAAATCAAGTTGTTGGATACCACACAAGTCTAGGATTCAAGAGATCAAAGAGTAAGTCAACTTCTACAATCAAGCCTCGAAGGATCGTAGAGCATGACAAAACTCACTCTACGAACCAACCTGACAAGAATCATAGAGTTGGCTTCCACTCTACGAAAACTGTGAATCGTAGAGTTGTGAGGAAGCAGAAGAAATTTAAGCCAAAAGGAAAAGCTGTGAGCCACTACTATCCACGTATGTTTAAGACAAGAATAAATCCATACTCACACACAAGCATGCATTATATTCAATGCTACACTTGTCATAAACATGGTCATAAAGCTGCAGAATGTTATTTCACTTATTTCTATCCTGTACTACACAAACCTAAAATCAAGCAGATTTGGGTCCCCAAGGCTACTAACGAATCTAGACCCAAACAAGTTTGGGTACCAAAATAAAAGTTGATCCTTTCTGCAGGTACAGAGCTCCACTGAATCAACATGGTACCTTGATAGTGGATGCTCAAGACATATGACAGACAACAAGGCTCTCCTGTCAAAATTTGAAGAAAAAGATGGTCCTGCAGACATCTTTGGAGACAACAATTCTGGAAAGACAAGAGGATATGGTTCAGCTGGAAATGGTGTTGTGTCTTTCAGCAAAGTGGCATATGTTGAAGGACTAAAGCACAATCTTCTCAGCATCAGCCAACTGTGTGATAAAGGTCATCAAGTCACCTTCCTCAACAATCAGTGTCAAGTCAGGGACTTGAAAACCAACTCATTGAAGCTGATAGGAACCAGAGAAGGAAATGTCTATACTGTCAACCTTGCTGAGCTAAATCCTGATGAAGCAATATGTTTTCTTGCCAAAGCTTCTGAAGATCAGTGTTGGCTATGGCATATGAGGTTATCTCATTTAAACTTTAAAAGCATGTCAAGACTTGCCTCCAAAGACCTTGTAGCAGGACTACCAAAGCTCAACTTCATCAAAGAGAAACCTTGCAAAGCATGTCAGTTTGGAAAGCAAACAAAGAGCTCATTCAAAGGCAAGACAGTCAACACAAATGATAAGCCCCTTAAATTACTCCATATGGATCTTTTTGGGCATATCCCAATTACAAGTCTTGGAGGAAAGAGATACTCACTGGTGGTAATGGATGACTATACCAGATTCACATGGGTATTTTTTCTGAGCTCTAAAGATGAAACCAACTTTCATCTTATCAAGCTATTCAAACTTGTTATGAATGAGAAATAGGAGAAAATCAAGGCTATCAGGAGTGACCATGGAAGAGAGTTTGATTTCTATGAGGTAGAACTTTACTGTGAAGAGAATGACATCAATCACAACTTCTTTGACCCAAGAACTCCCCAACAAAATGGAGTAGCTGAGAGGAAGAATAGGACACTGATTGAAGCAGGGAGAACACTACTGGCAGCTGCTCAACTTCCTGAGTATTTTTGGGGAGAAGCAGTCAACACTGCATGCTACACTCAGAACATGTCTCTCATTCACTCCATCCTCAAGAAGACTCCCTACGAATTATGGAGAGGAAGGAAGCCAAACATCAATTACTTTCGTACCTTTGGTTTTCTATGCTACATTCTCAACAATGGCAAGAAGTATTGACCAAATTCCGACATAAGTCAGATGAAGGGATCTTCCTCGGTTATGCTATGGACAGCAAGGCCTACAGAGTATTCAACAAGGAATCATTAAGTGTTGAAGTCTCTATTCATGTCACATTTGATGAGTCAGAATCAAAGAAGAAAGCTACCTCACTCAACGATCCAGCAGAGATGAACTCTACGATCGCAGAATCCAAAATCGTAGAGTTAGACACTACGATCGTCGAGCCAGAAGCAGAAATCGTAGAGCAAGAAGAAGCAATCGTAGAGCTCACTATGCCAAACAATGAGACTCTACGACCTGAACCAGAAATCAACCTAGAAGAACTCAGACAAGAAGGCACCAGAATTGATGTTCCAAGAAGGAGAAAATGGACAAAGGATCACACTGAAGATCTGATCATTGGAGATCCTAATGCTAGAGTCAGGATAAGATCAGCAACTCAAAATGAATGCTTCTACCTAAACTTTCTCTCCCAAATGGAGCCCAAGAAGATAGAAGAAGCTTTAGAAGATTCAAGCTGGATAGAAGCCATGCAAGAAGAACTCAACCAGTTTGAAAGAAGCAAAGTGTAGAAATTAGTTAAAAGGCCAAATCACCATCCAGTCATCGGCACCAAATGGATTTTCAGAAACAAGATGGATGAAAATGGTGTCATCACAAGGAACAAAGCAAAGATTGGTAGCCAAATGTTATTCACAAGAAGAATGGATTGACTATGATGAGACATTTGCTCCTGTTGTAAGATTGGAAGCTATCAGAATATTCCTTGCTCATGCTGCTCACATGAAATTCAAGGTCTTCCAAATGGATGTCAAAAGTGCTTTCCTCAATGGAGAACTTTAAGAAGAAGTCTATGCGGAACAACCTCCAGGTTTTGTCAATCCAACCTTTTCTGATTATGTTTATAGATTAGACAAAGCATTGTATGGATTAAAACAAGCACCTAGAGCATAGTATAAAACACTTACTAACTTTCTCACTAAAAAAGGATTCACTAGAGGTAGAGTAGATACCACTTTATTCCTAAGGAAACATAAGGATAAATCACTTCTAGTTCAAATCTATGTGGATGATATTATATTTGGTTCTACTGATGAAAAGTTGTGTGAAAGGTTTGCCAAGCTAATGTAGAGCAAGTTTGAAATGAGCATGATGGGAGAATTGAACTTCTTCCTTGGACTTCATATAAAGCAAACTGATGAAGGTATATTCATCAACCAAGCTAAGTACATTAAAGACTTATTAAAGAAGTATGGTATGGATTCAGCCACCATCATGAAAACTCCTATGACACCTGCAACTAAGCTTGACAAAGATGAGAAAGGTAAATGTATTGATATAACTCAATACAGAGGTATGATAGGATATCTCTTGTACCTAACTGCTAGTAGACTAGATATCATGTTTGCCACTTGTATTTGTGCTAGATTTCAAGCCAATCCTAAGGAATCTCATTTAATGGCTGTAAAAAGAATTTTCAGGTATCTTAAAGGCACTCCAAATTTGGGACTTTGGTACCCCAAGGATTCACCCTTTGATCTAATGGGATATTCAGATACTGACTATGCAGGATGTAAAATAGATAGAAAGAGCACAAGTGGAATATGTCAATTGCTTGGAAATAGACTTGTCTCCTGGTTCAACAAAAAGAAAAACTCAGTTTCAATCTCAACTGCAGAAGCTGAATACATTGTTGTAGGCAGTTGCTGTGCACAAATCCTATGGATGAAAAATCAGTTAGCTGACTATGGATTTGAGTTTAAGTCTATCCCTGTTCATTGTGATAATACTAGTGCAATTGCTATAACTCATAATCTTGTTATGCACTCAAGAACCAAGCATATAGATATAAGATATCATTTCATTAGAGATCATGTGCAAAGTGGAAATATATCATTACATTATATTCCTACTGAAAACCAGTTTGCTGATGTCTTTACAAAACCTCTAGATGAATCAAGGTTCAACATGCTGATAAGTGAACTAGGAATGCTAAATTTACATCCATGATATTATGCTTTGAAACCTACTAACTTTGCAGAAAGAAAGTTCGTACAGTAACATCAGAAATCGTTGAGTGAAATTGGAAAATCGTAGAGCACAAGGGAAGCCAAGCTGCCGAGACTCACTCTACGATCGTCGAGTAAGATCGGAATCGTAGAGTAGAAAAGACTCAAAGATAAATCGTAGAGCTCAGAAGGAGCTAAGGGCAAAACAGTCTTTTCCGTCGGACTAAAATACGTGTACTCATTCAACACTTGACACGTGACCCACTCAACAATATAAGAGGGAAGTTTTACGAATTCATTTCAAAATTTTTATTTCATCTGAAAACCCTCTCTCTCTCCATCTTCGCTGAAACCCTAGCTCTCTGTTGCAATCAAACTCTCAGCAAATTTCGTTCTTATTCAGTAAAATCAAAGAAATTCTCAAATGGCATCCTCTCCAGTTATCTCAGGCAACTCCCTCGACTTCAAAAATTTTGCTATAGCTGAGACGAAATATAAGAGAATCATCTCTCTGTTGCAGCGATTAGGACTCTACGAAGCCCTAAACACTAATACTCGAGTATATTCAAAATTAGTGAGGGAATTCTGCTCAAATGGAATTGTTGGGGATGGAATCCTATCCACGAAGGTCAAAGGGGTTTCACTTCAGCTAAGTGCTTCAGAAATCAACGTAGCCCTAGGATTCAAAAATGACGGGCTTACAACTCTCCAGTTCATCAACACCGAAGAAGGACTGAAGCGAATGCACCATGAAAACAACCCAGGGCTGAAGGGATTAAAGAAAAACGAATTTCCTTAAAAGTATGAATTTCTGGCTGATGTTGTTGGTAAATGCATTCTATGCAAGGATTTAGCTCATGATTCTGTCAGCGACCTTCAGCTAAAAATCATGACTGCTATTGTGAAGAAGATCCAAATAAACTATGGTGCCCATGCTCCTAGAATGGATTGAAAATTGGGTCTCAAATGATGGAAAGATCAAAGGAGCAAGGAAAATATTTTATGGCAGATTTATAAGCATCATTCTTCAGAAAGCACTACGAGATCAAATTGGGGATAATGAAGGAGAAGTTATAAATGTCAACAAAAGGATCACCCAAAGGCTATTTGTAAACTGAAAAAGGAATCCAGTTGAAAATTTAAGATCAACTCAGACAGAAGACAGTGAGAAAACTCAAAGTGAAGTCAGAAAGCCGTCAATGAAGAATATGTTTGTGATTGAAGAAGAAATTGATGAGGTAGATCAGGAGGTACCAGCTCTAACCAGAAAGAGCAAATGGAAAAAGAAGGCAGTGTCCCAGACTGAAGAGGAACCTCAAGGTTCATCAAATGAAGGACCTGCATCTTCTGCTGCTCAACTAAAGCCTTCCCTCTCATCAGAAGCAGAGAAGAAGAAAAGAAAGCAAACTAAAGAAGCTTCTGGTGAAACATCACCAAATCTAAAGGTGTATCATAAGAAGGGAAAACACAGCTCTAAGCAAAGCCTCCCTACGATCGCTGAGAATCCTCACTCTACGATCGTAGAGTTAAGAGCTGAAGACGCTGTTGAAGATGCTGGTCAGCCTGACTCTATGGCTATTGATGATGAACAAATGGCTGGGAAGGTTGCTGAACCCGAGCCAAAGAAAATGAAGAAAAAGCTGATGACTTTAGCTCAAAAGGAGCTCAATGAAGCAATGCTAAGGATCAAAGAAGAGGAAATGAGACTATTAACCTCCGATCAAACTGTCGCTCTAACTGAGGGGGAGCAACAAGAAGCTGCTAAGCAAAGATATGCTCATATTGAGGGGGAAACGCCTGATGTGAAAGTAGTATGCACACAAGCCAATCATATTTGATATGATGTAGCATATACTTTGTAATCTTATTCATTTATTAATAAAAGAATTGATTTTCTTAAAAGGCATTTTATATTATCTACATAGTGCTGTTATATTAAATGTGATAAACTCATAGTTATGAGCAATGCTTTTAGAATCATGATTGTGATCATGCTAATGAGATCTAAATTCTAGATAGCTCACAAACTAAAATTGTTCCTAATCGTTGGATTACTAAAAAGGGGATTAGTGAATCCGGATAGATTAGTACATACGTTGCTTGCTCTTAAGAGAAGGATGATTGATCTCATAATCATTTGTGTGGAGACACTAAAGCAAGTATGTAGGTGCTTATTAGAGAATAAGTTCACTGAACGTGACTCGCTAAGGAATACCTAATAGAGTTTTACTCGACTGTCAATAAGAATTCCTCTAGTGATAGTAGTACAAGTGATCCTTGGACTTGAGATCATTATAGTATCTTGTGTATGATGAGTTATACTTTGACATGTCCCTTAAGACCTTTGGGGTATATCAAAGGATATGATTGGGTATAATAAGTTGTACATGGAGATAGGTAAATGATCAATAAAGAATCTACCACATCTAGTAAAAGATGTGAAATGTCCTATGTGATTCGATAAATGACAACTCAGTAGTCCTTGGCCAAGGCAGAATAAAATTAGAAAGGAGTTTCTAATTTGCATTATTTAGAGTTGTGCATTTTGGAATCAAAATACATATAATTAAATAAAATAAGCATTGACAGTAAATCCATGTCTTATATTTAATTGGGACATTGTATGGTAGAAGGATTGAATTGTACGGTAACTATTCACTGAAAGGTTCTTTTGTGATTAATGTTGAAATCTATATTATCTGGAAAGTCGTTGTTCGCTAAGGGAGCTTACCCTTATTATAGAATAAATATTATTTATTTAAATGAATTAAATAATTTAATTTATTTATTTAAATAAGATTAGAATTGTTCTAATTGATTTATTCACAACCGGTTTAATATGGAGAACCTAAAGGGTCACACCGCAAAAGGAAAATATTTATTTAAGAAGTAAATGGCATAATTGTAATAATAAGTTAAGTGTATTTAATTTAGTCTATGGAGATAGAATAAATTAAATAGCTTAATATTTATTATTTAATATTTTGGAAATATTAAATATAAATTAATAAGAGTAGTCTTATTATTATTATTACTATTACTATTATTTAATTCCTAATAGGGATTGTGAATTAATTAATAGAAGTACTCTCCCATGAATTCCTAATTGGATTAGGAGCATAATTAATTAAAGAAGCTTAATTATAATAAAAACTCTAATCCTAAATAGTTTAGGGAAGGGTTATTCCTACATCTATAAATAAGAGGAGTCTTGTCATAGATTAGAGTTACACACTCTTGCATTAGATTGTGGAGAGTACTAGCAATTTCTATAGAGATAGAAACTAGGGTTTTGCCAACACCCAACTTCTTGAATACCTATTCTTCCTTGGTGGATCACCTCTAGAGGCCAAACACTTGGGTGGCTAACGTTGATCAAAGGAAGGAATCTCATCGGTGGAATTCGAGGAGAACGCGAAGGACTAGGAGTTGAACTTGTACCCGAGGAAGCTTAGGTCTACGAGGGTATAATTCTTATTCTCTTTCTCTTTCGTTTAATTGATAATTGAACACAAGGATAGATCATGGTGATGGTTTGTATCAAAATTTTAAAATCCGTTTTATCACGCTTCCACCCTATTTGTGTAATTTGATTGCATGCTTGCGTTATATACAAACCTAACAGTGGTATCAGAGCCTAATCCTTGGGTTAATTATTGATTTTGATGATTCCATGTGTGAATTGATATGCGATCGGATTCTGGGCTAAGAAAAAAAATTTCTGAATTTGCATCGCGGCGCGGCCGCGCCGCTTACAGTTCATTCTGGAGCGCGGCCGCGCCCTAACCCAGAAAACGTTTCTGGAGGTGCAGCGCGGCCGCGCCGCTCCTAGTTCAAATTGGAGCGCGGCCACGCCGGTGTGCAGACTTTGAATTTTTTTTTGTTTTTCTCAATTAACATAAATGGTTTATTTAATTCATAAAAGTTTAAAATAAAGATGTTTATTTTATCTGGAATAGGATTTCAGATTGCTAAAATTAAAGGAGTTTAATTTGGATTTGGTTTTTGATTAAAATAAAAGAGTTTATTTTGTTTCAAAATTAAATATTAGCAAAACTTTTGCCCATTAATTGATATCAATGCATATATGGAATGCTTTTATAATTCATGGGATTAATGTTATTTATTGATACATATAGAGATATGTATGATAATAAATAGGGATTGATTATGGACTATTGACCAATGTGTGATTGGATTTATTTTAGTGGATGCTTGAATGTATGGGTTTTTACAAATGGGGTCTGCGCACCTCGTCTTTTTCTAATTTTTCTTAATGTAAATTGTAACGAATGCAAATTTTTGTGATTGAATAAAAATATTTGTTGTATTATATAAATATTTTTATTAATTTATTAAGTTTTGTGGAATGGGTATATGTTACGTTTAATAATGTTAAATATTAATTTGAGTGTGATTTGTTATGTTTATCTAATTTAATTTAATGATTAAATTAGATGATGAAGAGATTTATTTAAATAAATGATTTATTTGAATAAAAGAATTTATTTGGTATTATTGTTATTTGTTAAATGAAATTATTATTTAAGTTAGTAAGATTTAATTGAATTTATTTAATAATAAGTTCAATTAAATTAGAATTGTGACATTTTAAAACTATATGTTATAATGATTTATTAGAATAAAATGGTTAATTTAGTTTTACCAAACAAGGCCCTATGATCTTTGTTTGGAAATAATGGGTTATTTTAATTGTGTTGTACCAAACAAGACATAAGAATAATAGGTTATTCTTATTAGTAATTGTCAAACATAGCCTTATGACTTTTGAATTTTATAACTGATGAATTAAGTTAGATTATACGTTATTATATTAAGTATCAGTTTTATTATTTTAAATTAACAGTTTTTATTCCATCAGTTTTATTTTACGACTGTTGTAAAAAGAAAACAAAGAAGAGAAAGACCAGAGTTTGAGAGAAAGAAAGAACAAAGTTGAGAGAGAGCTCTGTGAAATTGAGGGTTGAGAGAAAAGAGAGAATTGAGAAAGAGGAGGAAGAATTGCTTACTAAGAATCATATAGCTTGAAGGTATAATTCTTTTAGTTTTGTTCTTCATTATATCCTTAATATTTTACTTCTCTGAATATGATTTTTATTTCACTGTATATAAATTTATGTGCCAAATATATGAATTACTTGGTGATAAATGTTAGAAAGCATGTGTTAGATGATTATGTGTTGATAATAGATTAATTTAGAGGTATTAATTCATGAAAAATATGCTTTAGAATTGAATTCTTAGTTTTACAGAGTTTATTTCATGAATTGTATATATATATGAAAATTGATGATTCAATTTGATTATTAATTGGTTAATTAATAATTGTTTATGATTATGTGATTAAAAACAAGAATAATGCAAGAAGAATGGTTTTAATTGGTTGAAAAATGAATTTACAGAGTTTGATTTCATAAAAACTGGTCAAAAGCATGAATAAATTGATTAACAGTGAATTTTTGGTTTTAAATTAGTTGATTATGTGTTTTATAATAGTTAAATTAGTTAGAAACATGTTGGATACTTGTTTTCTAACATATTTGATGTCTGGGTATATCTAGTTTGTGTACTGGATGGTAGAATTCGGAAAATTTTGGCCAAATTTGGCCTAAGTTTTCACTGGTTCGCGAGCTGGGGAAGACGACAGTCAAGTCTATCGCCCCGGCGATAGAAATGAACTGATTTCTTCGCCCCAGCGACAGAGTCGCCCCGGCGACAAAATTGTTAAGCATAACGCCGCCCCGGCGACATCCTCGCCCCGGCGACGATTTTGTTAAGCTTTTTCTCGCCCCAGCGAGAAACGCTACTGTTTAAAAAAAAAAAATTTAAAATTATTATTTTCTTTTCTTGGAAGTTATGATGTATAATTAAATTTATATTAAAGAAATTCCTAGATAGTTGAAACTTGTTGTCTATGGTATGCTAAATGAGATGTTATGATAAAAGAGCAAGCTTAGAATGCTTTTAATCTTGTGACTAATTATATTACCATTTTTATAATTAAATATTTAGGTTGTTTAAAGATCGTGAATTACTTAAATTTGTAATCTACGCTTGAGGCAAGTTCCTTATCTCAACTTATTACTTTTACGTTGAGCAAGTTTTCCTATATCCAACTTGTTAATTTATTCAATACAAGTTTATTTATATTGAGCGAGTTTATGGACCTTAGCTTATTATTATTCAAGAAAGGTTATTATCATGATTATATACTCAAGCTTTATTCCAATTATTGTTGTTATTCAAACTTCGAGTATAGTTTCTATTGAACAAACTCTATTGAATTAGACTAGCAAACCCTTATTGATTCAGCTAGTCCTTAGTTGATGAGCGTTTCAAAGACTTAGAATATTTTCTATACTTGTTCCAAGCCAATTTCCTTTTTGGTATGGATTCAGACGATAAACTGAGATGAACAACCCTAATATAGGGGATTACTTACGCGACAACGTTAAAATGTTTGTGCACAATATATTGTACAAAGGGCTGATCCCCCTGAGTACGAGATGTTGGTCCATAGTCTATATGACTGTTAAAGGTTACAGTAGAAATACTTGTCAACCTATGACATAGTTCGAGGTCTTGTGACCCTCAGATATAATTTCTAAATCTCGAAATCGATTTTTCCTTGAATCGAGCATTCAAACGAGCTTTTAGACTTTGATCATTTATTGACTGAGATTCAGAAAATTATTATTCCTCAGTTGAAATCCATTTCATTTAAATATTATTGTTATCGTACTTGTGAGCAATTGTTTGCTCACTCTTGCACTAATCATTGCAGCTAAGGCTGAGAAGTCGGACGAACCGTCCACGAGCAAGGGCAAGGGCAAGATGCATAAATAGCTAATGACCTGCTATTTACTTGATGATTAATTGTAACAAGACTTATTTAAATTATGTTTTATTCCGCATTTGATGTATTAAGGTTAAGATAACCTGGGATTTGATTATTTAATAGTTTGGAGATGTAACCCATTTTGGGAAGATGTTTCTTTAAGTTTATTTAATTGTTATTTTATTGGGTAGTTAGTTTTGAATGTATGTTATAGTGAACACCAAATCAGTGGGAATTAAGTACCTGGATTTGGGGGTGTCATAGGTTGGTATCAGAGCTGTAGGTTATGAACCTTTAGGTGGGGAAAACCTTAGGGTAGTAGCCTTTTAGAAGATAGAGAATATAGAGGTGATAAACTCTTATCGAGTTCTAAGGAATGAATTACGGAAATTCATAAAAGACAACAAAATGATTATGTGCTATGTGCTTATTTGATAACAAACTTATGTGCTCGCGAGTATTATCGATTAGTAATTAAAACTTAAAACTTTGTTGTCAGGATGACTGATAGAGAAGAGCCCAGCCAGACTAGGGAGGAGGAGCCCCGAGATATTCACGTAGTTCATGAGCAGCTAGTGCAGAGGGAGCCATCTCCATTGGTTACAGTTACAGGTCACGAGTATGAGCCTGAGACTGATCCTGAGGAGGACCCTGAGGAGGATCCTGAGGAGGACCCTGAAGAGGTTGAGGAGGAGGAGGAAGACCCTGAGGGATATCACTATCTACTTTGGGTGTTCAGATGTACGAGCAGATGTATGATCGCAACATAGAGTTGCAGGATAGAGTGGAGGAGTTAGAGGGGCAGCTGGCTGAGCGACAGAATGCTTTGGAGCAGAAGAATAGTGAGATAGAGGAGCTGGATATACGTCTTGGAGACGTGGAGTGGAAGCTGGTTCATGTAGAGAGTGAAAAGGAGGAGTTAGAGGAACAGGCTGCAGAACGTCAAACCACTCTAGAGCAGAAGGATGGTGAGATCCAAGACCTTTCATCACGTCTTGCAAAGGCTGAGCATAGGCTAGCACAGTCTGAGTATCGACGAGGACAGCTGATAGCCAGGAACGAGATTGTACGAGATGAGTTGAAAGAGGAGTCAGCTAAGCGGGCGAGAGCTGGGACTGCTTGGCTGAGGGAGGCTGATCGCGCAGATCGTGTAGAGTATGAGATGCGGACAAAGAAGGCCAAGATTGATGAGATGGAGTATATTTTTCATACTACCATAGATAGAGCTCAAGATCGAGCTAATCGTCATCCAGATGTGATGGATCGAAGGATGATGACACACATTATGGAGCAGGAATGCCAGGAAGCTATGCGTCGTGGAATGTCATCATAGTTTGTGATTAGTTATGTTATTAGGAATCTATGAAGTGAATAAATTGTAAATCCCAGTTTCTATATAATGGGATAGAATAATGATGTAATCCTGAAACTTTGTGACTTCAGGATAGATGATGTAAATAACTACGATGCTATCTCTATTATGTTTTAAAGCAGTTAATGAATAAAATGTGAAAGTTTATCAGATGTGTTATGTGTTTAAGTGTTGTTTATAAATGTTTAAGTTAAGACTTAAATGTTTGAGTAATTGAGCAATAGTCTAATAACGAGAATTCTTAACAGTAAAATGCCGCCAAGAAGACAACCAACACGTCAACAGACCCAAGAGGGATCTACCAATAATGAAGAAGCCAACGCTAATCCGATGCAGTGGTTGGTGAATCTGCTAACGGGAGCCTCTGCAAATCAACCACAAGCTCAGGCTACAACCTTTAAAGACTTCAAGGCTGTTGGACCTCCGGAATATCACGGGTCTATGAATCCGATAGAGGCTCAAACATGGGTCATGGAGATGGAGAAGGTGTTTGATGTCGCTAGGGTCAATGAGGATCAAAAGACGGCATTTGCAACCTTTATGCTGAAGTCAGAAGCTAGCTACTGGTGGCAAGCAAATAAGACTCGAGGTGGCCAAGGGATTATTCTGTGGGAGCGATTTAAAGAGATGTTTTTCGAGACCTACTTTCCGGCAAGTGCTCAAAATCAAATGGAGGTGCAGTTTCTGGAACTGAAGCAAGGTACCATGACGGTACCTGAATATGCTGCAAAGTTTAATGAGCTGGCGCGGTTTGCGCCATATCAGGTCAACACGGATGAGCAGAAGGCTAGAAGATTTGAGCAGGGACTGAAGCCCTGGTTGTATAGTAGAGTTTCAATGTTCCAACTAAACTCGTTTGCGGCGGTGCTGGAGAAGGCAATTATCGCTGAAGGAGGCAGTGACGCTCTGTCAAAGTATAATCAGGAGCAGAGGAAGAAGAAGAATGAGAGTGATAATAAGGCAAGTGGTAGTCACGGGGGAAGTGGCCAGAAGAGGAAGTGGAGTGAAAGTAACTCTGCGGGAAGTCAGCAGGGTAATCAGAAGAAGAAGATAGAGGTGTGCAGCACCTGTGGAAAGAGCCATATGGGTGCTTGTTTGAAGGGTAAGCGGGTGTGCTTCAATTACGGGCAGGATATTATATATTATACAACATGCTTCGCATGTTCAATAATATGACGCGTATTTTATATATATATATATATATATATATATGCATGCGCGCTAAACAAGACGAAACTAATAATTACAAACCCCTCAAAGGAATTATATTAAGTCCTAAACGTTCAAAGATATTTGGAATATCGAACGTCGCCTTCTAGCATGGTAAAGCGATAGAGTATTAAATATTTAATATGAGTTTGTTGTGTTACACAAGGCAAGTATTAAATATTTAAGATGTTGCAACGTTCAAGGACAGTGTTTTTTCTTTCGAATATATGGAAGTACTAGGTTGGACTTAACTTGGATAATTTTGATTCGGATGTGTCACACTTGATCAAATTAATCTAAGAGGCAAAATACAAGGAGTTACATAGTGATTAAATTGACAATAGTTGTCTACCTATTTATTTATATATAGTTTGTTGTGTCACACAAGGCTATATACATTTGAAATGGATCCTTATTCTCACTAGCAAATCTTTAATTAGAATTGCCGAACTATATAATGAGGGTAATATAGTTTGATGAAAATAGTGGGAGATAATAATTTAAATAAAGACCTAATTTATTTTGGTAATTAATTAAATGAATGAATACTAAAATGTTGTCTATTTTCACATGCAGAATTTAAAAATGTCAAACTCACTATCACTGCGTAGCATACTTGATGCTAACAAACTGACCGGACCGAATTACACAGACTGGTTAAGGAATCTGAGAATTGTTCTCACTGCTGAAAAGATTTCTTATGTCCTAAATTCGCCAGTCCCTACAAGTGTTGCAGAAACAGCCTCTGAGGAAGAGATTGCTACTTTCAGAAAGTGGCAAGATGATGCAATCATGGCTCAATGCATCATGCTCGCATCCATGGGTAACGAGCTTCAGCGTCAGCATGAAACTATGGATTCGCCTACTATATTGCTGCACCTCAAAGAGTTGTATGGTGAGCAAAGTAGGACTGCTAGATATCAGATATCTAAGGAGCTCTTCCGATCTCGTATGACCGAGGGCACTGCTGTTGAGACTCATGTCCTTAAGATGATCAATCTGATTGAACAACTTGGACAGCTTGGGTTCGTGATGGATGGGGAGTTAAGCCAAGATTTGATCTTGCAGTCACTCCCGGACACCTTCTCACAATTTGTTGTGAATTTTCATATGAATAAGTTGGACGTCAGCTTGCCTGAGTTACTTAACATATTGAAAACTACTGAAGGCCACTTCTCATCCAACAAGAACCAAGTCTTACTAGTGGATGATTCTTCCAAGAAAAGGAAGAGACCCAAGGTATCTTCTGAAAAGAAGAAAAACAAGAAGGCTAAGGGCAAGGCGAAGAGAAAGGATAAAAGAAACCTGATCCAGATAGCCAAGGAATTTGCTACCATTGTAATAAGCCGGGACACTGGAAGAGGAACTGCAAGCAGTATCTTGCAGACCAAAAGAAGCTTGGAGAAGCTTCGACTTTCGATCTAGGTTTGTTCATGATTGAAATTAATTTTTCTGAAAGTTAAAATTCTACTTGGGTATTGGATACCGGCTGTAGTTCTCACATATGTAATAATATGCAGGGACTAAGCAGAAGTAGAAAGCTGAACAAGGATGAAGTCGTCTTACGAGTGGGAAATGGAGCAAAGGTTGCTGCATTAGCTGTAGGGACTTATTGTTTAGCACTGCCTTCAGGCAAGTTCATTAGTTTAAATAATTGTTATTATGTTCCGACACTCATTAGAAACATTATTTCAATTTTTGTATTGGATATGGATGGTTTTGATATTATAATAAAGAACAATAGTTGTTCTATTTATAATAAAAAAAAATGTTTTATATGGTGTTGGGAACCTACTGAATGGACTTTACATACTTGACTTGCATGAAAATATACTTCAAATTGAACAAACTAAGAAAAGAAAAAGAGATGATGTTAATTATACCTTTATGTGGCACTGTAGACTCGGTCATATCAATGAAACAAGATTATCCAAGTTGCATAAAGATGGGCTTTTAGAGCTATCTGATTACGAATCATATCCAACTTGTGAATCTTGTCTCATGGGTAAGATGACTAAATCTCCTTTTAGTTGAAAAGGAGAAAGAGTTACAGAGTTGTTAGCGTTGATACACACAGATGTATGTGGACCTATGATAACGAATGCACGAGGAGAGTATTCTTATTTTATTACTTTCACTGATGATCATTTTAGATTTGGATATGTGTATTTAATGAAATACAAATCTGAATCGTTTGAAAAGTTCAAAGAATTCAGAAGTGAAGTAGAGAAACAAACTGGTGAAAGTATTAAAATTCTTCGATCGGATCGAGAAGGGGAATACTTAACCAATGAGTTTCTCAATTGTCTTAAAGAAAATGGTATAATCTCATAATGGACTCCACCAGGGACGCCACAGTTGAATGACGTATCTGAAAGGAGAAATCGAACATTGTTGGACATGGTTCGTTCCATGATGAGTTTTACCGACCTTCCAGTATCCTTCTGGGGTTATGCCCTAGAAACGGCTGCATATCTACTTAACAAGGTACCTACCAAATCCGTCCCAAAGACCCCATATGAGATATGGACAAGGAGGAAACCAAATCTTAAGTATGTTAAGACTTGGGGTTGTCCAGCTTATGTCAAAAGGTTTGAGCATGATAAGTTAAAGACTAGATCCGACAAGTATAGATTTGTGGGATACCCTAAAAAAACTATAGGGTATTATTTCTATCATCCCAATGATCAAAAGGTGTTTGTAGCGAAACACGCTGCCTTCTTGGAAAAGGAGTTTATCCTCGAAGGGGTTAGTGGGAGTAAGATATATCTTGAAGAAGTTCAAGAACCACAAAATACTCCAGATCAAAGTCAGGTACCTGACCAAGTAGAAGAACCTATTGTACCACTACCTATTCGTAAATCTGGAAGAGTACCGAAGATACCTGAAGGGTATGGATTCATCATAGAGGATGATGATGAGGTACGCATCATAGATGATGATGATCCATTGACTTACGAAGAGGCTATGAGTAGTGAAGACTCAGAGAAATGGTTAGAAGTCATGAAATCCGAGATGGACTCCATGTATGAAAATCAAGTATGGACTTTGGTTTCACCACCTGAGGGCATTAAGCCTATTGGGTGTAAATGGGTCTTTAAGAGAAAGATTGGAGCGGACGGCAAGGTAGAGACCTATAAGGCCCAACTGGTTGCAAAAGGTTTCAAACAAAGACAAGGAGTTGACTGTGATGAAACCATCACACCAGTAGCTATGCTCAAGTCCATTCGAATTTTGCTTGCAATTGCAGCTTATTATGACTACGAGATCTGGCAAATGGACGTGAAAACGGCTTTCCTCAATGGAAAGCTTGAGGAAAATGTATATATGATACAGCCAAAGGGTTATGTTTCAAAGGTTGGAACAAACTAAGTCTGTAAGCTACAACGATCCATTTATGGGTTGAAGCAAGCTTCTCGAAGGTGAAACATTCGTTTTGATGAGATAATCAAAAGGTTTGATTTTATCAAAAACGAGGATGAACCATGTGTGTACAAGAAGGTTAGTGGGAGCGCTGTATCATTCCTTGTATTATATGTTGATGATATATTACTGATAGGGAATGATGTTCCTATGCTATAGTCGATCAAAATTTGGTTATCTAAACACTTCTCCATGAAGGATTTGGGTGAGGCATCCTATATTTTGGGGATAAAGATCTATAGAGATAGATCTAAAAGGATGCTTGGCTTAACCCAAGGAAAGTACATTGACTCGATGCTAAAGAGGTTTAGCATGGAAGATTCCAAGAGAGGTCTCATGGCGATGAGCCATGGAATACATCTCTCCAAGAAACAGGCCCCAAAGACACCTGAGGAGAGAAACCATATGAGTAAGATTCCTTATGCTTCCGCAATAGGATCTATCATGTACGGTATGATATGTACTAGACCAGATGTCGCTCATGCATTTAGTGTAACGAGCAGATATCAGTCAAATTCAGGAGAAGAGCACTGGAAGGCAGTGAAAAACATCCTAAAGTACTTGAGAAGAACTAAGGATGTATTTCTTGTCTACGGTGGGTCTGAATTGAAACTAGAGGGCTATACAGACTCAAGTTTTCAAACGGACCAAGATGACAGTAAATCCGTTTCAGGGTACGTGTTTACCTTAAACGGTGGTGCAGTGAGTTGGAAAAGTTCCAAGCAACAAATAGTTGCTGATTCAGTGACAAAGGCAGAGTACATAGCTGCAAGTGAATCTATAAAGGAAGTTGTTTGGATGAAGAAGTTCATAACTGAACTTGGAGTGGTTCCTAGCATTACAGGAGCAGTACCTTTATTCTGTGACAACAACGGAGCTGTTGCGCAGGCTAAGGAACCCAGGTCTCATCAGAAATCCAAACACGTGTTGCGGCGTTTTCATTTGATTAGAGAGATCATTGAAAGAGGAGATGTCACCCTGGAGCGTGTGGACTCTCAAGTCAACATTGCAGATCCATTTACTAAAACTTTAACACAACAACAGTTTGATCGTCACTTAGAGAAGATGGGTATTAGATACCATGGCGATTGACTTTAGTGCAAGTGGGAGATTGAAAGTAGTATGCACACAAGCCAATCATATTTGATATGATGCAGCATATACTTTGTAATCTTATTCATTTATTAATAAAAGAATTGATTTTCTTAAAAGACATTTTATATTATCTACATAGTGCTGTTATATTAAATGTGATAGACCCATAGTTATGAGCAATGCTTTTAGAATCATGATGGTGATCATGCTAATGAGATCTAAATTCTAGATAGCTCACAAACTAAAATTGTTCCTAATCGTTGGATTACTAAAAAGGGGAATAGTGAATCCGGATAGATTAGTACATACGTTGCTTGCTCTTAAGAAGAGGATGATTGATCTCATAATCATTTGTGTAGAGACACTAAAGCAAGTATGTAGGTTCTTATTAGAGAATAAGTTCACTGAACGTGGCTCGCTAAGGAATACCTAATGGAGTTTTACTCGACTGTCAATAGGAATTCCTCTAGTGATAGTAGTACAAGTGATCCTTGGACTTGAGATCATCATAGTATCTTGTGTATGATGAGTTATACTTTGACATGTCCCTTAAGACCTTTGGGGTATATCAAAGTGTATGATTGGGTATAATAAGTTGTACATGGAGATAGGTGAATGATCAACAAAGAATCTACCACGTCTAGTAAAAGATGTGAAATGTCCTATGTGATTCGATAAATGACAACTCAGTAGTCCTTGGCCAAGGCAGAATGAAATTAGAAAGGAGTTTCTAATTTGCATTATTTAGAGTTGTGCATTTTGGAATCGAAATACATATAATTAAATAAAATAAGACTTGATAATAAATCCATGTCTTATATTTAATTGGGACATTGTATGGTAGAAGGATTGAATTGTACGGTAACTATTCACTGAAAGGTTCTTTTGTGATTAATGTTGAAATCTATATTATCTGGGAAGTCGTTGATCGCTAATTGGGCTTACCCTTATTGTAGAATAAATATTATTTATTTAAATGAATTAAATAGTTTAATTTATTTATTTAAATAAGATTAGAATTGTTCTAATTGATTTATTCACAACCGGTTTAATATGGAGAACCTAAAGGGTCACACCGCAAAAGAAAAATATTTATTTAAGAAGTAAATGGCATAATTGTAATAATAAGTTAAGTGTATTTAATTTAGTCTATGGAGATAGAATAAATTAAATAGCTTAATATTTATTATTTAATATTTTAGAAATATTAAATATAAATTAATAAGAGGAGTCTTATTATTATTGTTACTATTACTATTATTTAATTCCTAATAGGGATTGTGAATTAATTAATAGAAGTACTCTCCCATGAATTCCTAATTGGATTAGGAGCATAATTAATTAAAGAAGTTTAATTATAATAAAAACCCTAATCCTAAATAGTTTAGGGAAGGGTTATTCCTACATCTATAAATAAGAGGAGTCTTATCATAGATTAGGGTTACACACTCTTGCATTAGATTGTGGACAGTACTATCAATTTCTATAGAGATAGAAACTAGGGTTTTGCCAACACCCAACTTCTTGAATACCTATTCTTCCTTAGTGGATCACCTCTAGAGGCCAAACACTTGGGTGGCTAACGTTGATCAAAGGAAGGAATCTCATCGGTGGAATTCGAGGAGAACGCGAAGGACTAGGAGTTGAACTTGTACCCGAGGAAGCTTAGGTCTACGAGGGTATAATTATTATTCTCTTTCTCTTTCGTTTAATTGATAATTGAACACAAGGATAGATCATGGTGATAATTTGTATGAAAATTTTAAAATCCGTTTTATCACGCTTCCGCCCTATTTGTGTAATTTGATTGCATGCTTGCATTATATACAAACCTAACATGATGTCCCTGAGCCAGTCACTGCTCAGATTAATGGGGAGCAATCAGAAGCTCATCACGAAGATCCATCAATCCCTCAAGAAATTGAAACTCATGCTGAGGAGTACGAAGAGCATATGGAGATCATTGATGAAAAGGAAGATGAAGAAGAGGAAGAGACAATGGCTGAAAAAGTTAAAACTGTTGATATAAGTGATGAAAGCAATGAAAGTGAAGATGAAAGCCTGGAAATTATTGTTGAGGGAAGAGATGAGGAAAGGCACATCAATTATCACTACTTGTTCTCATACTTACCAAGGATGTCCTTCCATCAGGCTCTAATCCTAAATTCCTGGGATCACATGTTCTGGGCCTTCAAAACTTACCCAGCAATTTCAGTGCTTGCCCAAGAATTTCCAAGAATTGGCTCCTTTGCTCAGAAGCTACTCACCAACAGTGCATTCCAAGTTAACGAGCAAAAGGTATATTACATTCCTTCATCCTTCAAACTGAATCACTCTCCATCTTCAATCTTCTATCTATTTGATGAATTGCCTAGATGGATTGAGGTCATTCCTGACCCAAGGAACCAACTTCCAGTCACAGGGTCTCAACACTCTGTGACTGATGGACCAAATGATCAACAATATCTGGACGTAGAGCTCATAAACTCTACGACTGACACCTAGCTCAGTCCCCAACGCAAAACGTAGAGTCATCTCACCCTACGATCAACTCCGTGATCGTAGAGTGTGATTACCATACGATTCACAATCTAGAGGCTCCCTCTCACACCCAACCGATCAAAACTCCAATCACCCAGTCTGATATTCCCTCCTCCTCCAGAAATGAATATTTTGATATTGTCAGTGCTGTCACTAATCTACAAGGAGAATCTAAGGGTAACTCCACCCCTGAGATCAAACAGATTCTTGAGCGTGTCAAACTCATCCCCACTACAGATGAATTGACTGACCTCACAGTCAGTATGGCTAAAGATATGGAGGAAAATCTTGAGGCAAGCTCACTTGAAATTCATGCAAGACTTAATACCTTGATTGATGTTGCAAAGAACCACACTAGTAGCCTTGGTACTGAATTAACCAAACGATTGAGGGAGATATCAAAGAATTGATGGCCGACATCGACAAAAGGGACCAACTCTATCATGATGAGATTGCCAAACACAAAGCCACAGTCGTATCACTACAGAAAGTGGTTGAGCAATCCAACAAGGCCACAAATGACCGCATCCTTAAGCTTCGAGACTCTATTCATCATTTCAAGGAAGCCTCCCTTCAACAAATGCAACGCACAGATGCAACCTTGGCTATGGTCCATCACTAGAGAATATAAACTGAAGAAATGGTCCAAGAAAACAGGAATGACATTCTTCAGTCTCGTTCGCAAATGCAAGAACTGGTTCAAGGTATACAACAGCTCTCCCAAGAGGTTCGAATTCTAGATGCTGACATAAAGGGGGAGAAAATAAAAGGCAAAAAAAAGGAGAATCAAGTAGCAGCAAGGGAAGAGAGCAATCAAGGCCAAGGAAGCTAAGGCAGTCTAAGTCATCAATTCCAATTGAAGAGCCCATAAATGCCATTCCCATAAGGAGTGAAGTCCCTGGATCCTAAAAAAGACGGCCTGATGTAACTTCAACAGGAGTTGACATACCATCGGGTGATCCTGCATTGTTAAATCGACACTTGCATAGGACTCACCCCTATGGTGAAGGATGAAGTCATATGCCCTCTTCTGGCCTCAGTCAAGAGCAGATTGAAGATTTTCATCGAATGACTGAAGAAGGCAGGGAAAGCTACAGAAGAAGAGTTGAATATGAAAGGGCCAATCCTCCAAGGGCCAAGAGAAGAGCAAGAGGAAGAAGGAACTAAGGTTTGAAATATTTTTGTAATTTTCTCTTTCTCTTTATTGATGTAACTGCCACATAATGTAATAGTCATATGATCATCAATAAAACTCATGATTTTATCTAGAAATACAGTTGCTCACTGTACTATAAGACATGTTTATTTTTATAAGCATTTGTATTAGAATTGATGATATGATTCAAAACTACTGGTTTATGTCATCATCAAATAGGGGGAGATTGTTAGGAATCACAAGGTTTGAATTTGATGTTGTGTTCTTAATGTATATTTGTTTAAATTGTAAAGTCCTTAAAAGATATGATGTACAAGGACTTAGATTAGAAAATATCAAAACTGTTAGGTTGATCTTTTGTGCTGAAATAGACTGATCGTAAAGTACTGCACAAACATCCAACAAAGGATCGTAGAGCAGTCAACCAACTTGGAGTCCAGCCTGTTAGGTTTGTATATAACGCAAGCATGCAATCAAATTACATAAATAGGGCGGAAGCGTGATAAAACGGATTTTAAAATTTTTCATACAAACCATCACCATGATCTTTCCTTGTGTTCAATTATCAATTAACAAAAGAGATAGAGATAGAGAATTATACCCTCGTGAATCAAAGCTTCCTCGGATACAAGTTCACCTCTAATTCCTTCACGTTCTCCTTGAATTCCATCGACTAAATTCCTTCGCTTGATCAACGTTAGCCACCCAAGTGTTTGGCCTCTATAGGTGATCCACCAAGGAAAAATAGTTGTTCAAGAAGATGGGTGTTGCCAAAACCCTAGTTTCTATCTCCATAGAAATTGCAAGTACTCTCCACAATCTAATGCAAGAGTGTGTAACCCTAATCTATCATAAGACTTCTCTTATTTATAGATGTAGGAAAACCCTTCCCTAAACTATTTAGGATTAGGGTTTCTATTATAATTAAACTCCTTTAATTAATTATGCTCCTAATCCAATTAGGAATTCATGAGAGAGTACTTCTATTAATTAATTCTCAATCCCTATTAGGAATTAAATAATAGTAATAGTAATAATAATAATAAGACTCCTCTTATTAATTTATATTTAATATTTCCAAAATATTAAATAATAAATATTAAGATATTTAATTTATTCTATCTCTATAGACTAAATTAAATACACAGGAGATAGAATAAATTAAATACACTTAACTTATTATTACAATTATGTCATTTACTTCTTAAATAAATATTTTTCTTTTGCGGTGTGACCCTTTAGGTTCTCCATATTAAACTGGTTGTGAATAAATCAATTAGAGCAATTCTAATTATATTTAAATAAATAAATTAAACTATTTAATTCATTTAAATAAATAATATTTATTCTACAATAAGGGTAAACCCCCTTAGCGATCAACGACTTTCTAGATAATATAGATTTCAACATTAATCACAAAAGAACCTTTCAGTGCATAGTTACCGTATAATTCAATCCTTCTACCATACAATATCCCAATTAAATATAATACATGAAATTACTGTCAAGTCTTATTTTATTTAATTATATGTATTTCGATTCCCAAATGCACAACTCTAAATAATGCAAATTAGAAACTTCTTTCTAATTTCATTCTGCCTTGGCCAAGGACTACTGAGTTGTCATTTATCGAATCACATAGGACATTCACATCTTTTACTAGACATGGTAGATTGTTTGTTGATCATTCACCTATCTCCATGTACAACTTATTATACCTAATCATACCCTTTGATATACCCTAAAGGTCTTAAGGGACATGTCAAAGTATAACTCATCATACACAAGATACTATGATGATCTCAGTCCAAGGATCACTTGTACTACTATCACTAGAGGAATTCCTATTGACAGGCGAGTAAAACTCCATTAGGTATTCCTTAGCAAGCCACGTTCAGTGTACTTATTCTCCAATAAGCACCTACATACTTGCTTTAGTGTCTCCACACAAATGATTATGAGGATGATTGATTGGTTGAAAAGTGACTCTTTACAGTTTTCAACATGTTTAAGCAACTCAGGCAGGCTGATATATAGCTTGTTCATGTGGTATTTCACAACAAATTGTGAGAAAGAGTCCGGGAGTGATTACAAGATTAAATCTTGGACCAACTCTCCATCCATTATAAACCCAGTTGTCCCAATTGTTCAATCAGATTGATCATTTTAGGACATTTGTCTGTAGTGCCATCGGTCATTCTAGATTGGAAGAGCTCCTTAGATATCTGATATCTAATAGTCCTACTTTCCTCACCATTCAACTCCTTGAAGGTGCAGGAGTATTGTATGAGCATCCATAGTTTCATGCTGACGCTGAAGCTCGTTACTCATGGATGCGAGCATGATGCATTGAGCCAACTGTGTATCATCTTGCCACTATCTAAAAGTAGCAATCTCTTTCTCAAAGGCATTGTCTGCAACCATTGCAGGGATAGGCATATTAAGGACATAAGATAGCTTTTCAGCCTTGAGAACTATTCTCAGATTCTTTATCCAGTCCTTTTAATTTGGTCCGGTTAATTAGCATATAATATGCTCCGCAGTGATAGTAAATTAGACATTGTAAAATTTTGTAAATGAATTTGTAATTTAACAACATTTTAGCATACATTCATTTCTTAATTAATTACCAAAATAAATTAGGTCTTTATTTAAATTGGTATCTCCCACTTTTTCATCAAACTATATTACCCTCTATATATAGTTCGGCAAATCTAATTAAAGATTTGCTAGTGAGAATAAGGATTCCATTTCAAATGTATATAACCTTGTGTGTGCACAACAAACTATATATAAATAAATAGGTAAACAACTATTGTCAATTACATCACTATGTAACTCCTTGTATTTTGCCTCTTAGATTATAATGGTCAAATATGTGCACATCCGAACTAAATAATCTAAGTTAAGTCCAACCTAGCACTTCTATATATGTGAAGAGAAAAAGACCGTCCTTGTGGTGACACAACAAAACAGTAATGTTAAATTCCTTAATAAGCATCAAATGTGATAAGGCAACATCTTAATTATTTAATACTTGCCTTGTGGTGATACAACAAACTCATATTAAACATTTAATACTCTATTGCTTTACCATGCTAGAAGGCGACGTTCGATATTCTGAATATCTTTGAACGCTTAGGACTTAATATGATTTCTTTGAGGGGTTTATTATTATTAGTCTCATCTTCTTTAGCGCGCATGCACATATATATATATATATATATAAAATACGCGTCATATTATTAAACATGCAAAGCATGTTGGATAATATATAATATATATTTAGTAAGCATGCACATATAGAATACTATATTCTACCCGGATTGATTATGGACTTTTATTCTAGTTTGGTTCACTAGAGCCACCAAGTGAACCAAAAGGTCAAACCTAGGGTGCAAAAATTATATTTAAATATAACTATTACATTTAAAACCCGGGCTCCATTACAAACGGGTCTTCATACGCTCCTTGCTACTTTGTCTCCAATTCTTCAAAATAATTCTAATTAATCCTATTACATATACTATTTACAATAAATAGAAACCTTGATCATCAGTCAAGGGGAAGTACATAGGAGGGAGATAGAATTTACATTAAGAAAAATTAGAGAAGACGAGGTATGCAAACCCCATTTATAAAAACCCATACATTCAAGCATCCTCCAAAATAAATCCAATCACACATTGGTCAATAGTTCGTAATCAATCCCTATTTGTTATCATACATATCTCCATATGCATCAATAAATAACATTCATCTCATGAATAATAAAACCATTCTATATATGAATTGATATCAATTAATGGGCAAAAGTTTTCCTAATATTTAGTTTTTAAAACAAAATAAACTCTTTTATTTTAATCAAAAAACCAAATTCAAATTAAACTCCTTTAATTTTAGCAATCTGAAATCATATTTCAGATAAAATAAACATCTTTATTTTAAACTTTTATCAATTAAATAAACCATTTATGTTAATTGAGAAAAATAAAAAAAGTTCAAACTCTGCATACCTGCGCGGTCGCGCTCCAAATTGAACTAGGAGCGGCGTGGCCGCGCTGCACCCCCAGAAACGTTTTCTGGGTTCGAGCGTGGCCGCGCTCCAGAATGAACTGGAAGCGGCGCGGCCGCGCCGCGATGCAGATTCAGGAAAAAATTTTCTGCCCAAAATCCGATTGTATCACATATCAGTTCATACATGGAATCATCAAAATTAATAATTAACACAAGGATTAGGCTTTGATACCACTGTTAGGTTTGTATATAACGCAAGCATGCAATCAAATTACATAAATAGGGCGGAAGCGTGATAAAACGGATTTTAAAATTTTTCATACAAACCATCACCATGATCTTTCCTTGTATTCAATTATCAATTAACGAAAGAGATAGAGATAGAGAATTACACCCTCGCGAATCAAATCTTCCTCGGGTACAAGTTCACCTCCAATTCCTTCGCGTTCTCCATAAATTCCACCGACGAAATTCCTTCGCTTGATCAACGTTAGCCACCTAAGTGTTTGGCCTCTAGAGGTGATCCACCAAGGAAGAATAGTTATTCAAGAAGATGGGTGTTGCCAAAACCCTAGTTTCTATCTCTATAGAAATTTTAAGTACTCTCCACAATCTAATGCAAGAGTGTGTAACCCTAATCTATGATAAGACTTCTCTTATTTATAGATGTAGGAAAACTCTTCCCTAAACTATTTAGGATTAGGGTTTCTATTATAATTAAACTCCTTTAATTAATTATGCTCCTAATCCAATTAGGAATTCATGAGAGAGTACTTCTATTAATTAATTCTCAATCCCTATTAGGAATTAAATAATAGTAATAGTAATAATAATAATAAGACTCCTCTTATTAATTTATATTTAATATTTCCAAAATATTAAATAATAAATATTAAGCTATTTAATTTATTCTCTCTCCATAGACTAAATTAAATACACTTAACTTATTATTACAATTATGTCATTTACTTCTTAAATAAATATTTTTTTCTTTTGCAGTGTGACCCTTTAGGTTCTCCATATTAAACCGGTTGTGAATAAATCAATTAGAGCAATTCTAATTATGTTTAAATAAATAAATTAAACTATTTAATTCATTTAAATAAATAATATTTATTCTACAATAAGGGTAAACCCCTTAGCGATCAACGACTTTCTAGATAATATAGATTTCAACATTAATCACAAAAGAACCTTTCAGTGCATAGTTACCGTACAATTCAATCCTTCTACCATACAATGTCCCAATTAAATATAATACATGAAATTACTGTCAAGTCTTATTTTATTTAATTATATGTATTTCGATTCCCAAATGCACAACTCTAAATAATGCAAATTAGAAACTTATTTCTAATTTCATTCTGCCTTGGCCAAGGACTACTGAGTTGTCATTTATCGAATCACATAGGACATTCACATCTTTTACTAGACATGGTAGATTGTTTGTTGATCATTCACCTATCTCCATGTACAACTTATTATACCCAATCATACCCTTTGATATACCCTAAAAGTTTAAGGGACATGTCAAAGTATAACTCATCATACACAAGATACTATGATGATCTCAGTCCAAGGATCACTTTTACTACTATCACTAGAGGAATTCCTATTGACAGGCGAGTAAAACTCCATTAGGTATTCCTTAGCGAGCCACGTTCAGTGTACTTATTCTCCAATAAGCACCTACATACTTGCTTTAGTGTCTCCACACAAATGATTATGAGATCAATCATCCTCTTCTTAAGAGCAAGCAACGTATGTACTAATCTATCCGGATTTACTAATCCCCATTTTAGTAATCCAACGATTAGGAACAATTTTAGTTTGTGAGTTATCTAGAATTTAGATCTCATTAGCATGATCACCATCATGATTCTAAAAGCATTGCTCAAAACTATGGGTTTATCACATTTAATATAACAGCACCATGTAGATAATGTAAAATGCCTTTCAAGAAAATCAATTCTTTTATTAATAAATGAATAAGATTACAAAGTATATGTTACATCATATCAAATATGATTAGCTTGTGTGAATACTACTTTCAATCTCCCACTTGCACTAAAGCCAATCGCCATGGTATCTAATACCCATCTTTTCTAAGTGACGATCAAACTGTTGTTGTGTTAAAGCTTTAGTAAATGGATCTGCAATGTTGTTTTTGAGAGTCCACTATCTCTATAGTGACTTTTTCTTCTTTCAATGATTCCTCTAATCAAATGAAAGTGCCGCAATAGATGTTTGAATCCAAGATGAGACTTAGGAACTATTCCTAGTTATGTAATGAACTTTTCATCCAAACAATCAACTTGCAGCTTCATTTATAGCTATATACTTTGTCTTTGTCACTAAACCAATAACTCTTTGCTGTTTGGAACCTTTCCAATTCACTGCACCACCATTCAAGGTAACGATTTACCCTAAAGTGGATTTATTATCGTCTTGGTCAGTCTGAAAAACTTAAGTCTGTTTAACCCTCTAGTTTTAATTCAGACCTACCATGAATCATGATCACATCTTCAGTACCAGTTAAGTACTTAAAGATGTTTATCACTGTCTTACAGTGATCTTCTCCCGAATATGACTGATCAACATTAGGCCTTGTATATTCATTGCATACATGATAGTAACTCATGCGATATCCTTTTTATTAAGGACAATTTAAAGAGAGACACTCCATGGCTCATCATCATGAGACCTTTCTTGGAGTTTGCCATGCTAAACGCCTTTAACATCGAATGAATATACATTCTTTGGGTTAAGCCGAGTATCCTTTTAAATCTATCTATATAGATTTATATCCCCAATTTATAGGATGCTCCTTCCAAGTTATTCATGGAGGAATGTTTAGACAATTTTATCTTTATTGATTGTAGCATTGGTGTGTATTTCCTTATCAATAATATATCAACATATAATACTAGGAATGTCATAGTGCTCCCACTGACCCTTTTGTACACACTAGGTTCATTCTCGTTTTTGATAAAATCAAACTCTTTTGATTGTCTCATCAAAACGAATATTCCATCTTTGAGAAGCTTGCTTCAATCCATAAATGGATCATTGTAGCTTATATACACGATTTGCTTCAACCTTTGAAACAAATTCCTCTAGCTGTATCATACATACATTCTCCTCAAGTCTTCATTAAGGAAGGACGTCTCCACATCCATTTTGCCAGATTTCGTAATAAGCTGCAATCACAAGCAAAATCCAAATGGACTTGAGTATTACCCGGTAATAAGGTTTTATCACGGTCAACTCCTTGACTTTATTTGAAACCTTTTAAACAAGTCTGGTCTTATAGGTCTCTACCTTGCCATTTGCCCTAGTTTTTCTCTTAAAGACCCATATACACCCTTTAGGCACTATGCCTTTCGGTGGAGTAACCAGAGTCTATACTTGGTTCTCTTACATGGAGTCCATTTCGGATTTCATGGCCATCTGCCATTTCTCTGAGTGTCTTTTACTCATAGCCTCATCGTATATAACTAGATCATCATCCTCTATGATGCGTACCTCATCATCATCCTCTATGATGAATCCGTACCTCCTAGGTATCTTCGGTACTCTTCCAGATTTACGATTCGGTTGTGGTACATTAGGTCTATCTGCAGGTCCCTCGGTTTGACTTAAAGTACTCTGTGGTTCTTGAACCTCTTTAAGATCTATTATCCTCCCACTATCTCCTTCAATGATAAACATCTTTATCCAAGAAGGCAACGTGTAGGATTATAGTAATAATACCCTAAACTTTCTTTAGGATATCCCACAACTCTGCACTTGTTAGATTTTTTCCCAAACTTATCTTTTGAAACCTTTTCACATAAGTTGGACAACCCCTTATCTTAACATACTTAATATTAGGAATCCTCCCCATCCATAACTTTTATGGTGTCTTGGGGCCAGATTTTGAGGTTACCTTATTTTGTAGATATGCAGCTGTTTCTAGGGCATAACCCCAGATGGATACTAGAATGTCGGTAAAAATTATTATGGACCGCACCATGTCCAACAAGGTACAATTTCTCCTTTTAGATACACTAATTATTGCGTATCATGAAGCGTCCATTATGAGAAAATACCATTTTGAGATGATCTAGAAACTCATTGTACAAGTACTGCTTCTTCGATCTGATCAAAGAATCTTAATACTTTATCAATTTGTTTCGCTTCTGAATTCTTTGAACCTTTCAAATGATTCAGACTTGTATTTCATCAAATACACATATTCAACTCTTTGAATGATCATCTCCTTTTCTTTTACTAGTTTGTTTAATTTACAAAATTATTTTTATGTAAGTCAAGTTTACAAAGTCCATCAAGTGATCTTCCAGTTTCAAACAAAACATTATCATTATAAATAGAACAACCATTGTTCTTAAATATAATACCAAAACCTTTCTTGTCCAACAACGAAAATAATAATGTTTCTAAAGAGAACTGGAACATAATAACAACCTATTAACTTAATAGACTTTCCTGTAGGCAACGCTAAACTATAAGTTTCTACGACTAATGTAGAAACCATTGCTCCATTCTCCACACGTAAGATTACTTACTCTTTGTTTAGCTTTCTACTTCTGCTCAGTCTTTCGATTGGATTGCATATGTGAGAAATATAGCCAGTATCCAATACCCAAGTAGAACCTTAACTTACAGAAAGATTTATTTCAATGATGAACAAACCTATATCTGTAACCAAAGCTTCACTAAGCTTCTTCTGGTTAGCCTCTGCAAGATGTTCCTTACAGTTTCCTTTCAAGTGTCCAGGCTTATTGTAGTGGAAGCAAACTCCTTTGCTATCTGCATCAGTTTTGTTTTTATTGTCCTTAGTTATTGCCTTTCCTTATACCTTCTTTGAATTGTTCTTCTTTTAAGAAGATCCTTTGGCCCTCTTCCTCTTCCTGGAAGAATCATCTACCAGTAAGACTTGGTCTTTATTGGTTGAAAAGTGACTCTTTACAGTTTTCAACATGTTTAAGCAACTCAGGCAGGCTGATATATAGCTTGTTCATGTGGTATTTCACAACAAATTGTGAGAAAGAGTCCGGGAGTGATTACAAGATTAAATCTTGGACCAACTCTCCATCCATTATAAACCCAGTTGTCCCAATTGTTCAATCAGATTGATCATTTTAGGACATTTGTCTGTAGTGCCATCGGTCATTCTAGATTGGAAGAGCTCCTTAGATATCTGATATCTAATAGTCCTACTTTCCTCACCATTCAACTCCTTGAAGGTGCAGGAGTATAGTAGGAGCATCCATAGTTTCATGTTGACGCTGAAGCTCGTTACTCATGGATGCGAGCATGATGCATTGAGCCAACTGTGTATCATCTTGCCACTATCTAAAAGTAGCAATCTCTTTCTCAAAGGCATTGTCTGCAACCATTGCAGGGATAGGCATATTAAGGATATAAGATAGCTTTTCAGCCTTGAGAACTATTCTCAGATTCTTTATCCAGTCCTTTTAATTTGGTCCGGTTAATTAGCATATAATATGCTCCGCAGTGATAGTAAATTAGACATTGTAAAATTTTGTAAATGAATTTGTAATTTAACAACATTTTAGCATACATTCATTTCTTAATTAATTACCAAAATAAATTAGGTCTTTATTTAAATTGGTATCTCCCACTTTTTCATCAAACTATATTACCCTCTATATATAGTTCGACAAATCTAATTAAAGATTTGCTAGTGAGAATAAGAATTCCATTTCAAATGTATATAACCTTGTGTGTGCACAACAAACTATATATAAATAAATAGGTAGACAACTATTGTCAATTACATCACTATGTAACTCCTTGTATTTTGCCTCTTAGATTATAATGGTCAAATATGTGCACATCCGAACTAAATAATCTAAGTTAAGTCCAACCTAGCACTTCTATATATGTGAAGAGAAAAAGACCGTCCTTGTGGTGACACAACAAAACAGTAATGTTAAATTCCTTAATAAACATCAAATGTGATAAGGCAACATCTTAAATATTTAATACTTGCCTTGTGGTGATACAACAAACTCATATTAAACATTTAATACTCTATTGCTTTACCATGCTAGAAGGCGACGTTCGATATTCTGAATATCTTTGAACGCTTAGGACTTAATATGATTTCTTTGAGGGGTTTATTATTATTAGTCTCATCTTCTTTAGCGCGCATGCACACATATATATATATATATATAAAATACGCGTCATATTATTAAACATGCAAAGCATGTTGGATAATATATAATATATATTTAGTAAGCATGCACATATAGAATACTATATTCTAACCGGATTGATTATGGACTTTTATTCTAGTTTGGTTCACTAGAGCCACCAAGTGAACCAAAAGGTCAAACCTAGGGTGCAAAAATTATATTTAAATATAACTATTACATTTAAAACCCGGGCTCCATTACAAACGGGTCTTCATACGCTCCTTGCTACTTTGTCTCCAATTCTTCAAAATAATTCTAATTAATCCTATTACATATACTATTTACAATAAATAGAAACCTTGATCATCAGTCAAGGGGAAGTACATAGGAGGGAGATAGAATTTACATTAAGAAAAATTAGAGAAGACGAGGTATGCAAACCCCATTTATAAAAACCCATACATTCAAGCATCCTCCAAAATAAATCCAATCACATATTGGTCAATAGTTCGTAATCAATCCCTATTTGTTATCATACATATCTCCATATGCATCAATAAATAACATTCATCTCATGAATAATAAAACCATTCCATATATGAATTGATATCAATTAATGGGCAAAAGTTTTCCTAATATTTAGTTTTTGAAACAAAATAAACTCTTTTATTTTAATCAAAAAACCAAATTCAAATTAAACTCCTTTAATTTTAGCAATCTGAAATCTTATTTCAGATAAAATAAACATCTTTATTTTAAACTTTTATCAATTAAATAAACCATTTATGTTAATTGAGAAAAATAAAAAAAGTTCAAACTCTGCATACCTGCGCGGTCGCGCTCCAAATTGAACTAGGAGCGGCGTGGCCGCGCTGCACCCCCAGAAACGTTTTCTGGGTTCGAGCGCGGCCGTGCTCCAGAATGAACTAGAAGCGGCGCGACCGCGCCGCGATGCAGATTCAGGAAAAAAATTTCTACCCAAAATCCGATTGTATCACATATCAGTTCATACATGGAATCATCAAAATTAATAATTAACACAAGGATTAGGCTCTGATACCACTGTTAGGTTTGTATATAACGCAAGCATGCAATCAAATTACATAAATTGGGCGGAAGCGTGATAAAACGGATTTTGAAATTTTTCATACAAACCATCACCATGATCTTTCCTTGTATTCAATTATCAATTAACGAAAGAGATAGAGATAGAGAATTATACCCTCGTGAATCAAATCTTCCTCGGGTACAAGTTCACCTCCAATTCCTTCGCGTTCTCCATAAATTCCACCGACTAAATTCCTTCGCTTGATCAACGTTAGCCACCTAAGTGTTTGGCCTCTAGAGGTGATCCACCAAGGAAGAATAGTTATTCAAGAAGATGGGTGTTGCCAAAACCCTAGTTTCTATCTCTATAGAAATTTTAAGTACTCTCCACAATCTAATGCAAGAGTGTGTAACCCTAATCTATGATAAGACTTCTCTTATTTATAGATGTAGGAAAACTCTTCCCTAAACTATTTAGGATTAGGGTTTCTATTATAATTAAACTCCTTTAATTAATTATGCTCCTAATCCAATTAGGAATTCATGAGAGAGTACTTCTATTAATTAATTCTCAATCCCTATTAGAAATTAAATAATAGTAATAGTAATAATAATAATAACACTCCTCTTATTAATTTATATTTAATATTTCCAAAATATTAAATAATAAATATTAAGCTATTTAATTTATTCTATCTCCATAGACTAAATTAAATACACTTAACTTATTATTACAATTATGTCATTTACTTCTTAAATAAATATTTTTTTCTTTTGCAGTGTGACCCTTTAGGTTCTCCATATTAAACCGGTTGTGAATAAATCAATTAGAGCAATTCTAATTATATTTAAATAAATAAATTAAACTATTTAATTCATTTAAATAAATAATATTTATTCTACAATAAGTTTATCAGTTTAATAACATAACCCAATATTTTTATCGGTTTATCGGTTTAATAACATAACCTAATAGAACTTTCAAAAATTTATCGGTTTAATAACATAACCCAATATTTTTCGAAGACACAAATATCAGCACGATTTCAATAAACTTCGAAATCTAGGATAGCTAAAAGATTTGGAATATCCATTTCCCCTTTAACTTCAACTTGCACCATTGTCTCTCTATGGAATAATTCTATCCATCTCTAGCACCATCAATGTTCAATAGACTAAAAATAATTAGCTCTTATTCGATAATATTCCTATATCCTAGTATAGTTCATCAAACTTTCACACATTATGTGTTTAGGAACTTTCCATAATAATATGAGTTTAGGAACTTGTCCTAGCAATACGTAGTCAAAGAACCAATCAAGGACTGTCCATACGCTTAGGGGCTCAAAACACATCATATGATTATGAGTCACAAACTTACCATAAGCATGAGTTTTAAGAACTCGCACCTAAACTTATTCTCTGTTATTCGATATACTTATGAGAAAAGAATCACCTTCTCGTCATATATATAACGAATAGTGCGACACGAACATTTCAATGATTATCAATATGATAAACTAAGTAGTCGTTAGACCAAGCATAAAACCTCTGCCCATACAAAGGTTTGTACAACTCAGCTATCACATGAGTCCTCAATTGAAATCCTACCAAATCCTCTCAAATATTATCTTGCTCTTTGCTCAACACGAATTTTCTTTAATCCGTATTCCATCATCTATAACTCTTTATGAGTTTTACTCGTACTATCTCATAATACCTTCTATTTATAGCATTAAGCTAAAATTGTCAATCATTTAATTCTTTGACTCAATCAGGTCATGTTGTGATCTTATCTTATAATCGTGTTATATTACGATTCTTTTCTATCTTATGATCATTTTGTTTTTACGATCTTCTTACTCCTTTCTTTAATCATATTATTTTATAATTATTCAAATCAGGTGTTCCCTGATCCTTTGGCTTCTCAAGATTCTTCTTCGAATATGTGCGTATTATCTTAACGCATTCTTTATGAATTTCTAAATTCATTTGAAGATCATTTAAACCTCATTCGAGTTTATGCTTAGCTTCTTCTTCCTTTTCATCTATCTTGTTTACGGTTATAGTCTAAGGTATACTTACCTAAGGTTTATAACCCATAGCTCTGATACCAACTGTAACGCCCCCAAAATCGGGACCAACTTAATCCAAAATTAGGACTAATCTTAATCCCGACCTTGTGCGTTAATACTATCATGTTCTAGCTTTAAAACATTATTTACTGCTAAAATAGCTAAAAATGTGGAATAATTTTTTTTTTTGTCATTCATTCGTTCCCTGAATCGCAACCTTTACGATTCTACTTTATACTGAAAATATATTTATTATATGATTTATTTAATCTGAGTAAATGTATTAAGAGCTTCAAGTCTCAATACTTAATATTTGTTTTCTATCGATGATTCACTTATGAAATCTTTACGTACAATACAATCACCGTAATACATTCCCCTTTCAGAACAGATAACCTTTAGCTATTGAATAGCTTAAAGATTTACATTTCTGTGGTTTACACCTGTAAAATACCATCATCATGGTTCGATACCATCTCAACTAAACAACTAGTCTTCTTTTCATGCGCTCCTAATCACGAGAAATCGCATCATAGCTTTAACCTGCAATTAAGCAAGATTGAGCACGACGGCCCAACAAGTCTAACAGTCTATCATGTTTCACGTAGCACATTCAGTTCATGTATTTATATTTTTGGTGTTCAAGCATATTACAAATGCATCATCAAACTTATACCCTGCTAGTAGCAACATATCTACCATAACATACTACACATGTTCTTGACCTGTTATTCATCTCACATATATATTGAGTTCCCCAACTCAATTCAACAATTAGTCATAAGTTAACTTTCATCATTTCCAAAGAAAATAATGCAGTTCATAGGTATCACATACTTATAAACAGAAGTTCACATAAATAAACTGAGAAACTTGCCTTGATTGGAGATTACCGCTATAATTTAATTTAGCTTCTCTCCACAAATCCTTGATTGGAGATTACCGCTATAATTTAATTTAGCTTCTCTCCACAAATCCTCTTTAGTTGATGGATTCTAGCTTAATACTTGCTCCAATTGCTCTTCAAATCTCAGTTTGCTTCTTAGTTCCTTTGTTAGCTTCTTTAGCTTTCAATGTCTTAGCAATTTCCTTAGTTCCAACTTCTTTGAATGGTGAGTGGGGAACTTGGTAATTGTGAGAGAGAAAGAAAGAAGGAAAAAACGAGACTGAGAGTATGAGGTAATGAGAGCGGAGATGTTTCTGTTCTAGGCTATTAGTTCTCTAATTCCCTTAGCAGCTTAGTCAATCACATGAAGGCTTAGTGTCCTTCTTCTCCCTCATAAACTTCCACCTCCTGCTTCTAACAAATGACTCAGCAACATTGTTAATAGTCCCCTGCTTCCCAATATACTACCCTTTCAGTACTTAACGTATATGGTTACCTCACATATATAATACATGTAGTCCAATTATTTCCAATAATGGAACAATTAAATCCTTCTAATAATTATTTCAAATTCTCTTATTTAATATAAACAACTTCTCATTGTATAATTAAATTTAATTATCTATTTCCTTCCATAAATTGTTTTCAAACAATTTAGGTATCTTAAAAAATATAATTTAATATATTCCATCCTTTATTCAAAATGAATTTAATGCACATCTATTTACCATCATACTAAATAGTATTCCATTATTCATGTTATAATTATTTATTATAACATAAATTATCATTATTAATTAAATAAATTTCATTATTTAACTAATTAAAAACAAACCTTTTACTCACTAACTTTCAATTAACGAATTAATTTACTCATTTCATTTCCATTTATAAATTGCTCCTACAATTTATTTATATATAATAATAAATATAAAATAATAATATATTTATTATTCAAAAAAATCACTTATTGCATATCACGTATTCACTTATGCATCACATATCACATAACATATCACCAAATAAGAATTTTATTCATTTAATTCTTATTTTAATATTTTTTGAAAATTCGGGTCATTACATTCTTCCCCCCTAATAAGGATTCCGTCCCCGGAATCATAACACCGAATCGTGCTTAATCAGTTTAGATCTTATTCTTTCTCGTAACCCTATCGTTGAATTATTTCAACTACCATTTCCTTAGGTTTTATATCACCTATCTCCTTTCTTTCCTTAATCAATTCTTATAGGTTCCATTTCGTAATTGATATTTAAACTCAATTATATTACGAGTATTATTTATTTCTCAATTTTCTTTTTCTAAGGATATTTCTGAACAATTACATTCTTCATATTCTTCTTTCTAGTACTCTAAAAGTCCTATAATTCTTGGACTTACTCTTTCATTCTTTTACGTTTCTAATCTTCACGTGACTATTCCCTATCAATTTCATGATCAAGAAATTTTTAATTCTCATGACTCTACATTTTTCCTTTTTTCAAGGATTCGCTTATAAATTGTCGTATTCTACGACCTACTTTCTTCTAAGGAACTTTATCCTTTCTATATATTCAACTTCCAGAATAGAAATCCTCCACAATTGATCAATAATTGTGAAGCAATATGAATAACTTAGGAATTTCAAAGATTCGCTTAGGAGGAGCTTTCCGTATCATGCAAAGGGTCATAAAGACTGTACTTTCTTTTTCATGTTTCTGAAAAGGTTTTAACAGAAATTCATCTGTAAACCGTCTGGCTTACGGGCACGTAGGTGATCAGCCTGTTATGCCCTGTGTTGATCCATGCTATCTTTGCCGCTATTTTGCGTAAACAGAATTTCCCAATTCAGGGTTGTCCTGTGTTAATCAACACTAGCTTGTAGGAACGACATTTGCGTTCATCATCTGCCTTTGACACATAAATCATTGTCCACAATTCGGGATGTTCATATCTAGTTTGGAGTCCATACCAAATCAATTTAGTTGGATAATAACATCTCAATATCTGTCTAGCCGAAACAATTGGCCTAGACTAGCATCACTAAATTGTTCGTATATTACGAACTGAAAATCCTTTCAGATAGTTAATGTAACTGAAATTCATTTTTAAGACGTCATAATACTGCACTGTTGCAACAGTGTGTTAGGATGCCGTCATTTTATCATCTCAACACCATGGCTTTAATGGCACGTGATGATTTCATAAATACATTTTGAAGTTTTCAAAACAAATCTTGTCTAGCCAAAACAATTAGCGTAGACATACTTCATAAAACAGTTCAGGTAAACTGAAAAATCATTTTATGACTTCTTCATACCGCGTCAGGTAACGATGTGTTAGTGGCTCTAAGTCCACATCCACACCCTTGTCACCGTGCGTTGATGATTCCATCATTTGTCATATCCACACCATGCTTTCAATGGTGCGTTGACGATTTTAAAATACATTTTGATAATTTCAAATCGAATTTGTCAAGCTGAGGCGAGTAGCGTAGACTTAGGAACTAATAGAACTTTCAAAAATTTATCGGTTTAATAACATAACCCAATAGTTTTCGAAGACACAAATATCAGCACGATTTCAATAAACTTCGAAATCTAGGATAGCTAAAAGATTTGGAATATCCATTTCCCCTTTAACTTCAACTTGCACCATTGTCTCTCTATGGAATAATTCTATCCATCTCTAGCACCATCAATGTTCAATAGACTAAAAATAATTAGCTCTTATTCGATAATATTCCTATATCCTAGTATAGTTCATCAAACTTTCACACATTATGTGTTTAGGAACTTTCCATAATAATATGAGTTTAGGAACTTGTCCTAGCAATACGTAGTCCAAGAACCAATCATGAGTTTTAAGAACTCGCACCTAAACTTATTCTCTGTTATTCGATATACTTATGAGAAAAGAATCACCTTCTCGTCATATATATAACGAATAGTGCGACACGAACATTTCAATGATTATCAATATGATAAACTAAGTAGTCGTTAGACCAAGCATAAAACCTCTGCCCATACAAAGGTTTGTACAACTCAGCTATCACATGAGTCCTCAATTGAAATCCTACCAAATCCTCTCAAATATTATCTTGCTCTTTGCTCAACACGAATTTTCTTTAATCCGTATTCCATCATCTATAACTCTTTATGAGTTTTACTCGTACTATCTCATAATACCTTCTATTTATAGCATTAAGCTAAAATTGTCAATCATTTAATTCTTTGACTCAATCAGGTCACGTTGTGATCTTATCTTATAATCGTGTTATATTACGATTCTTTTCTATCTTATGATCATTTTGTTTTTACGATCTTCTTACTCCTTTCTTTAATCATATTATTTTATAATTATTCAAATCAGGTGTTCCCTGATCCTTTGGCTTCTCAAGATTCTTCTTCGAATATGTGCGTATTATCTTAACGCATTCTTTATGAATTTCTAAATTCATTTGAAGATCATTTAAACCTCATTCGAGTTTATGCTTAGCTTCTTCTTCCTTTTCATCTATCTTGTTTACGGTTATAGTCTAAGGTATACTTACCTAAGGTTTATAACCCATAGCTCTGATACCAACTGTAACGCCCCCAAAATCGGGACCAACTTAATCCAAAATTAGGACTAATCTTAATCCCGACCTTGTGCGTTAATACTATCATGTTCTAGCTTTAAAACATTATTTACTGCTAAAATAGCTAAAAATGTGGAATAATTTTTTTTTTGCCATTCATTCGTTCCCTGAATCGCAACCTTTACGATTCTACTTTATACTGAAAATATATTTATTATATGATTTATTTAATCTGAGTAAATGTATTAAGAGCTTCAAGTCTCAATACTTAATATTTGTTTTCTATCGATGATTCACTTATGAAATCTTTACGTACAATACAATCACCGTAATACATTCCCCTTTCAGAACAGATAACCTTTAGCTATTGAATAGCTTAAAGATTTACATTTCTGTGGTTTACACCTGTAAAATACCATCATCATGGTTCGATACCATCTCAACTAAACAACTAGTCTTCTTTTCATGCGCTCCTAATCACGAGAAATCGCATCATAGCTTTAACCTGCAATTAAGCAAGATTGAGCACGACGGCCCAGCAAGTCTAACAGTCTATCATGTTTCACGTAGCACATTCAGTTCATGTATTTATATTTTTGGTGTTCAAGCATATTACAAATGCATCATCAAACTTATACCCTGCTAGTAGCAACATATCTACCATAACATACTACACATGTTCTTGACCTGTTATTCATCTCACATATATATTGAGTTCCCCAACTCAATTCAACAATTAGTCATAAGTTAACTTTCATCATTTCCAAAGAAAATAATGCAGTTCATAGGTATCACATACTTATAAACAGAAGTTCACATAAATAAACTGAGAAACTTGCCTTGATTGGAGATTACCGCTATAATTTAATTTAGCTTCTCTCCACAAATCCTTGATTGGAGATTACCGCTATGAATAAGATTACAAAGTATATGCTACATCATATCAAATATGATTGGCTTGTGTGCATACTATTTTCACAGCCAACTTCGCAGAGTCAAGTATGCCATCACAGAGTTTGTCAGGAAAACGTAGAGTGAAGCTCGACAGATCGTAGAGTTCTCTCGGCAGAACGTAAAGCACTCTCGGCAGGACGTAGAGCTCTCTCGGCAGAACGTAGAGCACTCTCGGCAGGTAGAGCTGGCAATATAGTTCTAAAACCATTGGGTTAACCATAACCACTTACATTTAATGGGTTGGATAACTACTTTATAAGTTATGGGTTGGGTTGGTTTTAGAACCATATTGATATGGGTTTAAACTAGTTAACTAGTTTTGACTCATATATAACAAATTCAACTATGATTTAGTTTGTATCTTCATTTTTCTTTTTCTAAAACTTATCTCAAATTATTTCTAAAAAATTCTAGTGAGATAAAGTGTACAAAATTTCTAGAGAGAAAGTATACAAAATTTATAGAGAGAAAGTATACAAAATTTATAGAGAGAAAGTATACAAAATTTATAGAGAGATAAACACGAGAATTTTTAGAGAGATAAAGTGTACAAAATTTCTAGAGAAATAAAGTATACAAAATTTCTAGAGAGAGAGAGTGTACAAAATTTCTAGAGAGAGAAACACAAGAATTTTTAGAGAGAGAAATTATACAAAATTTCTAGAGAGAGAAAGTACACAAAATTTCTAGCGAGAGAAGCACAAAAATTTTAGAGAGAGAAAGTGTACAAAATTTCTAGAGAGAGAAACAAAGGAATTTCTAGAGAGAGAGAGTGTACAAAATTTCAAGAGAGAGAGAGTGTACAAAATTTCTAGAGAGAGAAACATAAGAATTTTTAGAGAGAAAAATTAATAAAGTGTATAAATATATTAATTTTTTTAAAAAAGATAATGTATGAAAAAAATTAGAGAAAGATAATTAATTAAAGGAAGATGAAAAGAGAGAAAGTACATAAATCTCAAAAAGTAAAATATGGGTCGACCTATATTAAAACCATAACCATTTGGGTTCAAACTATACAACCCATATTAAAAATGGATAATGTGGTTTTGGTTCTTATTTAGACCCATAACCATTTTATGTAAACCAAAACCAAACCAAACTTATATTTTGCCAGCTCTATCGGCAGGACGTAGAGCTTGTTGGGTTTGTACATAGCGCGAATATGCAATCAAATTACATAAATAGTGCGGAAGCGCGATAAAACGGATTTTTAAAATTTTATACAAACCATCACCATGATCATCCATGTGCTCAATTATCAATTAAACGAAAGAGATAGAGATTAAGAAATTATACCCTCGTAGAACCGTGCTTCCTCGGGTACAAGTTCACCTCCAATTCTTTCGCGTTGTCCTTGAATTTCACCGATTAAATTCCTTCCTTTGATCAACGTTAGCCACCCAAGTGTTTGGCCTCTAGAGGTGATCCACCAAGGAATAATAGTTATTCAAGAAGATGGGTGTTGGCAAAACCCTAGTTTCTATCTCTATAGAAATTGCAAGTACTCTCTCTCTCCAATTCTCATGGAAGAGTGTGTAACTGTCTAACAATCTAATTGTCTGACTGTCTAACCCCAAATCATAATAAGACTCCTCTTATTTATAGATATAGGGAACCCTCCTAAACTATTTAGGATTAGGGTTTTTATTTTAATTAAACTCCTTTAATTAATTGAACTCCTAATCCAATTAGGAATTCATGAGAGAGTACTTCTATTAATTAATTCCCAATCTCTATTAGGAATTAAATAATAGTAATAGTAATAATAATAATAAGACTCCTCTTATTAATTTATATTTAATATTTCTAAAATATTAAATAATAAATATTAAGCTATTTAATTTATTCTATCTCTATACATTAAATTAAATACACTTAACTTATTATTACGATTATGCCATTTACTTCTTAAATAAATATTTTCCTTTTGCGGTGTGACCCTTTAGGTTCTCCATATTAAACCGGTTGTGAATAAATCAATTAGAACAATTATAATCTTATTTAAATAAATAAATTAAACTATTTAATTCATTTAAATAAATAATATTTATTCTACAATAAGGGTAAGCCCCCTTAGCGATCAACGACTTTCCAGATAATATAGATTTCAACATTAATCACAAAAGAACCTTTCAGTGAATAGTTACCGTACAATTCAATCCTTCTACCATACAATGTCCCAATTAAAATATAAGACATGGAATTACTGTCAAGTCTTATTTTATTTAATTATATGTATTTCGATTCTCAAATGCACAACTCTGATAATGTAAATTAGAAACTCCTTTCTAATTTCATTCTGCTTTGGCCAAAGACTTCTGAGTCGTCATTTATCGAATCACATAGGACATTCTCTCCTTTTACTAGAAGTGGTAGATTCTTTGTTGATCATTCACCTATCTCCATGTATAACTTATTATACCCAATCATACCCTTTGATATACCCTAAAGGTCTTAAGGGACATGTCAAAGTATAACTCATCATACACAAGATACTATGATGATCTCAAGTCCAAGGATCACTTGTACTACTATCACTAGAGGAATTCCTATTGACAGGCGAGTAAAACTCCATTAGGTATTCCTTAGCGAGCCACGTTTAGTGAACTTATTCTCTAATAAGCACCTACATACTTGCTTTAGTGTCTCCACACAAATGATTATGAGATCAATCATCCTCTTCATAAGAGCAAGCAACGTATGTACTAATCTATCCGGATTCACTAATCCCCTTTTTAGTAATCCAACTGTTAACGCCAAGATTCAGCTGCACACTCCAGTCACTAAAAAATGCGCTAATCCTGCACAATAACGATACCACACTCAGAGTTCCGGGTGGTTTTGCCACCGGGGGATAGCTCAGGCATGAGAATTAGTACAGGCTGTATCAAGGTCTTGATAACAATGGAGGTTTTTAGTTTAGTGTTTAGTTTTGCATTACCCTTGAATAGAAGGAGGAAGCTCTGTATATATACCTCCTGATGCCATCATCACGCCTGGACCCACTTGACCGAATAAAGTATATATCTCCATCAACCAAATCATAATAAATGCTTCCATCAGAATATAAGTCAACCCAGTTAGAAAGTAGTTTCCTTAACTGAGTCACTTTATTCCAACTAAATCCCAAATGGGTTCGGGTCCTCCACACCGGGTCGGGTATCCCGAACCCATAACCCAACATTGCCCCCTACTCTTTAATTATAAAAAGAATTATAATAAAAGAGTAAGGAGAATAAATATACCCTTAATCCCTGATCCAATCACTCCCTTAACCTTGTAACCGCCTCAAATTATTACCCCCATTATCACCATAACGTCACGTGCCAATAAAAAGGGCCCACCACATTTAATAAAATGGCGCCGTCTGTGGGAACCGTGCCGGATTCAAAGGGCCACTCTCAAATAGAGTTAAATCATCCCCAAATGCAACCGTCACTTTCAATTTGAATTTTTTCAAACCTGTCAAATCTCCTCTGCAACTTTCACTGCAATCCCCATCTTACTCCAACTACTCGAATCCAGCACCTCTCTTCTATTCATCAATGGCGACAAACGATGCCTCAAGCTCTTCCAACCCATCAAAAACTAGTGCCTCAGCCTCTACTGCTAACGAAATCATAGTTCCCATTATAGCGGTGACAACAGAAGCCACCACCGTCACAACCACTGCTATACCAACAGTCGTCGTCTCCGCCGCGCCGGTAGTCATTACTTCTGCCGCTGAAACCAGCTCCACCTCACTAGGACTCAGCACTTCATCCCAAGATCCCATCACTAGCTCTGATTTCCCTGGCAACCCCTTTCCTACTACGTCGCCCCGCACCGAAGCCGAACTTCAGAACATGAAGATGTTAGAGGAATATTCCTCGGAAAAAACTTTCTCCCACATAAATACCAGATCTTCCATTCAGACTAAAGATCTCGCAGCTATCCGGGAACTGTACCAGATTCCTATATCCTACCAGATACGCACAGCCGACCTCAACGAGAGGATGTACCAGCGCCCCAATGGCTGGACTGCCGTATCTGTCCAAGCCCTAAAATATGGGCTCAGATTCCCCCTCAATGCCTTTATTCTTACTTTTCTGAGCGTGGTCGGGGTCGGACTCGCCCAGCTAGTCCCAAATTCCTTCATCCACCTGGTATGCTTTATCGCCTACTGCCATGATTGCCAGGTCGAACCGACCCTGGACTTCTTCTTCGCGCTATTCACGGTCATCCGATCTCGCGAGGCAGGGTTTCGGCAGATCAGCAAACTGCCCGCCAAAGGGGCTCAGAAGCTGTCCTTGATGAAGACCCCCACAAGCAACAAAGGTTGGCATCCTCAGTGGTTTTATATCAAAGGGCCCGATACCAACCTGATATCGGATTGGATCGGCCTTAATAAAAATACCAACAACGTTGAAGCATTCCCAGCCGATCGCATGGACGAGTTTAAGCAGTTCATCAGCAAGATGCCCGACGAGGAATGGGACTTCGAGCTCCTTGGCAACCATACTTGGTTGTACGACCACGGATGTAAGAACTAGATCCCGAACCTTAATTCTTAACTTTATTGCTTATCATCCCTTTTAACTCGAACTAACCCATAACATTCAACTTCTTACAGTAACTCTTATTAAGCCAACCGCCCCGACTGAAGTAGGCCGAACCGTCCCTCGGATCATCGAACCGAATTTCATCAATCCCGAAGGAATCCTAGGAGACGTGCCTCTAAACCAGGTGCCGATAGCGGCTCGCCCAATTTCAGCCATCCCGATGACCCAAGTCCTCAAGAAGAATACTTTAGAGATGAGCAGGTCGGAAAAAATGGCTTTGATGAAGAAAAAACAACTCAAGAAGAAGGTGCCACCGAAGCCAGTAAAGACTCCCGTGGCAATTCCCGATCCGGCTACCCTGGGAATCATCGACGAGGAAGAAACTGATGATGAAGTCCTAGAGCCTTTGACGAAGAGACCTTGTAAAGAGCCTTCGACCAGTTCAGCACTTCCAACTGCACCCACGCATCAGACCAAAATCCATCCAGGTGGAGGCAGGTCACCCGATCCCCGGACTTCGGCTCCTTCATCCAGCAACCAACCCAAACCCCGAACTCTTTGGCCCCAAAACCGCTCTGACCCCTTTCCCTATGATCTTCTTGAACGCTTCATTATGCCAGCCGATAACGAGCGGTTCAGAAATCATAGCCTAGACCAATTCTTAGAAGATTTCATCAGACTTCAATTCCAGGTAACTCTGTTTCCATCATTATTGTGGAAAGATACTTTACTTACTTACTTATTCCACCCAACTAACACACACTTTTTACAGTCTAGCTCTGTGTTCGCCCGATCTCTCCCATCCCTGCTTAAATTAACAAAGAGGAACAGGGAAATCGAAGCGGCAAACGAAGCCCTAAAAGATAATGTGCAGACTCTGAAGTCTGAGCTAGAGAAGGAAAGGGAACTTCACGCTGGCACCAAGGACGAACTCACTGAAGCCAGTCGTGAGAGTTATCAACTTCGGAATCGGGTCGAGATCCTTCAGGCGGAGATCGTGGAGCATGAGAAACAGATCGACCGACTCATGGAAGAGCGAGTCCTGTTGAAAGAAAACGATGCCGACCAGAAGGAGGCTATTACAGCCCTCGAAGAACAAATGGAGCAGACACACTCCAAAATGACCGACCTGATTCGCACCCTTAATGCATTGGAAGAAGAGCACGCCGAACTAAAGAACCAGGGGCCTTCCTTGACCGAAGAAGCCAAGCTCCAAATAATAGAGGAGTATAAGGCATCTCCTGAACTGGCCGATAAGGTCATCATGCAGTTCTCCGAAGGGTACCAAGGCCACAAAGAGAAGATCAAGGAGAAGATGACGGCTGCGGGGTTGGATACCTCTATCCTTGACTCTTCGGACGATGAAGAAGAACTCAAAGAACTGTCTCCTCCGACCCAATAGGACTATTTTACTTGCCTTTTCCTTTTCAAATGTAAATGGTACAACTTGTAACCCCAATGAACATTAATGAAATTATTTAAACATCTTTCGTCAATGCAATCCGATATCATTTCATTTCAATAGACATAAATATTTACATAATCGGTAAAAAGAAATGAATATGACTCACTGATAATATCTCCTAAGTCTCCCAGCATGCCATGTATTCTTAATATCCGAACCATCCATATTCCGAAGCCGGTAAGTTCCTGGCTTGGGTACTTCAATAACTTCATATGGTCCCTCCCAGTTTGGCATAAGCTTGCCTGAATTTTGAGGAGTTGATGCCTGCAGCCTCTCGAAGCACCAGATCCCCAACTTCAAACCTTCTTATTCTCACCCCTTTGTTGTAGTGCTTGGCAGTCCTCCTCTGATAAGCCGCCAACTTTATTAAAGCTGACTCTCTAACCTCATCTAACAAATCCAGGTTGAGGCGAAGACCTTCGTCATTATACAACTCCTTAAATTGACTGACCCGAAGTGATGGGGATCCGATCTCAACAGGAACAAGGGCATCGGTCCCGTAAGCGAGACGAAAAGGCGAATCCCCTGTCGTCGTTCGGGTTGTTGTCCGATATGCCCATAACACACTAAGCAACTCTTCGGGCCATCTTCCTTTGGCTTCATCCAACCTCCTTTTAATTCCATTGAGAAGAGTTCTATTGGTGACTTCTACCTGGCCGTTTGACTGGGGATGGGCCACCGAAGTCTTCCTGTGCTGAATTCCCAAATCTGTGAGAAATTCTTCGAACTTTGCACCTACAAACTGCCTCCCATTATCCGACACTATCACCATTGGAATACCGAAGCGATATACAACAAATTCCTTGAGAAATTTAAGACATTCCTGCTCTGTAATCGCTTTGAGAGGTTTGGCTTCTACCCACTTCGTCATATAGTCGATTGCCACAATAACAAAACTAACCTGCCCCTTGGCCTTTGGCAATGGTCCCAGAATATCAATCCCCCACACAGCAAACGGAACAGGTGATAAGACTGAGTACAACTCTTCGGGAGGTTGGTGAGGGATCGTTCCATTCAGCTGGCACTTAGGACACTTCTTAACATATTCTTTAGACTCTTGGAAGATGGTTGGCCAATAGTAACCCTGCCTCAGGATCTTGTATGCTAATGCCTTAGCGCCCATATGGTCTCCACATATACCCTCATGGACTTCCCGAAGTGCGTAATCCGCTTCGGAAGGGGTCAAACACTTCTGCAACGGTGAAGAAAACCCCCTTCGGTACAAGTCTCCATCGATTAAGATGAAGAACGAACTTCGATGTTTAACTTTCTTGGCTTCTAACCGATCCGAAGGGAGGACGCCATCCGCCAGATAGGAAATATATGGCATGAGCCAACAGTTCATCCTTTCTATTGGGAACACTTCTGACCTTTGAATACTTGAGTTGCCCAGAATCTCCAGGTACACCGACCCACTAAAAGAAGTAGTTTCTGTTGTTGCCAATTTCGCCAAGGCATCGGCTATGGTGTTATTTTCCCGACCAACTCCTTGTACACTATACGATTCAAAATAATGCAGTCGGTCTTTAACTGCAGCCAAGTACTTTGTCATCCTATCCCCTCGGGCTTCGTACTCCCCCAATAACTGCTTAACCACTAACTGGGAATCGCTGAAGATGATTAAATGCTTCACTTCCAAACTTCTTGCCAATCGCAATCCGGCCAAAATGGCTTCATATTCCGCCTCATTATTGGTCGCCTTAAATTCAAAGCGAATGGCCTGTTGGACCTTAAATCCCTCCGGGCTAATCAAGATGACCCCTGCTCCACTGACATCCGAAGTCGAAGAGCCATCCACATACAATGTCCATGATGTACGACCTGTCTGACTGGCCGATACCGAACTCACAATTGGTGCATTACCGTCTGCATCGGGTTCGGTAAATGAGCATTCCACAATGAAGTCGGCCAATGCCTGACCTTTAATGGCGGTTCGAGGATGGTATTCTATGATGAACTGAGTCAACTCCATTGCCCAAGCAGAGAGGCGTCCCGACAAATCTGGCGTGTTCATGACTTTCTTCAAAGGTTGATCAGTATACACTACCATCAATCTTCCTTGGAAATAGTGCCTCAGCTTCCTACTAGCTATCACGAGCGCATAAGCAAATTTTTCCAAGTTGGGGTATCTGGTTTCGGCATCATCCCGAAGTACATGGCTGACGTAGTAGACGGGGCATTGCCTGCCCCCTACTTCCCGAACTAATACAGCTCCTACTGCCAATGAGCTCGCCGCCAGATACAGGTACAAGGGTTCCGAAGGAAGGGGTTTTACCAAAAGCGGAGCTGAGGAGAGATACCTTTTTATTCCTTGGAACGCATCCTCACACTCTGAAGTCCACTGGAAGGTCTTTTCATTCTTTGGTCCTTTCAAAGTGTTAAAGAAGGGTAAACACCGCTCCACCGATTTCGACATGAATCTCCGAAGCGCAGCAATTCTACCGGTCAATCGCTGAACGTCCTTAAAAGATTGGGGAGACTTCATGTCTAAAATGGCTTTAATCTTTTCCGGGTTAGCTTCGATCCCCCTTTTGCTGAGCAAATACCCCAGAAATTTACCCGAACCAAGACCAAAGGTACACTTAGTCGGGTTCAGCCGAAGCTTGTACTTTCTAACTGTCTCAAAGCAGCTTTCCAAGTCATCCAGGTGGTTCCGAACTCCCATGCTTTTGACAATCATGTCATCCACATATACCTCCATGCTTCGACCTAATAACCTGGCGAACACATAGTTCATCATTCTCTGATATGTAGCTCCCGCATTAAGCAATCCGAACGTCATTTTCTTGTAAGCGTATATTGCTCGGTGCGTAATGAACGCCGTCTTCGGCATGTCTTTCTTGTCCATGGAGATCTGGTGATATCCAGAGAAGGCGTCCATGAAGCTGAGCATGTCGAACCCTGAAGTTGCATCAATCAGTTGGTCGATATGCGGAAGAGGGTAGAAATCCTTCGGGCAGGCCTTATTCAGATCGGTGTAGTCTATACAAACCCGCCATTTACCATTCTGCTTCCGCACCAATACCACATTTGCTAACCACTCCGGATAATCAATTTCATAAATGAAATCCGCCTTTAGCAACTTGGCAATCTCATCGTCAATGATCTTTTGCCTATCAGGGGCGAAGATCCTTTTCTTCTAACGGATAGGTTTCTTAGAAGGGTCAATACACAGTTTATGAACTGCCACCGATTTATCAACTCCGGGCATGTCAGAAGGCTCCCATGCAAAGATGTCCGCATATACCCGAAGCAGCTCCATTAGATTAGTCCGAAATGGCTCCACCAGTCCCGAACCTATCTTGATCAGCCTATCACTCTTTCCAACAATCAATTCTACTTCTTCTGTCTCTTCGGCGGGCAACGCTAATGGTTCGGAATTTCCCTCAGTGAACGGCTCCACCTCTATAGCCATTGTTTGTTTCTGCTTGCTGACCCCAACCGCCGAGGATATCAGTGAATTCCGATAACATCTGCGTGCCATGTCCAGATCACCCTTTACCTCGCCGACCCCCTCCGAGGTCGGAAACTTAATCTTGAAGTGACCTATTGAGGTAACCGCCTGAAGAGCTGCCAAAGTGGGTCTACCCAAAATGGCGTTGTAGGCCGAATCTATCTGGACCACAAAGAATCTGATTATGACTTCCACCTGCCTCGGTGCCGTGCCAAAAATAACCGGTAGCTCCACGGTTCCGGCCACGCGAACAGGATCGTTGCTGAAGCCATACAACGGAGATTCCTGACCCACTTCCATCTTCGCTCCCCCCAGATCTAACCTGTTGTAAGCATGAGTAAACAATATGTCGACCGAAGATCCATTATCGATCATTATTCGTTTCATATCCATTGACCCGACCTGGGCTGTGATGGCTAGAGCCCCTTCATGGGGATCAATTGGTTCCGAGGGGTAATCTTCCTCGGTAAATGATATCACCGTATTGGGAAATGGGCGATCTCTAACCGGAGGCCGTTCCGAAACTGACAACACGGCATCCATCAGGCCCCTTCTCTTTTTCCCAACTTTCTTCCCGAACGACCCTCCAGTGATGACATCAACACAATTTCTTGGAGGGTTAGGTGGGGGTGGGGCTTCGAGACGCCTTTCTCGGTTTGACCCTCTTCGGCCCTCCGAAGTGGAATCCTGCCGTCCCACCACATACTGCACCAGCTCACCATTTTGGATTTTCTTTTCAATCAAATCCTTTAGATTATAGCAATCCTCGGTATCATGACCAGAAGTCTGATGATATTCACAATACCGGTTGGGGTTGCCCCGATGGGATCGGGTTGCGGTCGGACACGATTCAAATGAGGGTTGATTCCTAATCTCTTCAAGAATCCTTGCCCGATCTCTAGTGAGAGGGGTATATACCTTATTCACATTCTTCTTCGGGAATGGCGGTCTGCCACCTCCTGAATTAGCCCCTCCCTGGCCATTTCCCGACCCAAATCCGCCATAGAAGTTGCCTTTCTTCGGTTGGCCGCTGGGCCGAGGAGTGTAATTCCTATCTTTCGGTTTTGAATTATCCTCATTCCGGGCTTGAGGATTTAAGCTTTTGTAGGCTTCTTCTATGGTGATAAGTCCTTCAGCTCGACCATAGGTCTCGGCTAAATCTGTTGGTGGATTAAGAATGAGATCTTTCCACAAGTCTTTCGACCTCGTGGCATCCAGACCAGTCGTGAAGAACCCGACTGCTTGCTGCACATTCAAACTAGTCACGGTACCAGCCATATCGCGGAATCTCTTCACATACTCACCCAAGCTTTCACCCGATCTCTGTTTTACTTGCGTCAGAGCAGTGGTTAGCTTTCCTCTCTTCTTATTGCTCCCAAATCGCGCATGAAACTTATCACTTAGGTCTTGCCACGATCCAATAGAGTTCGGGGGGAGGGATGCCATCCATTCCCGTGCTGCAAGCTTCAGAGTAGTGACGAACATGTGGCACTTGGCAGCATCCGGATGATCATAATAATTCATCACTTGGTTATAGCCGTGAGTATGATCATAGGGATCGCCAGTACCATCATAAGAGTCTAGGGGAGGCATTTTCTTGGTCTTGTCTGCTTTGACCTGCTCGATCTCCCTAGTGAAAGGTGAATTTGTTACGTTCGGCAACTCCCTGGCCTGAACCACCGCGGCTAGTTTTTCTTCTAACTCAGCCAATCGTATAACAACGGGATCGGTTTCGCTTCTTCGGGGTGGCGACCGAGGCCTGCCACCCGAACCGGATCTCCCTCCTTCATTAATATTACCGTGTCGAGAACGGCTTATCCGCCTGTTCCGATCTGGAGTGTGGCTCCTGGGCCTGCTTCGGTCCTGTGAGCGGCTTCTGTGCCTTCTGCGATCAGGGCAGTGGCTCTGACGCCGGCTCATCAGGCGCGAAGGGCTTTGATGCCTGCTACGGATTGGGGAGCGACTATCTCGCCTGCTCTCATTCTCCGAGCGGTTATGTCGCCGGCTCCGAACCGGGGAGCGGCTCTGACGCCTGCTCCGAACTGGGGAGCGGCTCTGACGCCTGCTCCGAACTGGGGAGCGGCTCTGACGCCTGCTCCGAACTGGGGAGCGGCTCTGACGCCTGCTCCGAACTGGGGAGCGGCTCTGACGCCTGCTCCGAACTGGGGAGCGGCTCTGACGCCTGCTCCGAACTGGTTCGGAACCATCCGAACGATTAGTCCTGGACTGGTTCCTGTCAGTGTTCTGTCGGCCAGGGGGTCGGCTTGATGAAACCTCCTCCTGTCCTTCCAGCCTGGCCAAATGCTCAGCTATTTCTCGCTGCTGTTGGCGTAAGGCCTCCATTACTTCCTGATCTTTTGCCCTTCGTTGGGTCAGGATCCATTGCCGTTTATCCCCATGATCGGCATTACTGCCTGAATGAACAAGGGTTCGAGTTGGGTTGGCAGTCATACGAGCCGAAGGTTCTGGCGTCTGCTGGTTTGTGTGAAACAGACGACGACGAACCGGGGCGGATTGGACTTGCAAAGGCACCCTAGTCCGGCCCCTTGGCCCCAACCTCTCCCTAGCCGACGACCTAAGTCGGTCAAGGACCGACCTACGAGTTGGCGTATGGGAACCAGCAGATCCTTCCCCTCCGTTATGGGCTGTATTCACCATATCTGTTTTCTCGTTTTAACAGTGACTGTGAACTAACACCAAGGCCCTCCTTCTAGCGCCAATGTTAACGCCAAGATTCAGCTGCACACTCCAGTCACTAAAAAATGCGCTAATCCTGCACAATAACGATACCACACTCAGAGTTCCGGGTGGTTTTGCCACCGGGGGATAGCTCAGGCGTGAGAATTAGTACAGGCTGTATCAAGGTCTTGATAACAATGGAGGTTTTTAGTTTAGTGTTTAGTTTTGCATTACCCTTGAATAGAAGGAGGAAGCTCTGTATATATACCTCCTTATGCCATCATCACGCCTGGACCCACTTGACCGAATAAAGTATATGTCTCCATCAACCAAATCATAATAAATGCTTCCATCAGAATATAAGTCAACCCAGTTAGAAAGTAGTTTCCTTAACTGAGTCACTTTATTCCAACTAAATCCCAAATGGGTTCAGGTCCTCCACACCGGGTCGGGTATCCCGAACCCATAACCCAACACCAACGATTAGGAACGATTTTAGTTTGTGAGCTATCTAGAATTTAGATCTCATTAGCATGATCACCATCATGATTCTAAAAGCATTACTCAAAACTATGGGTTTATCACATTTAATATAACAGCACCATGTAGATAATGTAAAATGCCTTTAATAACCGAATAAGATTACAAAGTATATGCTACATCATATCAAATATGATTGGCTTGTGTGCATACTACTTTCAATCTCCCACTTGCACTAAAGCCAATCGTCATGGTATCTAATACCCTTCTTCTCTAAGTGACGATCATCCTGCTGTTTGGATAAAGCTTCAGTAAATGGATATGCAATGTTGTTCTTGAGAGTCCACTATCTCTATAGTGACTTCTTCTCTTTCAATGATTCCACTAATCAAATGAAAGTGCTGCAACACATGTTTGAATCCAAGATGAGACTTAGGAACTATTCCTAGTTCTGTGATGAACTTTTCATCCAAACAATCAACTTGCAGCTTCATTTACAGCTATATACTTTGTCTTTGTCACTAAACAAGCAACTCTTTACTGTTTGGAACCTTTCCAATTCACTGCACCACCTTTCAAGGTAACGATTTACCTTAAAGTGGATTTGTTATCGTCTTGGTCAGTCTGAAAAAACTTGAGTCTGTTTAGCCCTCTAGTTTTAATTCAATCCTACCATGAATTATGATTACATCTTCAATACCGGTTAAGTACTTAAAGATGTTTATCACTGTCTTACAGTGATCTTCTCCAGAATATGACTGATCAACATCAGGCCTAGTATATTCATTGCATACATGATAGTAACTCATGTGATCTCTCTTTCAATTGGGGACAATTTTAGAGAGATTCTCTCCATGGCTCATCATCATGAGACCTCTCTTGGAGTTTGCCATGCTAAACGCCTTTAGCATCAAATGAATATACGTTCCTTGGGTCAAGCCGAACATCCTTTTAAATCTATCTATATAGACTTATATCCCCAATTAATAGGATGCTCCTCCTAAGTCATTCATGGAGGAATGTTTAGATAATTTTATCTTTACTGATTGTAGCATTGGTGTGTTATTCCTTGTCAGTAGTATATCAACATATAATACCAAGGAATGTCACAGTGCTCCCACTGACCCTTTTGTACACACTAGGTTCATTCTCCTTTTGATAAAATCAAACTCTTTTGATTGTCTCATCAAAACGAATGTTCCATCTTTGAGAAGCTTGCTTTAATCCATTAATGGATCATTGTAGCTTAAAACACGATTTGCTTCAACCTTTGAAACAAATTCCTCTAGTTGTATCATACATACATTCTCCTCAAGTCTTCATTGAGGAAGGACGTCTCCACGTCCATTTTGCCAGATTTCGTAATAAGCTGCAGTCGCAAGTAAAATCCAAATGCACTTGAGCATTACCCAGTAATAAGGTTTTATCACAGTCAACTCCTTGACTTGAAAAACCTTTTAAACAGGTCTGGTCTTATAGGTCTCCACCTTGCCATTTGCCTCAGTCTTTCTCTTAAAAGACCCATATTCACACTCTAGGCTCTAAGCCCTTATGTGGAGTAACCAGAGTCTATACTTGGTTCTAATACATGGAGTCCATTTTGGATTTCATGGCCATCTGCCATTTATCTGAGTATCTTCTACTCATAGCCTCATCGTATATAACTGGATCATCATCCTCTATGATGCGTACCTCATCATCATCCTCTATGATAAATCCATACCTCTTAGGTATCTTCGGTACTCTTCCAGATTTACGATTCGGTTGTGGTACAATAGGTCTATCTACAGGTTCCTCGGTTCGACTTAAAGTGCTTTGTGGTTCTTGAACCCCTTCAAGATCTATTACCCTCCCACTAGCTTCTTCAATGATAAACACCTTTATCTAAGAAGGAAGCGTGTAGGATTATAGTAATAATAATACCCTAAACTTCTTTAGGATATCCCACAAATTGCACTTGTCAGATTTTTGTCCCAAACTTATCTTTGAAACCTTTTCACATAAGCTGGACAACCCCTTATCTTAACATATTTAAGACTAGGAATCCTCCCTATCCATAACCTTTATGGAGTTTTGGGGCCGGATTTTGAGGTTACCTTATCTTGTAGATATGCAGCTGTTTCTAGGGCATAACCCCAGATGGATACTAGAATGTCGGTAAAAATCATTATGGACTGCACCATGTCCAACAAGGTACAATTTCTCCTTTTAGATACACCAATCAATTATTGCGTATCAGGAGGTTTCCATTATGAGAAAATACCATTTTGAGATGATCTAGAAACTTATTGCACAAGTATACTATTCCTCGATCTGATCAAAGAATCTTAATACTTTGTCAATATGTTTCACTTCTGAATTCTTTGAACATTTCAAATGATTCAGACTTGTATTTCATCAAATACACATATTCAACTCTTTGAATGACCATCTCCTTTTCATTTATTAGTTTGTTCAATTTGCAAAATATTTTTCATGTAAGTCAAGTTTACAAAGTCTATCAAGTGATCTTTCAGTTTCAAACAAAACATTATCATTATAAATAGAACAACAATTGTTCTTAAATATAATACCAAAACCTTCCTTGTCCAACAACGGAAGTAATAATGTTTCTAAAGAGAACTGGAACATAATAACAACTTATTAACTTAATAGACTTTCCCGTAGGCAATGCTAAACTATAAGTTCCTATGGTTAATGTAGCAACCTTTGCTCCATTACAACACATAAGATTACTACTTTGTTTAGCTTTCTACTTCTGCTTAGTCTCTGCATTGGATTGCATACGTGAGAACTACAGCCGGTATCCAATACCCAAGTAGAACCTTGACTTATAGAAAAATTTATTTTATTTCAATCATGAACAAACCCATATTTGTAACCGAAGTTTCATTAAGCTTCTTCTGGTTAGCCTCTATAAGATTTTCCTTACAGTTTCCTTTCTAGTATCTAGGCTTATTGCAGTGGAAGCAAACTCCTTTGCTATCTGCATCAGTCTTGTTCTTATTGTCCTTTGTTTTTGCCTTTCCATTTACCTTCTTTGAATTGTTCTTCTTTTAAGAAGATCCTTTGGCCCTCTTCCGCTTCCTGGAAGAATCATCTACCAGTAAGACTTGGTTTTTCTTGGTTGGAAAGTCACTCTTTACAGTTTTCAACATGTTTAAGCAACTCAGGCAGGCTGACATATAGCTTGTTCATGTGGAAATTCACAACAATTTGTGAGAAAGAGTCCGGAAGTGATTGCAAGATCAAATCTTGGATCAACTCTCCATCCATTAAAACTCAGTTGTCCCAATTGTTCAATCAGATTGATCATTTTAGGACATATGTCTGTACTGTAGTGCCATTGGTCATTCTAGATCGGAAGAGCTCCCTAGATATCTGATATCTAATAGTCCTACTTTCCTCACCCTTCAACTCCTTGAAGGTGCAAGAATATAGCAGGAGCATCCATAGTTTCATGCTGACGCTGAAGCTCGTTACTCATGGATGCGAGCATGATGCATTGAGCCAACTGTGCATCATCTTGCCACTTTCTAAAAGTAGCAATTTCTTCCTTAGAGGCATTGTCTGCAACCATTACAGGAATAGACATATTAAGGACATAAGATAGCTTTTCAGCCTTGAGAACTATTCTCAAATTCTTTAACCAGTCCTTTTAATACGGTCCGATTAATTAGCATCTAATATGCTCCGCAGTGATAGTGAATTAGACATTGTACAATTCTATAAATGAATTTGTAATTTAACAACATTTTAGCATACATTCATTTTAATTAATTACCAAAATAAATTAGGTCTTTATTTTAAATTGGTATCTCCCACTATTTTCATCAAACTATATTACCCTCAATATACAGTTCGGCAAATCTAATTAAAGATTTGCTAGTGAGAATAAGGATCCCATTTCAAATGTATATAGCCTTGTGTATGCACAACAAACTATATATAAATAAATAGGTAGACAACTATTGTCAATTACATCACTATGTAACTCCTTGTATTTTGCCTCTTAGATTATAATGGTCAAGTGTGTGCACATCCGAACTAAAATAATCTAAGTTAAGTCCAACCTAGCATTTCCATATATTCGAAAGAAAAATACTGTCCTTGTGTGTGCACAACAAAACAGTATCGTTCAGTCTATGTATAAGCATCAAATGTGATAAAACAACATCTTAAATATTTAATACTCGCCTTGTGTGTGCACAACAAACTCATATTAAATATTTAATACTCTATTGCTTTACCATGCTAGAAGGCGACGTTCGATATTCCTAATATCTTTGAACACTTAGGACTTAATATAATTTCTTTGAGGGGTTTGTTATTATTTGTCTCATCTTGTTTAGCGCGCATGCACATATATATATAAAATACGCGTCATATTATTTAACATGCGAAGCATGTTGTATAATATATAATATATACATAGTAAGCATGCACATATAGAATACTATATTCTACCCGGATTGATTATGGACTTTTATTCTAGTTTGGTTCACTAGAGCCACCAAGTGAACCAAAAGGTCAAACCTAGGGTGCAAGAATTAAATTTAAATATAACTATTACATTTAAACCCGGGCTCCATTACAAACGGGTCTTCAAGCGCTCCTTGCTCCTTTGTCTCCAATTCTTCAAGTAATTCTAACTAAACCTATTACATAAACTATTTATAATAAATAGAAACCTTGATCAGCAGTCAAGGGGAGGTACATAGGAGGAAGATAGAATTTACATCAAGGAAAAACTAGAGAAGACGAGGCACGCAGACCCCATTTATAAAAACCCATTCATTCAAGCATCCACTAAAATAAATCCAATCACACATTGGTCAATAGTCCATAACCAATCCCTATTTATTATCATACATATCTCTATATGTATCAATAAATAACATTCATCTCATGAATAATAAAACTGTTCCATATATGCATTGATATCAATTAATGGGCAATTAAAAGTTTACTAGAAATCCAATTTTGAAACAAAATAAACCCCTTTATTTTAATCAAAATTTAAATCATAATAAACTTATTTATTTTATTTTATCCAATTTTGAATAAAAATAAACTCCTTTATTTTTAATCAAATTCCAAACCAAAATAAACTCCTTTATTTTAATTAACATGGAAACCAATTTCAAGTTCAAAACAAACTCTTTTATTTTAACTTAAAATTGTTGGAAAATAAAATATGTTGAATCATATTCCTTATCAAAATAAACATCTTTATTTTTAAGGAAACATGGAATCCTATTCCATGTGTGAATAAACTCCTTTATTCTAGGAAACATGGAATCCTATTCCATATGTGAATAAACTCCTTTATTCAAAACTTACATCAATTAAATAAACCATTTATTTTAATTGAAGTAAAATTATTTTTCTGGATTCTGCTGTCCGGCGCAGCTGCGCCCAGAATGAACTGGGAACCGGCGCAGCTGCGCTGAACCCCAGAGAAAACTGATTCTGGGTTTGGGCGCAGCTGCGCTCCAGAATGAACTGGAGCCGGCGCAGCTGCGCCGTGACGCTGATTCAGAAAAAATTTATTCTGCCCAAAAATTTCGATCCAATCGCATATCAAACATACATGGAATCATCATAATCGATAATTAGCACAAGGTTAGGCTCTGATACCACTGTTGGGTTTGTACATAGCGCGAATATGCAATCAAATTACATAAATAGTGCGGAAGCGCGATAAAACGGATTTTTAAATTTTTATACAAACCATCACCATGATCATCCATGTGCTCAATTATCAATTAAACGAAAGAGATAGAGATTAAGAAATTATACCCTCGTAGAACCGTGCTTCCTCGGGTACAAGTTCACCTCCAATTCCTTCGCGTTGTCCTTGAATTTCACCGATTAAATTCCTTCCTTTGATCAACGTTAGCCACCCAAGTGTTTGGCCTCTAGAGGTGATCCACCAAGGAATAATAGTTATTCAAGAAGATGGGTGTTGGCAAAACCCTAGTTTCTATCTCTATAGAAATTGCAAGTACTCTCTCTCTCCAATTCTCATGGAAGAGTGTGTAACTGTCTAACAATCTAATTGTCTGACTGTCTAACCCCAAATCATAATAAGACTCCTCTTATTTATAGATATAGGGAACCCTCCTAAACTATTTAGGATTAGGGTTTTTATTTTAATTAAACTCCTTTAATTAATTGAATTCCTAATCCAATTAGGAATTCATGAGAGAGTACTTCTATTAATTAATTCCCAATCTCTATTAGGAATTAAATAATAGTAATAGTAATAATAATAATAAGACTCCTCTTATTAATTTATATTTAATATTTCTAAAATATTAAATAATAAATATTAAGCTATTTAATTTATTCTATCTCTATAGATTAAATTAAATACACTTAACTTATTATTACGATTATGCCATTTACTTCTTAAATAAATATTTTCCTTTTGCGGTGTGACCCTTTAGGTTCTCCATATTAAACCGGTTGTGAATAAATCAATTAGAACAATTATAATCTTATTTAAATAAATAAATTAAACTATTTAATTCATTTAAATAAATAATATTTATTCTACAATAAGGGTAAGCCCCCTTAGCGATCAACGACTTTCCAGATAATATAGATTTCAACATTAATCACAAAAGAACCTTTCAGTGAATAGTTACCGTACAATTCAATCCTTCTACCATACAATGTCCCAATTAAATATAAGACATGGAATTACTGTCAAGTCTTATTTTATTTAATTATATGTATTTCGATTCTCAAATGCACAACTCTGATAATGTAAATTAGAAACTCCTTTCTAATTTCATTCTACTTTGGCCAAAGACTTCTGAGTCGTCATTTATCGAATCACATAAGACATTCTCTCCTTTTACTAGAAGTGGTAGATTCTTTGTTGATTATTCACCTATCTCCATGTATAACTTATTATACCCAATCATACCCTTTGATATACCCTAAAGGTTTTAAGGGACATGTCAAAGTATAACTCATCATACACAAGATACTATGATGATCTCAAGTCCAAGTATCACTTGTACTACTATCACTAAAGGAATTCCTATTGACAGGCGAGTAAAACTCCATTAGGTATTCCTTAGCGAGCCACGTTCAGTGAACTTATTCTCTAATAAGCACCTACATACTTGCTTTAGTGTCTCCATACAAATGATTATGAGATCAATCATCCTCTTCATAAGAGCAAGCAACGTATGTACTAATCTATCCGAATTCACTAATCCCCTTTTTAGTAATCCAACGATTAGGAACGATTTTAGTTTGTGAGCTATCTAGAATTTAGATCTCATTAGCATGATCACCATCATGATTCTAAAAGCATTACTCAAAACTATGGGTTTATCACATTTAATATAACAGCACCATGTAGATAATGTAAAATGCCTTTAATAACTGAATAAGATTACAAAGTATATGCTACATCATATCAAATATGATTGGCTTGTGTGCATACTACTTTCAGAGCTCTCTCGGCAAATCGTAGAGTTCTCTCGGCATCACAGGATCGTAGAGTCTACATAGCCAATCACTCTACGATTCCCAAAGGCTGTCTACAATCAAGTGCAGAATCGTAGAGTTGTCTCTGCTAGTGTTTTCAAAGATTAAATCAGCACTTCTGAAGAAGAACATAAGGCAAAGCATTGATGCTATCTTGGAGTTTTCAAAGTGAAATGTGAAGATCACAGTGAACGTCTGCAAGCATCAAGTCGTATCTAAAGATTGTAGAGCAGTTCAAACAAGCAACTCTACAATCACACTGACGACACTATGACTAGCAAGATCGTAAAGTCAGCACGTCAGACGAGCAACTCAGATCTAAATTGAATATTCTAAGTTGCTCATAATGGATTGCCAACATCCATATCAGTAGAATGACCTGCCCAAGACAGTTGTTGATTACTTAAATGATTTAATAGAAGAATTAAAGTCAGTGGGGGACAAACAACCATGATATGCAGAATTAAAAGGCACTATCTCTACCACTATCTTAGTACAAGCTAATGGAAGCTGACTCACCCCACTACTGCAGTCAACAAGGAATAAACTATTCCTAAGATCAGCAACACAGTTTCAACAGAAACAATAGATGCAACAGTCTCATTCCAACGGGAATATTTCAGAGACATCTATATGAGGCAAACAGATTGAAGATTAAAAAAAGCACAAACAAAAAGAAATTGAGACCTGTCAAAATATCATTCTACAATCCGAAGGGAAACATCTTGCTTCGCTACTAAGTTCATCTGAACTAATGCCTAAAGAAACTTAGTAGCTCAACACACTCTCTTAACAAAGGGTATCAGTTTCAAGACTGCTGGTCTTGAAGAGTACTCAGTGTACTGGTGATTCTAAGGCTGCGAGTCTTAGTCTACAGTGTTCCAAGTCTGCTGGACTTGACGAAGTTCAAAAGTGACCTAGAAGTTCCAAGGCTATTGGCTTTGAAGAGTACGTTGTGTACTAGAGTTCTAAGACTGCGGGTCTTGAAGGAATCTTTGTGATTCAGTTGTAACGACATCCTTAGTGGATTTGCTACTCGAGGAGTAGAACAGTGGAGTAGGAGTCTTGTGTGCTCCGAACCACTTAAAGTCTTGTCTCTATCTCTTGGCACTCCTTAACTACCATAACTGCTATAACTGTTATATCACTGCTTTATCATATCTATTATAGTTGTTCTATCTTTAAGGGGGTTTTATCAATCATATATTCCACTATGTTTAATTACTTGTTAATTAACCAAACTGATAAGTCATTCTTTTGAAAACAAGTTAAAAAGTTTTAAAGAATCTATTCAACCCCCCCATTCTAGATATCTTTTGTGCCTCTGGAAACTAACACATCTTTCTTCTAACAATGGCAGGGAGGGTAAAAGCGTCATTTCACTCCTAGGCTAAGATTCTAAGTAAAGATAACGACATTCAGAATGAGTATTCGAAGCTCCCACGATGACCTCCGAGCAACAGACTACGCAAGGAAGGACGAATGGCTAGCCGACATTTACAGAAGGAGGGTGGGTTTTTCCCTTTTTTTTTCTATCTTCCCGAATCTGGAATTGTCCAAACTTAATATCATTGTGTAGCTCTTAAAAGAACTTTCTGGAATGGTATAACACACATGCTAACTCTTCCTGGTTTGAAAGTTATGAATGTTTCAGCGCGCAGCACTAAAAACTAACTCTGTGGCATGAAAATCAAGCTAGGTGGGCCCCACCATAGCCAGCCGTAGGAGGACCTGCGGCCAACCTAGGGTCCTATATAAGGCAGTTTTTCAGCTCATTTGCAAAAAGAGGAGGAACTTTATAGAGAGAAAAATTATTTTTTAGGAAGAGAAATAGGAAAATCATCTCTAGATTCAATCTATATCTAGTTAGTTGTATCAAATCTCTTGTTAAATTAGAGTGATTCCTTCAAGATCTAAGTTCAAGGAAGCATAATTCACCATACCCAAGGTGAAAGATTTAATCTTTATGTAATTTTTGTATAGATGTAGCTTAGATCTGGTGTATTTTATCAATTGATGTGTTTAGGATTTATTTATTTTCTCATTAATGTTTCATTGAGGCTCTCCCGGCATCCTAGATTATATCTAGGGTGTGAGGATCCTATCTCTTTTTTGATAAATGACGAAATATAGCATAGATATGTAGGGAAAATAAAAACAAAACATAAAGTTAAACAAACGAAACGTCCCCACATTCCCTGGGACTCGCAACCATATCTCTTGACTTTACCCTTTTTGGGATATCTGAGGCCCGATGGTCTAATTGTTGGTGGTCATGTTGTCATCGACGCTGAAAATGGAGGCTACTTCCTTGTCGGGAATATCTTCAATGATTTCCATGACTTGATCACCATTTAGTTCGTCACATCGCTTAGGGATGCTCAAGTTGGCCCAGTCGATGAAGGGTATGAGTTCTTGGTTCTTCAGCTGGTGGGTCTCATCTTCTTTTCTTTTCTTTTGAATTCCTTCCTGACCCGGAGAGGTGTAAATGTGGAACTTTTCCTCGAACTGCTGCTGAATTTCTTACAAGAATCTCTCATTCTTGGCTTTTTCTTCAAATGAAAAGATCAATATCTCCTCCTCATCATCTGGGAGGATCGGATCAGGAGTGTGTTTGCCAACTTTGGGCATCAAGATGTCTGACAGTTGTGATGGCACTTTCTTACTAAGATTTTTAGAATCGGCGCCATGGACTTTTGGCAAGAGGATACTTGCTAACTGAGGCGGGATCCTTTTATAAGGATTCTTACGTTTTGAACCACCATAATAACCCAAACCTATTTTACCCAATTGTGTTGGTCGTTGAATCGGATAGCTGATCCTTTGGTTGTTCTTCCCCAATCCTGGCCTGGTTGGAATTGTTTTGTGATCATCTCATAGGCAACAAACATCACTTTGGGAGACACCTTTGGTTTTAGGGCTAGAGTTCCTAAAGGGCGATAATGAGCTGTACTAACTTCGCAAGCTTGAAAGCTAGCCGGCTCGATAACCTCGTCCAACCCGATCATCAGAATGTCTCCTTTAATATGAGCAGGATAGTCGAGCTATGATGATATGGTCACCAAATTCCCATTGACGATATACTTTAATTTTTGATGGAGAGTTGACGGGACAGCCTCGACCATATGAATCCACGGTCTTCCCAATAGCAGATTGTAGCCCGTTGTGATATTCAGTACTTGGAAGGAGATGTCGAAGGTGTAGGGGCTGATTTCCATAGGTAACTTGATTTCCCCTACGGTATCTCTTCTTGACCCATCGAATGCTCTGACTACTACATGACTGTTCTAGATGCGATTGGGGTTAATGTTCATTCTCTCTAGGGTATCATATGGGCAGATGTTGAGGGTCGAACCTCTGTCAATTAATACTCCACCTAGCACATATCCAGATGAAATGACAGCAATGTGTAGGGGTTTGCGATGTCCTGTTTCTTCAGCCGGTATGTCGTCCTCAGTGAAGGATATCATGTTGTTATCCAGGATGTGCCCTATCAAATGGCTGAACTTTTCGGTATCCACCATCTTGGGGAGGTATGCTTCTTCCAAGACTTTAATCAGAACTCGTCGATGGTCTTCGGATGCTAATATCAGATTGAGGATAGATACTTAGGTTGGCGCTTCCTAGAGCTTTCTTACAATCTCTACTTCATTATGTCCTATCTTTTTGAGGAACTCGACTGCCTTTTCTTCTAGCACCTTTCCATTAGGCTTTTTTACTGTTTCAGTTACTCGCTTTGGTAAATACAGAGGGTTGTTCTTTGGAAGGATTGCTGTACATTCAGGCGTTTCTTCTGATCCCATCCCATAATTTCAGGGGACTACTTTCAAACTCACAATGGGGTATTAAGGTCTGGCTATTAATACGATATGCTTGGATGCTGATATTTCCACGGGGACGTTTCCTATTTCTTTTGCCAATCCTTGGATTATGAAGGGTCCACCCTGCCCCTTGTCAAGGTCGGTGGTCATGGCCACCACTTCATCCGAACTTTACATTTCTGGTGGGTATGCCAAACCCTTCATTTCTACTTTGCTTTCCCTCACAGTTGTGATCTCAATATTGCTCGCTATCTTCAGTTCCCTGCTTTCAATGAGATTTTGGATCTTATGTTATAATGCCTAACATTCCTCCATGACATGTCCTGGTGAGTTGGAATGGTAGAGGCATATTTTGGTGGGGTCATACCTCTTTGCTCTAGGATTCGAGGGAGGCAACAATTCCGTAATCTTCTCCTTATTTATCAGCAAGTGTAGTACCACTTCCTTCGATTTATTCAAGGGAGTGAATTTTTGATCTTTTATGGGTGCTTCATAATTCATCTTTCCTTTGCTCAAAAGTTCTTGTCCATCTAATCAACCGCTCTCCTTAGAGTTCAATTATCGAGATTCTTTGGCTATTTTGTCAGCCCATCTTTCTCGTTCCCTTAGTCTGATCTGATCTTCTCTGGTTAGCAAGGTCATTTTAGAAGGAAGCGGGGTCGAATTGTCTGTCCTTTGTGCTCTTGAAATCTAACTGAAGAGTTGCCGTGTAAGCTGATGCCGATACACGACCAACTCCGCCAACTGGTTTATTTGGTGCTTAATCGTCTCTATCTCTTGCTCCATAATCTCACTTTTCTCTGGATATTCCCATCCTAGCATATTTGTTCCCCGACTTTGCGGATATTCCTTGATCCTCTTTAGATACTTGTGGTTTGGGTTTCCTCCAATGTTCCCTACCCCAATCATATTTACACCTTCTACATTATGTTATGGTAGACCGGTGTTGACGTTAGGCTGCTCGGGTTGTTTAACCACAATATCCCCCCACTCTTGATCAGGTTCTGGATCTTATATTTCAAGTGTTGTTTCCTAGAGGCACAATGGAGATCTAAAAGGGGGGTTGAATAGATCTCCAAAAACTTTGTCTTTTCAAAAACTAATTGCCAGATAATTAACAAGTTTAATTAATTTAGCACAGTGGAATATGATTGTAAAATCCCCCTTTAAGATTCACTAAAATCTTAGTTCAAATTTGATTCGTGATGATCAGTCACAGATAGATATAGCAGTTAATAACAGTTAATGACATAAAGTAAATGACACAAGATGTTTTAAGTGGTTCGGAGACTGAATAACTCCTACTCCACTCTTCTACTCTTCCACTCCACTAAGCAGGATATCCACTAAGGATGAGGTCACTACAACCATTTACAATTGAACCACTTAGGTTCCTTCAAGCCCAGCAGACTTGGATTTTAGTTACCAAGATAAGGACACTAAGACCTTTTCAAGTTTCTTCAACTTGGCAATTTTGGACCCTCAGCCCAGGACTCCTAGCCCTCTTCAAGTTTCTTCAACTTGGTAAAGTGGACACTTAGTCCCAGATCACTAAGATCTCTTCAAGTTCCTTGAACTTGGTATAATGGTCACTAAGACCAAGCGAATCACAACTGAATGCTGATTGCATTTGAGGTGCCCCTAAGCTTTGCAATGATGCTTGATTTCTTCTGGTACTTAGTAGCTTTGAACTTGTTTTGAGTCGTAAAATAGAGCTTTAAATAATCTTGCAGAGTTTTAGCTTTTTGTTCTTAGTGATTCCTATTTGGATTTGAATCCTCATGCGCCTTTTATAGACCTTCAGAAATTATCACGTTGGAGAGTTCCCGTTGGTGCATTTAATATTCTGCTCTCTGCTATTCTCTGACAACTAATTTGAGGGTAGGTAGACATATTGCTTTTGGCTTTGCAAACATCCTATCAGTCTGCAGACTCTTCTACCACACATTAGTGATGTCACATCTTCATTCTAGCTATTTCAACTTAGCTTCATATTGATCCTCTTCTCTAAATTTGAAGATGGTGAGAAATGTTCTTGACATCTTTACTATACTCTATTCTGCTCTAAAATTATCAGTCTTATGACAGTTTTGACATGCTCTTCATGCTTGACTTGATCATTGAGTTTGCTAAAGAACATAGAGTCTTGACTAGCTTTGTTCGACACCCTGCTTTACGATTGCTACAACAATTCTACGATGATCGATACATCACTACGATCTACTCTAGGATTTCTTTGTTAGCTCAACGATCTTTAGTGTTAGTAGAGTGATGAGAATAGTAGAATTAATCTTTCTATTTTGCTCTACGATTGGAACTTCATTATGGCTCTACTGTCTACTTTACGAATGAGTACTCTTTGATGCTTGGGCAGACTTTAGCAGACGTCTCCTTATTCTCTAAACACTCTTGCAGCTCTACGTTGCCGAAGACAGCTCTATGATCTAGCTGTCTCTTTGTCACTTTACAATATCAGCTGTTGTTCTACGAAATCTTGTTTACTCTACAAACTGATTTATTCTTTATGAACAGGCAGAGTACTTATTGCAATTTAGCGTTTGTAGATTCATTCCAGAGATTCCTTATGATTGGGACTATACTCAACCATTCTTTAGAGTATATCCTTCTGTGATCAACTTCTTCTTATTAGGCCTTCAGCTCATCTCCATGACTCGTAGGCGAGCTCTACGATCTGCTTTGTGCACTTCAGTGAATGAGTTGACTTTGAGGTTGTGATCACACTACGATCCAGTGGAGTGACTTTACGATCAATTTGTCCTATCGACTATACATAGAAAGCTTTATTAAGATCAACCTAACATATTTGATCTTTCTATTCTAAGTCCTTGTACATATATTTCTTAAGGACTTTACAAACTTATCATCACAAATATACATTAATTACTTTTGCATCATCAAATCATTTATCATAGAATCTAACAATCTCCTCCTATTTGATGATTATAAAACCAACAATACAATAATATTTGACAATTAAAAGAAATGCATATGCTGAATGTAAAGATATAACAAGCTACTTCTATCTTGGTTGCCAATGCTTCCTCCTGATTTTTCTTGCTTGATTGCTTGATTCTTCCCTTTCTCTTTTCTCTTGACTCCTTATCTTTTTGATTCCTTTTTCTCGTTTCTCGCTTTCTCCTTCTCCCCCTGACTCTATTCTATCTCCTTCTACTTCCCTCCTCATTCTCCCCCATTTTGGTCTTTCTTCCTCTTTTTGGCATCATCACCTTTCTTTTGCTTCTCAATAGTTCTTGGCAATGTGTTGAGACACTTCAGGATATGAACTCTGAGATGAGGAAGAAATACTTGTGGAAGCAAAGGATAGGATTTCTTGTTGTGGGGTTTGAATGAAATTTTTCATGGTCATCATTCGTAGAGTGTGAAGACTTCTACGAACCGAGAGATGGCGTATTCTTCAACAAAACATATGAGTGTGACATGTTGCTCATCATTCATAGCGATAAACTATGACATCTTTCATCATAATCAAAGATTGAAGGAGCAATTGAAGAAAAACTCGAGTTTGAATTAGAGATTGTTTGAAGGCTTCGATACTCTAAATAGAAGGGTTTATTACAGATCATCATAGTAGCATGCGATAAGGCCCTTGGAAGATTTTGAGTTATTAATTTGAGATTTGAGTATTTGGAGAAGTTTCACCTTATGAAACTTCAGTCTTTAAAAAAAATTGCCTTCCCATTTTCAGATCCTATTCTTTTAAGCATAATATGCCTTTTGATTCCTGCTGATATTGATCGTTGCGAGAGAGGAGGAACTTGATATTTATTGAGTTGCTCCCCCTCAGAATCTGAATCAATAGATTAGACAACAACTTTCTTCTTGCTCTATGTCTCTCTTTTCCTCTTCTTTGCAGTCTTGGAACTTCTTGGAATAAACTTGGACTTTGATGATTTGATGTCTTTTTCTTCTACTTTCTTCTCAAAATTTGAGGATTTCTTCTTCCATGATTATCTTATCAACAAATGTAATACCTTGATTTAGAGATCCTAAGTAACAACTGATTTCAGAGGATTCCATCCGCAGAGAAGTTCCTTTAACTTTGGTGACAATAATATCATCACCATTGGTGTCATTCAAATCGACTTCCTTCACAAGATCAGAATAACTTTGAACCTGTTTGATTCTATGCTTGTCTTCAAACACTCAGTAAATCCGACAGGTTGAATTTGCTTCAGAATGACTTTGAGCTTTTCCTTTGAATAATCAAATTTGTCAAAGCATACTTGATTGCCACTGATAACATGAAAATCTGCCATTCGATTGTTTTGCTTTAAATTTGGCATGAAAAACCTGCTTCAACATTTTCATAGGATAAAGTATCATTCTACGATCCTTTCAATTTTACAAACTGCTTTTGTTCCAAGAATCATTCTACATTGGCTCTTCACTCAACAAGCTTCAATTTCAGTCAGTCTACGATCTTCATCTACATAGTTAGAGACTTCCAAAGCTATGGTACTTAAGACTGTAAATTTAACATTCCCAACTCACTTATTAACTTATTAAACCTAGATTCATCTAATAGTTTAGTAAACACATCAACAAGTTGATTTTCAGTTGGAACAAAGTGCAAATCAATATTTTCATTTTGTACATGATCTCTAATAAAATGGTATCTAATTTCTATATGCTTTGTTCTTGAATGCATGACAAGATTATGAGTAATTGATATAACATGATGAGGACATGCCTAGCTTGGGCAAGGATGAGAGTTATGGAGTGAATTCAGTGCAAGTTCTAGTTGGACCAGTGACGAGAGCTCGGGCTAAACGCTTCAAAGAGGGGATTAACGGATTGATTCAAGAAGCTTGGAAGGATGAAGATTCCAGGATGAAGGCTTTGGAGTTAGAGTCCAATATCGTGAATATGTTACAATTGTGTATTCCAAGCCAAGAATTGGGAATTAGTCAAAAGGGCCAAAAATTCCAGCCCGGCGCGACCCGCGCCAGTTTTGTGCCTGATCCGGCGCGCCCCGCGCTGGTTATACAGGAGTATAGCGCGCCCCGCGCCATTTGTAGCGCGCCCCGCGCCGAGCCGCTTTGAAGACCTGCATACCTAGAGTGCCCCGCGCCATTCCTTTGCATTTTCAAGCGTGCCCCGCGCCGGTTACGCGGCACAGAATCCGAGGAATGCGTTTTTGAAGATTTTTATCAAATTTCTTTCCTTAATTTTTGGGATTTCAATATATTTTCATAATTCTATTGTAATTAGGATATTTTAAGATAGGATTTTGATTCCAAATCAATTGTTATTTCCTTTATGGATTCTAGGGTTTCAAAGCTAGTATAAATAAGTTTCATGCTTGTAATTCAAACAACAATTCAATAATAATCTGAGTTTATTCATACTTGAGAGTTATTCTCTACTTTTGGTTCTTTGAAGGATTTCTAAGTAATTTTCTTAGTTTTTATTTTGAGATTCATATTTAACTTATCATACAACAAACCATAGTTGTGTGTGGTGTTATTCTATCACATCATACAATCATACAGAGATTATCGTTTTCCATCTAAACGAGGGTCAAAGTGTTGTTGGTGTTCCATCCATCACGCATTCAAAATTGCTTGATCGATTATTCCAAGGTTTATCGTCTAAATTCGGGCGAGGGATTAAGGATTCGAAAGAGTTCCATCAAACTTACTTACTAGAAACGATCCGGGCAACGACCACCTCACGCAAGCGTGTCGTGGAGTCTATCATAACACTAGTATTATCCCAGAATATAGGAATTTGCTTAAGATCAAACCCATAGTCAGCTAATTGATTCTTCATCCAAAAAATTTGAGCACAACAACTTCCAGTAGCAATTTACTCTGCTTCTACAGTTGAAGTTGAAACCGAATTTTACTTCTTGCTGAACCATGAGAGAAGTCTATTCCGTAGCATTTGAAATGTGTCACTAGTGCTTTTCCTGTCAATCTTGCATACTATAAAATCTGCATTTGAATACCCTATTAGATCAAAGGGAGACTCCTTGCTACAAGAAAGTTGGGCAATGGCGACAGTACGGGGTCGTCGCCATAGAACCGAAAGTCGTCGTCATATGCTATGCCGACGGTACCCCCACCATAGCCGATAGCGTTGCAGCCATATACTTATGTCGATGTTATGATACCCCTATGCCGACGGGTCTATCGTCGCCACACAATTTTTGCCACTTAGCTTTAGAACCCAAATGTTGACGGTCTCGTCCCTAACACCAACGGATCCCTACCGTCGCTATATGAATTTTTGGCGCGAATGTCTGTTTACTATAGCGACGGTCCAGACCTTCGCTATATGAATTTTTGGCGCGAATGTCTGGGTTCTATAGCGACGGTCCTGACCGTCGTTATAACCTTTTTAGATTTAAAAAAAAATAACTAGTGATGCACATATTTATTAAACAATCATAATACAAAATAAAATAAAACATAAAAAAAATTATATATATCACGCATTTAAAATTCGGGCGAGGGATTAAGGATTCGATAGTGCTGTTGGTGTTCCATCCATCACGCATTCAAAATTGCTTGATCGACTATTCCAAGGTTTATCGTCTAAATTCGGGCGAGGGATTAAGGATTCGAAAGAGTTCCATCAAACTTACTTACTAGAAACGATCCAGGCGACGACCACCTCACGCAAGTGTGCCGTGGAGTCTATCATTTGGTATCAGAGCTGCGTTATCTAGCTAAGTATCTATCTTTATTGTTTTCGTTGAAGTTGTGAGTAAAAAAAAAGAGTATAGAAAATTTTATTATTGCAATTATTTCAATTTGTTCGTAGAATTCGATTTCAATTCCGTAATCGAGATTGTTGCTACTTTTATTCATATTGACTAATTGTTCGTGATAAGTTATTTTTGAATTGATTAGTAAAACCGATAATTTTTCTAGGTAAATTCGAAAAGAACCTATTAGAGAGAATAATTAGAGGTAAAAGGCTTAGTGGTGAGATCAATTGAGGGAAAAAGTGTAACGAATGCAATTTTTATGATTGAATAAAAATATTTATTGAGTTATATAAATATTTTTATTAATTTATTGAGTTAAATGTGGGTATTTGTTGAGTTTAATAATGTTAAATATTATTTGAATGTGATTTGTTATGTTTATTCTAATTTAATTTAATGATTAAATTAGATGATGAAAAGGTTTATTTGAATAAATAATTTATTTGAATAAGAGAATTTATTTGGTATTATTGTTATTTGTTAAATGAAATTATTATTTGAGTTAATTATATTTAATTGAATTTATTTAATAATAAGTTCAATTGAATTAAATGTGTGACATTTTAAACTATATGTTATATTGGTTTATTAAAATAAATGAAAGGAGTTTTAATTTAGTTTTTCCAAACTAGGCCTTATGACCTTTGGTTGGAAAAATGAGTTATTTTAATTGTGTTTTACCAAACAAGACATAAGAATAATAGGTTATTCTTATTAATAATTGCCAAAAATAGCCTTATGGCTTTTGAATTTTATAACTGATGAATTAAGTTAGATTATACGTTATTATATTAAGTATCAGTTTTATTATTTTAAATTAACAGTTTTTATTCCAATAGTTTTATTTTACGTCAGTTGAAAGAAAGAAAAGAAAAGAGAAGAACAGAGTTTGAGAGAAAGAAAGAAAAAGAGAAAGAAGAACTCTGTGAATTTGAGAGTTGAGAGAAAAGAGAGAAAATTGTGAGAGAAGCTTGGAGATTGGAGTAAGAATTCAAGCAAGGAAGCTTAATCAAACTTTCTAAGAATTAGAAGGTATAAACTCTTACTGTATTTTATTTTTTTAGTTCTCTGTATATTATTTACTTGCTTAAAACATGAATTACTTGGTTATAATTGTTAGAAAACATGTGTTAGATGATTATGTAATGATTATAGATTAATTGGAATGATTAATCCATAAAAGCATGTTTAGAATAGAGTTTTTGAGTTTTACAGAGTTTATTTTCATGAGTGGTATATATGTATGAAGTTAATATTCAAATAGATTGTTAATTGGTAAAATTAACATTTGTTTATGATTATTTGATGAAAAGCAAGAATATTGCAAGAAGAATGGTTTAAATTGGTTGAAAAGTGAATTTACAGAGTTTAATTTCATAAGAACGGTTGAAACTTGATGTTTGGTTTTAACAGTGAATTTTTGGTTTTAAATTAGTTGTTTATGTGTTAGAATGATTAAAATGTTTACAGAACATGTTAGGTAAATGTTTTATATCATATATGATGTCTGGGTATGTGTAATTTGTTTTCTGGATGGTAGAATTCGGAAAAATTTGGCCAAATTTGGCCTAAGTTTTCACTGTTCGCGAACTGTAGGAGACGACTGCCGGGTGTCTCGCCCCGGCGAGAAAATAAGCTGTTAAACTTCGCCCCGGCGAAGTCTCGCCCCGGCGAGAAATTTGTTAAGGAAAACCTCGCCCCGACGAGAGCTCGCCCCGGCAAGAAAAATTTAAAAGGGAATTCTCGCCCCGGCGAGAATCACTGCTGGATAAAAAAAAATTATTATTATGTATTCTTTTCTTGGTAGCTATGGTGTATCATTGTATGCATAATTAAACTGTTATATATGTGACTAAAGTATTGTCAAGATGGTTGCTAAACTAGTACTTGTTGACTACGGTTTGCTAAATGAGATGTTATAATAAAAAGGATAAGAACTAGCTTAAAGTGTATATTATTTTGTAATTAATTATGTTACTATTTTATAATTAAATGTTTAGGTTGTTTAAGGATCGTGAATTACTTAAATTTGTAATCTACGCTTGAGGCAAGTTTCCTTATCTCAACTTATTACTTTTACGTTGAGCAAGTTTTCCTATATCGAACTTGTTAATTATTCAATACAAGTTTATTTATATTGAGCAAGTTTATGGACCTTAGCTTATTATTATTCAAGCAAGGTTATTATCATGATTATATACTTAAGTTTTATTCCAATCATTGTTTGTTATTCAAACTTCGAGTATAGTTTCTATTGAACAAACTCTATTGATGAGTTAGACTAGCAAACCCTTATTGATTCAGCTAGTCCTTAGTTGATGAGCGATTTCAAAGACTTAGAATATTTTCTATACTTGTTCCAAGCCAAGTTCCTTTTGGTACGGATTCAGACGATAAACTGAGATGAACAACCCTATTATAGGGGATTACTTACGCGACAGCGTTAAAATGTTTGTGCACAATACATTGTACAAAGGGCTGATCCCCCTGAGTACGAGATGTTGGTCCATAGTCTATATGACTGTTAAAGGTTACAGTAGAAATACTTGTTAACCTAGGACATAGTTCGAGGTCTTGTGACCCTCAGATATAGTTTCTAAATCTCGAAATCTATTTTCCTTGAATCGAGCATTCTAACAAGCTTTTAGACTTTGATCATTTATTGACTAAGATTCAGAAAATTATTATTCCTCAATTGAAATCTATCTCATTGAAATATTATTGTTATCGTACCTGTGAGCAATTGTTTGCTCACTCTTGCACTAAACATTGCAGCTAAGCCAGAAAAGTCGGACGAGCCGTCCACGAGCAAAGGCAAGGGCAAGATGCATAAATAGCTAATGACCTGCTATTTACTTGATGACTATTTGTAACAAGACTTATTTAAATTATGTTTTATTCCGCATTTGATGTATTAAGGTTAAGATAACCTGGGATTTGATTATTTAATAGTTTGGAGATGTAACCCATTTTGGGAAGATGTTGAAAGTAGTATGCACACAAGCCAATCATATTTGATATGATGTAGCATATACTTTCTAATCTTATTCATTTATTAATAAAGGAATTGATTTTCTTAAAAGGCATTTTATATTATCTACATAGTGTTGTTATATTAAATGTGATAAACCCATAGTTTTGAGCAATGCTTTTAGAATCATGATGGTGATCATGCTAATGAGATCTAAATTCTAGATAGCTCACAAACTAAAAATTGTTCCTAATCATTGGTGTAGACACCCAAATTTTGCACTTCGTATACTAACCTTGACAGGAGGGCAAATTCGTCAAATGGATCGGCCTGCGAGAGCAAAAGATGGAAAAAATACGAACACTCGACGCCACCATGATAATTTGCAGCCGAAATCGACATGACAGCAAGGCTATCCGAATTTGGCATTCTCGGAAGGTGTGGCGCGCTTCCCGGAAATTCCCGGACTGCAGAATACGAGCCTGTCAGCGAAAACCAACATTGCGGCACGAAAATCGAGGCGTGGCACGAAAATCGAGAAAGTCAAGCCCGCCAGCCGCGGATAGATCTGCGGCCAAATGAGTGCGCCTTTCTGGAAAGTCAGATCCCGAAAACCGGGCTGAGTGGCGAGCCAGCTGGCCAGCCGCAGATCCATCTGCGGCCAGCCGCAGATAGATCTGCGGCTGGCTTTGGCCAGTCTATTTAAACTCAGCTTCGGACAGTATACAGAAGGTTGAGCAGTTTGGCGGAAGAAGAAGGAAATCAGCAGCAGTTTTAGCTCGGAAATAGGGAGAAATAGCACAAATTCTTGCAACAATTGAGAGGAAAAAGAGAGGAAGTTCCTTTGTTGTTAGATTATATCAATACATCTCATATTTCAATCAAACACACAAGTTTCTACACAATTTTGGTATCATTTGCAAGGTGAAAATCTCATTATTTTTGCAACTTCTATCATGTCATTTGGCTAAATTTAATTGCAATTTTCAAGAATATTGTTGAACAATCATGGATTAGGGATTATTGGTGAGGGTTCCATTGGAATAAGATTCTTCCTAATAATCCGATGATATCTAATTGATGAAATTTCTAGCTTATTTATGGGTATATATTAGGCGTAGCTTGATTGATTGTATTTTTAGGATGTGTTAGGCAATCTACGTTGTTGTTATTGTAGTATTCATTTTATGAGTATGTAGTAATCGTGGTTGTGAGCCTAGGAGCGCGACCCCGTGGTCCAAATCCGATGATGGACGTTTTGATGTATGCGATAGATTCAATATGCTCGTTTTGTAACATGTAACCATTGGGCCTTAAAACGACGCTAAGGCGAGGATCGGGTTTAAGGCCCCGTAATAGTAAAATATGTGATTGTTGGCGTTAGGGGATATTTTGATGGCTTACATGCCCACGAATAGCCCCCTACGCATTTGATATTTAGTTTGATTTGTAACACCCAACAAAAGGATTTCAAAGCCAAAACAATCAAGATTTTGCTAAAATTAATCAAAGTAGGATATTAGCATCACGAGGCTAAAAATTGGAAGTGCTAATGAAAGTCGATTCCTATTTTACGAGAAAGCCAAAAGGAAGTTGTTTCTAAATGTCACAAAAATTGGTTTTATAAAGAGAAATAAACATTTTACTAAACCTTGATACATAGGGCGAAAGAGATTCTAGAAATTGCCTACCATTTATGAAAGCAACGTATAAATCTCGATTCCTATTTTGGCTAAGGTTTAACAAACTCGTGTTTTACCAAAACAAACACTTAATAAAAATCTCATAGCTTTTGTCAATTTAAAATCAAATCTTTCTCAATAAGAAAATAAGGCTTTCTCGTAAACACCGAAAAGACATTTCTAAGCACTCTCAAAACTAAAGCACTATTTTCCCTAAGAAATCCAAATGATTCTTTCATACAAACTCACCACAACATTCATTTAGGCACACACACACACACACGCACGCATATACGTTTCATGAATTAAAGGATAGGAAAAGCATCAAGATTGCGGTAACCGTGTTTCACGGAAGTCGAGGGGTGCCTAACACCTTCCCCTCACTTAAGCAAGCCCCCGAACTCTATGAATCTCGATTCGCAGACCAATTAATTCGGAGTCACATATGAGCCAGCGATTTATAAAAAACGAAAACTCGGATGAGTTGGTACATCCATTTCAAATATACCAACTGGCGACTCTGGTTAATTGGCTCATCATAAAAAACGATCTTTCAAAACCCCGTCGACCTCAATGCCGACCTTTTCCAAAAAGAAAATCATCTAAATCGAAAGGCTAAAATTGGAAAAGATTAGGAGAGACAAAAAACCCGGCGTCGACAGCTGGCGACTCTGCTGGGGACCATTAGAGGGCTTAAGCCGCGTCAGGTCTTGGTGCTATCCTATCCTTTAAAATTTATAAATGTGTATGTGCGTGCGACATTTTGACTTCTTTTCATTGTTGTGTGAATGTGTGTTGTTGTCCAATGAATGAATGATTGAATGGGTTTGCTTTACTTCAAAGTAATCATTTGCATACGGTGAGGACGATGAATGTGAATGTATGTTGAGAGAGTACCTCCTCCTGAGGCGAACCCGTCGGTTGCTTATTACTGGACTCGATGGGGCTGCTCCCCGGAGATGGCTCAGGAAACGCACCACTCAAATCCGCTCCAATCGAAAGGGCTCAAACGAGTAGATTGCGAAGATTTGGGAACCTTCATGCCGAAAAGCCCGCGAGAGTAACCCTAGGGTAGGTCAGCCTCAGATTAACCCAACGCAGGAAAAGTCTCTTCATGCCTTTTACGTTTATATGTCTAAATGTCATGATCTCATTCAATATTCATACATCCCTTTTCTGTGTCGAAAGAGATTACTAACCGCTGTGAATTGCAGGGAATAGTTGGGGGAGCATAATAAAGCATGTTTAGCATTGGTTATGGCACTAAAGGACTACTAACTTTCTCTTTTGCAGGGAAAGATTAAAAAAAAAAAAAAAACCCAAAAAACACACAAAAATTACAGTTTTAGCATGCATCCATTTTGCGTTTCCCCAAGACTAAACTTCGAACCATTGTCTCTGCAGGATTGCTCCTCAAACCCGTTCGCAGTCTAAGAAAGCCCAAAATTCTACATCTGAAATGGCTGATATTCCTAATCATAGTTCCATATCTCGGGAAGAGTTTGATGACTTCAAAAAACAGATGATGGAAATGGCCACGATGCTAAAGGAACAGTTCTTAATCAGACAGGATCCGGCAAACCAGGGATCGCATAATGTTCCACCACCAGGGGATGATCAGAATCCTCCTAAAAATGGTACAAACTTGCTTAAAGAGGACCAACCCCGACTCAAGGACGAGCCAGTCATCCCAAAGCCCGTTCCCGTACCTAGCAGGACAGTGATTACTATCCCAGAAGAAGGGGACAATGACGACCTTCGGAGAAAAATGAAACACATGGAGGAGACCATCCAATCTCTAAGGGGCATAGGCTCCCTGGGCAGGGTTAATTATTCGGATCTATGTATTTTCCCCGGAGCCAGATATCCAGAAAAGTTCAAAGTTCCCGAGTTTGAAAAATACAATGGAAAGGGAGACCCCTATACACACTTGAAAATATACATTGGAGAACTCGGGTCTTATGCCGAAGACGAGGGGTTAAGAATGCAGCTATTCCAGAAAAGCTTAACAGGGGAGGCAAGAATCTGGTATGCCCGCCTCGACAACGCCCGAATCCACAACTGGGAGGAATTGGCCCATACCTTCTTAACCCAATACAGCTTTCAGGCCCAGATGGCTCTTGACAGGTACCAAATGACAAAGGTTAAAAAACAGCCTAGGGAATCCTTCAGGGAATATGCGCAACGATGGAGGGGCATGGCCGCACAGGTAACCCCCCCGATGAGCGAATCAGAGATGGTAATGACCTTTGTAGACATTCAGGAGGCACCGTATTATGAGCGGGTCATCTCGGGGATTGGAAGACCCTTTGCTGAAATGATTAAACATGGAGAGATGGTTGACATGGGGTTGAAATCGGGTAAAATCCGGGATCTTACTGCTTTAGAAACTGCTGCCGAGCAAATACAGAATGGAAACTACGGTAGCACTTCCCGGAGGGTCCCAAAAGAAAAAGGAGGAGGATGTCTCCCTCATCCTACAGGGGTCATCCAGAAAAGCAGAAGGTCATCCTCCGGTGCAGGTGCAGAGGGGAGGGCCATCCCGACAGCCAAACTTCACAGATCAAAGGGCAGAGGGGCGAAAAAGATATGAGGCCTCGCAGAATCGAGTATTCACCCCGCTCGGGGAGCCGCTTGAACGGGTACTAGCGGTATTAGTAGCCCAAAAGAAAATAGTTGGTCTGGCACCACCGAGTGACCCAAAGGGTAGAAGGTTTGACCCGAGCAAGCGATGTGCATACCACTCCAGTTCCCCTGGCCATGATACACAAGATTGCTGGACGTTGAAGCATCGAATCCAAAACATGATAGACAGTGGGGAAATTGTGGTGGAACAACCGGACTCCCCGAATGTTAAAGCAAATCCCCTGCCAAGACATGATGGAGGGGGAGTTAATGCGACGGAGGCAAGTGAGGCTGGGGGGCCGCCAAGGTTGAACTATGTGCAGAAAATTGAGGAATTGATCAACGTGATACATGATCATGGGAGTGCACGGGGAGCGCCCATCAGGTTGATAGGGATAAGTACAAATGGCATGGAAAGACCTGTCAAGTTGACAGCCCCGAGGCCCATCATCCTTGCAGCAAGGCCGCAACTCCCTATCAATAGTCTGAAGACTGTACCCTGGAATTATGGGGGAATACCAGAGGAAGCGGCCAGTTGTGCTTCCGTGACGACCAAGGGGAACCCCTTATATCTTCCCGGGCGAGTCCTTGAGAGCCAAAAGAGAAAAAATGAAGAGGTTTCCGAGGAAAGGGCCATAGAGTTTTTGAAAAGGATGGATCACCCAGAAACGAGGGGGATCCAGATTTTAAATGAGGAATCAACCCTAACATCAGTCATGGATTTGGTGTTGTCATCCAGTGAGCATTGCAAAACCCTGATGAAGGTTCTGGAGGAGGCATTTGTGTCCAAAGAAATTAGTGAGGAGGGTTTCGGCCAGCTGGTAGGCCACTTATTGGAAAGCGATGCAATATCCTTTACGGATGAGGACATTCCCAAAGAGGGAAGGGGGGCACCGAAAAAAAACCGCTACACATCGCGGTAATCTCCTCAGGATATGTCATGAATGGGGTGCTGATCGACGGGGGATCGGCATTGAAATATATGTCCTCTCAGTACGCTGAAGAAAATGAACATCAGTCCCAAGCGCCTGCGGGCCAGTCATGTGGTGGTTCGGGCTTTTGACGGATCCCGGAGGGATACCATCGGAGAGATAGAATTGCCAGTGGAGATAGGGCCCTGTACTTTCGATATATCCTTCCAAGTCCTAGATATTACGGCAAGCTACAACCTGCTGTTAGGGAGGCCGTGGATACACATGGCCGGGGCAGTTCCTTCCACGCTCCACCAACAAATCAAGTTGATCATCGATGGGAATCTGGTAACAATCTCGGCCGAATGTGATGACCCTTCTCCTCCCAGGAGTGGCCTACCAGTAATCAATGTGGATGAGTCAGCGGCGCCTGCCAGCTTTCAAGCACTAGAGATTAGCACTCCCCATTATAGATGCCTGGGAGCTCCAGCTGTGAAACCAAGGGTCTCTCCGGAACTCACCTTTGTGGCAAGGGAAATGATTAAAATGAACTTCCAACCTGGACAGGGACTAGGGAAAAGCAGTCAGGGAATCACCGAGCCCATCCACCTACCACAGCAGATAGGCAAAGCAGGATTGGGATACCATGTTGGCGCAGTACGGGGACACCGTCAGGGTGCGACTCCGATTCGACTAGTTGGCAGTCCAGTGACCAAAGTCGACAATAAGCAGGGGATCAGCGAACCTGTGATTGGGGCAGGGAATGAAGAGTTAACCCCCACACGTAATGAGTCGGCCCGGAGGGAAAGTTTCCTGCGGGAGGTCGCAAAAGAGTTTGAAACCAAATGCTATATCCCCGGACAATCAACAAGCAGTAAGGAGGGGACGAATGTTATTACACCACCGGGAGCCCAACAAGTTGTGCCTGTCATCGATTGGGCAGGGCTGATTATTCCTGGAGAAGATATGGAGAAGGACTCAGGCGACGTATCCGTAATCATCGGGGAGGTGTCCGATGTGAGGCCCTCCTTTATCCAGCGCATTTCATCTGACCTGACCATCGATAATTGGACCCAGAAACCAGTGATATCCAAACAAGGGTAAAGCTCGACGTCAGGGTGGTTAACCCTAGAGGATGGGGGAATGAAGAAGTTTTATTTTGTTGTTGTTTTATTTCTGCATAATTGTGTCGTTTCTTCGTGTTATTTGAAATTGCGATCGTCGTGAAAAATGATTTATATATGACAAATATTTTGTTTCATGTCAGGTGTACCCATTTGAGTAATCCTTGCCTAACAAATGGTCTTTCAAATTTGAATGATGATTATGATTTTGACATTGAGCTGGATTTCGATTTAATGGGCATTGAACAAGACGAGACAGATTACGACGACGCACCTGACGAGATCAAAGGATGGGTCGAGGATAAACCCAAACCCAACTTGGACCAAACCATCACCGTTGATATTGGAACCCCTGACAAGCCAAAGGAACTCAAGATAGGGACGGACCTTACCCCCAGCCAAAAAGCAGAAATAATTGAGTTACTAAGCCAATATGAGGATGTCTTTGCCTGGTCGCACGAGGATATGATCGGATTGTCCACCGACATTGTGGTGCACCGGTTACCCATCAAGGAGGGTTTTCAGGCCTGTCAAGCAGAAACTAAGAAAGTTGAAACCTGAGTGGAGCTTAAAAGTGAAGGAAGAGATCATCAAACAGTTCAGGGCGGGAATCATTATGGTGTCCACTTACCCGGAATGGCTATCCAATGTGGTCCCAGTGGCTAAACCTGGAGGAAAGGTGAGGGTATGCGTGGACTACAGAGATCTAAACAAGGCCAGTCTCAAGGACAACTTCCCGGTGCCTTTCATACACATCCTGGTGGATAACACAGCCCAGTACGAAATGTACTCTTTTGTGGATTGCTTCGCAGGATATCATCAGATAATGGTGGCGGAGGAAGATCGGGAAAAGACCGCATTCATCACCCCCTGGGGCACTTTCTGCTATAGACGACTGGCTTTCGGTCTCACAAATGCAGGGGCTACTTATCAGAGAGCCATGATGGCCTTGTTCCACGATATGATGCACAAGGAGATAGAGGTCTACGTGGATGACATTATTGTGAAATCAAAGGTAGAATCCGATCATATAACTCATCTTAAAAGGCTATTTGATCGACTCAGAAAGTATAATTTGAAACTCAACCCAGCCAAGTGTGCTTTCGGAGTGCAGTCAGGCAAGCTCTTGGGATTCCTGGTTAGTGATCGGGGCATTGAGTTGGATCCAGCAAAGATTAAGGCCATTGTGGATATGCCGGCACCCCACACAGAGAAGGAGATAAGAGGATTCCTGGGGAGAATAAACTTCATCAGCCGTTTTATATCCCACTTGACGACTACATGTGAGCCGATTTTTAAACTGTTAAGAAAAGGGGTGTCCCAAGAATGGAAATGAGCAATGTCAGAGGGCGTTTCAGACCATTAAGAAACAATTGACGGAGGCACCAGTGCTGGTACCCCCGAAGGATGGGATCCCTCTGTTTATGTATATATCGGTAAATGCCATCGCGATGGGATGTATGTTGGGACAGAAAAATGAGGCGGGAAAAGAGCAGGCCATCTATTACCTCAGCAAAAGATTTAGCCAATGTGAGCAGAATTACACTCCCATTGAGAAGACCTGTTGTGCTCTGGCCTGGGCTGCAGGGAGATTACAGCACTACCTCCATGGGCATACAACGTACCTGATATCAAGAATGGATCCCCTGAAATATATTTTCGAAAGGCCCATGCTGAATTGTCGACTATCAAGATGGCAGTTAATTTTACAACAGTTCGACATGGTGTACGTGACCCAGAAGGCCATGAAAGGGCAGGGAATTGCAGATCAGTTGGCAGAAGCCCCGGCAGGAGGGATGGAGCCGTTAGAAACTCCTCTCCCGGGCGAGGATATATTTTGGGTATCGCGCGAAAAATGTGATGACGAGGGACAATTTTGGAAGCTGTATTTTGATGGTGCCATGAATGCCGAGGGGGCAGGAGCCGGAGCGGTCCTAGTCTCTATCACCGGAGAACAATACCCCGTGGCCACTAAACTTCGTTTCAGCAATTCGAACACAACACCGCTGAATACGAGGGGTGTATCTTGGGACTCCGATTGGCCCGTGACATGGGAGTAAAAAGACTAGCGGTGTTCGGGGATTCAGAATTGGTAATCAGACAAGCAATCGGGGTATACAACACTAAGGAGCTTCGGTTACTTCCATACCATCGTTGTGTCACCCAGCTCATGCAAGAGTTCGAAGATATCGCCTTCCGCCATATTCCTCGGGGACGAAATGATTTTGCCGATGCATTGGCGACTTTGGCTTCCTTAATCCACGTGGTCAAGAGTAGGGACAGTCCACAGATTGAGATCACCGTACAGAATGCCCCGGCATATGAGGAAAATGTGGCAGTGTTATCAAACGAGGTGGTGTTGACAAGGCAGCCCTGGTATCACGACATCAGGGAATATCTGAGAGACAGATCCCTTCCCGATCAGGCAAATCGGACTGAAAGGATGAGAATCCAAAGGATGGCCATGAAATTTTACCTGAGTGGGGATTCACTCTACAAGAGGGATGCTGGGTTGGGACTGTTGCAGTGCGTAGATGAAACACAGGCCCGAAAGATTATGAATGAAATACATGGTGGAGTGTGTGGGCCCCATATGAGTGGACCGATGCTTGCCAAAAAGATTTTGAGGACAGGGCATTATTGGTTGACGCTGAGGGCCGATTGCGAAGATCATGTCAAACGATGTTATCAATGTCAGGCGCACGGTAATGTGATCCATACGCCTCCCAATGAACTACACTGTATGACCTCCCCGTGGCCATTTTCAATGTGGGGAATGGATGTAATCGGACCAATAGAGCCCAAGGCAAGCAACGGGCACCGATTCATCTTCGTCATGATCGATTACTTCACCAAATGGGTAGAAGCAGCTTCTTTCCCCAAAGTAACTCAGGAGGTCATCGTCGGGTTCATCAGGAATAATGTCATTTGTCGATACGGGTAGCCTGAGGTTTTGGTCTCTGACAATGCCAAGAATTTAAACAACGCCCTCATGAGGGGACTGTGTGACCAGTTCAAGATCAAGCACCTCAATTCCGTCATTTACCGTCCTAAGATGAATGGGGCAGTGGAGGCTGCAAACAAAAACATCAAGAAAATCATGGCCAAAATGTCTGCTAATCATCGGGGATGGCCGGATTTATTACCCCTCACCCTGCTGGCCTACCGGACGTCAACGCGTACGTCTACCGGGGCAACCCCTTACGCTTTGGTATATGGAATGGAGGCTGTTCTACCAGTTGAGGTTGAGATGGCATCCCTCAGAGTAGTGATCGATGCTCAGATAAGCGAGGAGGATTGGATGAAAAATCGATACGACCAATTGGCCCTAATTGATGAAAGGAGGGTGGCTGCTGTTTGGCACGGCCAGCTATATCAACAGAGGATCTCCCGATCATACGACAAAAGGATCAGGCCTCGGAAATTCAAGGAGAATGACCTGGTGCTAAAGAGAGTCATGTCTTGTCAGGACGAAGCCAGGGGGAAGTTTGCCCCGAATTGGGAAGGACCATTCGTGATTAAGAAAGTGCTATCCGGAGGAGCCCTCATATTGCAGGAAATGGATGGTGAGGTATTTCCACAACCCCTCAATGCTGACTCGGTGAAGCGGTTCTACGCTTAAATCATCAGTTCTGTTTTTCCTTTGAGAGCGAACTACGTAGGACCTGATCTCCCAACTTGTGGGGGTACGTAGGCAGCCATCATGGCGCGGTCCGATCCTTTAAAAAATAATCCTTTCCCTAACCAAAACCAATTTTCGATAGCCAGATAAAACCTTCCTACACCCTCAAAACCTTCCCGAAACCAACTGCCTAACCAGTTTCATCCCAGAATACATACCCTGATCCAACCCAAACAGTTGTCCAAAATCTGAGATTCAATCCGACGAAATCAAAAGGTGTGCGGCAATATCTGTCAAATCTCCATCAAGTCTTGAGGAAAGAAAGAAGGCGAAATGTCAAAATCATGGTCAGTTGGATAAAATGATGATCCAATGGATGGCAATGATACGATAAAAGGGGAAAATGACTAAATTTAAATGCATGTCTATATATATAAGTCATTTTATTACAAGATTTCTCTTTCAATAACTGATGAAACCAACATAGTCTATGCAGGAAATAAAATAATCTACAAATCTGAAACTAGCCGAAACAGGATGGACAGGGTGGTGGATAGATCTGAAGCATCAGCATCTCCTGCAATCTGCTGCCCCATCATAGCAATACGATCCAGTAGAGCAGTAGCTCGGCTGACAGTCCCAAAATGAGCATCTACCACTGCCCTGGTCTGAAATACGATGGCCTCTCTATCAGCAATGGCAGCATCTCTAGCCCGAATGGCCTCATCCCTCTCGGCAAGGGCGGCATCCCTCTCGGCTTCAGTAGTAATCAGGGCCAGGCGGAGTCGGGAATCCTCAGCGACCCGACTCGGGGCAGAATCGGCTGAAATGGAATGGTCTGTGGTATCTTCTGTGAAAATCACTCCAGAGTCATCAAAGGCCCCAGTCCGACTCAAACTAGCCGAATCCAGGTCTCCACGCAACCACTGTACGTAGGCAAATGTCTGGATGTGACAGCTCGCACTATATTCGGCAAAGATCCTGCGATCCCAAAGCTCGTATACCTGCAATAGATCCCTCTCTGTACAGGATGATATAAGGAATCGGTATGCGGCTGCACCCGCGAAGGGGTGTAAATCCTGTGTCTGATCAAACTGCCCCATAACCGCCAGGGGATGATAGGTCGTCACGCCCCTTAACCCAGCAATGGGAATGAAATCCATGCCAGGCACATGAGTCAAGAAGCTCATGAAGGAGCAATAGCCCGAGTAAACCAATAGATGAAAGGGGTCCTCAATGATAGACAAAAATGATGTCCAGGAGGCCACATCAGTACAACTCACGGGACGAAACGAAAACTGCGCGGCTATGTTGTGACTGAAGCAAAACCCTTGGCGGCGGAAGTGGCCGATGGGACTAAGATGACTCATGAACCACACATACAGCAAAGTCGAGCTCCCTCTGAAGGCTCTGCCTCGGAAGGACTGGCAATATGTGGCTGACATATAGGTATCCGCCAATATCATAGGAAGAATGGTATGATCCTCCCGAAGGGCTCGAACGGCCGCCACAATCCGCATGTCCAAATGATCGGATCCTGCAGGCAAATACAAAACTGAGATGACACAGGCCATCAGGACATCCACTCTCAAGGCGCCCCAGCGCTCCTCGGACACGGAAAAATCACCGAAGAAAAGTCGAAAACCGTCAGGTGAGCCAAATCGGTCAATGAAGAACTGAAGGGGAACCATATGGTGCGATGTGATCACCGGCAACAGGACAGCCTTTCGCAAACCAGTGAAAGTCAAGAATTGACGGCGCATGGAACCAACTGTGACCCTAGCACAAGGCCTATCCAGGGGCAGGCCGGTGAAGCGAGCATACTCCTCGAGGGTGGGGGTCAGCTCTACTGTCCCTAACCTAAACACCTGACGGGCAGGGGCCCAATAGCTCAGAAGACCATCCACGAAGCCCGCTGGCGCCTGAAAGGTCAATAAGGACCAAGAATGTCCCAAAAGACCGTCTGCGGTAGTCCTATCGGCCGGCAGTAAATTGTCCAACCAGCGGAAAAGGCTGCCAACCAACCCTGTGGGAGGGGCGGAATCCAAACGGACCATGGCATCTGAGGACAACATCTGTAGAAAAATAGTATCAAAAGGACTGTACAGGGGTCATTCTCTATCCATAAATAAAAGAGCATGCATCATACAGTTAATAATAAAACAGGTGAATCCCATAAAATGAAAAAGAAAACTGTGCATAAATAAATAAATGAGTTCAGTACATAGTGCGTAAATGAAAAAGAAATCTAAGCAGGTGCCGATACAAAAGGCCCTATCCTATCCTGGTCTAAATAAAATCAGTATCATCTATGAAAGCAGGATCCTCGAACTGATCCCCTGGAGTCGTCGAGCTCGGAGGACCAAAGTTCATATCAGGGATGTAGGGATGCGCTGTGGCATCAGATGAACTCGGGCCTGCATCATAACCTGCACCGTCAGGATCGTAGGTGTAAGCCTCCTCCGGGGTCCGGCCCAACCCCCGAATAAACAGCGACAACTGATCTACCTGACGGGTCAATGTGGCGATCTGCTCAGCGTGGGTAGGGGTCCGAACACAGGCAGCCCAATCGGTCATCGTAACCGAGCTTGGAACCATGTCTCCAAGAAAGAAAGTGGCCCGAGTCTGGGGACCGATGGTACGAGGTACCCACCAAGTCCTGAAAGCCTCACTCGTACTGGGGCCTGTGGAAAGCATCCGACCGTCCTCCCCGGCGAGCATGATCTCCGAGGGTTGAGAATCCAGCGGCCAGAAAGTAGTGAAAGAAAGGGAGTGCGGGATGCGGATCTCCCCAGTGACGCATCTGAATGCGCGCTCTCCCAGATACATCACCCAGCCTCCAACACTCTGCAAAGTGAGGCGACGGGTGGAAAGCTCGAACTCCGGGCCGGAAGGATGCCCGTCAGCAAACCCCACAGTCAGATGATCGGAGAGGTAGGGAATCCAGACGACGTCGGCAGCCGTGATCAACTCCAGCTGAATACGACAATGTGCAAAGCTGCCCGACACGGGGACCTCCTCCAGAGTACTGTGATGCCATCGCCGACCCCGAGGATAAGTGTTCGGGCCCAGAGTAGTGATAGGCCTCAGACATGGCAGCCGCTCGTAAGCCCAGAACTGTGAATAGAAACAAGGCAAGGCATGAGTCACTATCAAATACAGAAAAGAGATGAAAGGAAAAGAAATACAGTAAGAGAGAGGAGGAGGGGACTCACCAACAGAAAATGGTAGAAGCCGAGCCAGGCATCAGTCTGTCCCTCTGAGCGTAGACGCATGCCATGGAGGAAATAGGCAAAGGTGAATGACCCCCAGTCATAGTCACCGATGCGGTCCACGTCTCTGACCGCTCCTACGACGCTGAAATGAATGGTGGAGGAGTTGTTCCCCAGAAAACAACCCCTCATGATGGTCAGGAACAGGCGTCGTAGCAGAATGTCCCTGGTGCCCTGATCCGCGGGAATGGGCAGTGCGTACAGACCCCCAACAGCATCGACAGCCAAAGCGCCGGATCGAATGCTACGGGCCTTGAAGACCCGATCATCAGCAGTGAAGCCCAATAAAGCTCGGACCTCCACTGGAGTGATATCAAGATCCAGGGGGACACGGGACCCGGTGAACTCTATGCCCGTAATGTACCTCCAATCCCAGGGGGTCAGCACGACCTCGCAGTCAAGAAGATGGAGAGACTGCGTATGGTGGAACCATCGCTCGGATAAAGCCCGCATGTAACCCCAGGGGCACTGACGGGGAATGATAGTGAAGAAATGTCGAAAGCCCCAAGAGTCCACCATCTCCCGGTAATCACTATGCAGGGCCGCGTAGAGAGAGTAAATGTTGAACCAATTACCCCTCGGCTGGGTAAACTCAGGCACCTGTGAAAATCACCAGTGGGTCAATCCAGATAGAACCGGAAATTGAGAAATCAAGAACAAATGAAAAGCCGAATCGAGGATACCTCATTAGCCACAAGAGATGCCGAGGGATGACGACTGAGATCCCGACCCAATAGATCGGGTATCTGGACAGAAGCGCCAGATAAGGCGCGGTGAGTGGGAGGAGCTGATGTGCTGGAAGACGGCTCCTCCACCGCAACCTCCGGAGGAGCAACCTCCTCAACGTCCGGGTGATCAGGACGGATGACAGACTCCGCCAAGCGACGAGCCTGACGGGTACGAGGGGGAATAGGGGCAGGTGCAGCCCTACGACGGCGAACACCCGAAGTCCGAGAGGCGGAGGAGCTACTGGGCGCATCACGATCCATAGCTGGAATAGAACGGGCGAGAAAGAAGGTAAGTTCCCTTTTAAAATTATGTAATGACCATTCTAAATTTCTAGCCTCATCATATGATTAATGCAACATGATGCATGGTTATGGTAACACAAAAAAAAAAAAAAAAAAAAAAGAAAAAAAAAATCGGCAGAGTTCCGTTTGTAAAATGGACATCCCAGGCATAAGCCAAACATGTTTTCCATCAATCAAAGCCTCAAACAGATCATAATTGCATTCATATGTGTAAATAAAGCAGGAAAAATGCATGATTTTCTTCCAAAAAGGAGCAAACATATACGTGGGACCGCCTCATGAACATAAAATAGGACCCACACAGTTAATACATAGCATGTGCATATGATAGTACATTACATAGCATTGTAAAGCATACATTTTATCTCTAAACATGCAAATAGTCAAATGTATAGCAAAACATTGACGAAATTGAAAAGTGACCGGTCAAAGTGTTACCTGTAGCGTGAAGATCAATCCTACCGGAACAGTTTTTGCAGGAAAGTTGAAAAATCGACAAAAGACCCTTGCGAACAAGCAAAAATCGAGAGAAATCTGTGTGAGAGGGAGTTTGAAAGTGACAGATCTAGAAGGGGCGAGCCGCATATAAATCCCGATTTTGGCCGCAGATGTATCTGCGGCTGGCCGCAGATCAATCTGCGGCTGGCCGCAGATCCATCCGCGGCTGGCCGCAGATCCATCCGCGGCTGGCCCTGATGGGTCCCACCTTGCTCCCTTGCAGCCATTTGACGTGTTAAGTAACGAGATGGGTGACCGGCGACGATACCCGGCCCCGACATGACGATCGACCGGCGACGATAACCGTCGATCACGAGATGGATGTCCGGCGACGATAACCGGCTCCGACAGATAACCAACCGGCGACGATAACCGGGGGTTACGCGATGGGTGACCGGCGACGATACCCGGCCCCGACATGACGATCGACCGGCGACGATAACTGGCGATCACGAGATGGATGTCCGGCGACGATAACCGGCTCCGACAGATAACCAACCGGCGACGATAACCGGGGGTTACGCGATGGGTGACCGGCGACGATACCCGGCCCCGACGAAACGATCGACCGGCAACGATAACCGTCGATCACGAGATGGATGTCCGGCGACGATAACCGGCTCCGACAGATAACCAACCGGCGACGATAACCGGGGGTTACGCGATGGGTGACCGGCGACGATACCCGGCCCCGACGAAACGATCGACCGGCGACGATAACCGTCGATCACGAGATGGATGTCCGGTGACGATAACCGGCTCCGACAGATAACCAACCGGCGACGATAACCGGGGGTTACGCGATGGGTGACCGGCGACGATACCCGGCCCCGACATGACGATCGACCGGCGACGATAACCGGCGATCACGAGATGGATGTCCGGCGACGATAACCGGCTCCGACAGATAACCAACCGGCGACGATAACCGGGGGTTACGCGATGGGTGACCGGCGACGATACCCGGCCCCGACGAAACGATCGAACCCGGCGACGATAACCGTCGATCACGAGATGGATGTCCGGCGACGATAACCGGCTCCGACAGATAACCAACCGGCGACGATAACCGGGGGTTACGCGATGGGTGACCGGCGACGATACCCGGCCCCGACGAAACGATCGACCGACGACGATAACCGTCGATCACGAGATGGATGTCCGGCGACGATAACCGGCTCCGACAGATAACCAACCGGCGACGATAACCGGGGGTTACGCGATGGGTGACCGGCGACGATACCCGGCCCCGACGAAACGATCGACCGGCGACGATAACCGTCGATCACGAGATGGATGTCCGGCGACGATAACCAGCTCCGACAGATAACCAACCGGCGACGATAACCGGGGGTTACGCGATGGGTGACCGGCGACGATACCCGGCCCCGACGAAACGATCGACCGGCGACGATAACCGTCGATCACGAGATGGATGTCCGGCGACGATAACCGGCTCCGACAGATAACCAACCGGCGACGATAATCGGGGGTTACGCGAAGGGTGACCGGCGACGATACCCGGCCCCGACGAGACGATCGATCGGCGACGATAACCGGCGATCATGAGATGGATGTCCGGCGACGATAACCGGCTCCGACAAGATAACCAACCGGCGACGATAACCGGGGGTTACGAGATGGGTGACCGGCGACGATACCCGGCCCCGATCGAGACGATAGATTGAAAGAGTGAACCCAACGACTAACAAACACGGTCAGAGGGTTAAAGCATCGACACTCTTGCGGATAGTTTGCATGCGTTACATTTTGTGTTGCATCATAAATCAGATGTGTTGCATCATATATGTATTGTCAATTCTTATACACTGCCATTCATGCATCGGGTGTCTGTTTCTTTATCCTGTTCATTTCATTTAACATTTCATAAACATGATAAAGAGGGGCAGCTGTAGACACCCAAATTTTGCACTTCGTATACTAACCTTGACAGGAGGGCAAATTCGTCAAATGGATCGGCCTGCGAGAGCAAAAGATGGAAAAAATACGAACACTCGACGCCACCATGATAATTTGCAGCCGAAATCGACATGACAGCAAGGCTATCCGAATTTGGCATTCTCGGAAGGTGTGGCGCGCTTCCCGGAAATTCCCGGACTGCAGAATACGAGCCTGTCAGCGAAAACCGACATTGCGGCACGAAAATCGAGGCGTGGCACGAAAATCGAGAAAGTCAAGCCCGCCAGCCGCGGATAGATCTGCGGCCAAATGAGTGCGCCTTTCTGGAAAGTCAGATCCCGAAAACCGGGCTGAGTGGCGAGCCAGCTGGCCAGCCGCAGATCCATCTGCGGCCAGCCGCAGATAGATCTGCGGCTGGCTTTGGCCAGCCTATTTAAACTCAGCTTCGGACAGTATACAGAAGGTTGAGCAGTTTGGCGGAAGAAGAAGGAAATCAGCAGCAGTTTTAGCTCGGAAATAGGGAGAAATAGCACAAATTCTTGCAACAATTGAGAGGAAAAAGAGAGGAAGTTCCTTTGTTGTTAGATTATATCAATACATCTCATATTTCAATCAAACACACAAGTTTCTACACAATTTTGGTATCATTTGCAAGGTGAAAATCTCATTATTTTTGTAACTTCTATCATGTCATTTGGCTAAATTTAATTGCAATTTTCAAGAATATTGTTGAACAATCATGGATTAGGGATTATTGGTGAGGGTTCCATTGGAATAAGATTCTTCCTAATAATCCGATGATATCTAATTGATGAAATTTCTAGCTTATTTATGGGTATATATTAGGCGTAGCTTGATTGATTGTATTTTTAGGATGTGTTAGGCAATCTACGTTGTTGTTATTGTAGTATTCATTTTGTGAGTATGTAGTAATCGTGGTTGTGAGCCTAGGAGCGCGACCCCGTGGTCCAAATCCGATGATGGAAGTTTTGATGTATGCGATAGATTCAATATGCTCGTTTTGTAACATGTAACCATTGGGCCTTAAAACGACGTTAAGGCGAGGATCGGGTTTAAGGCCCCGTAATAGTAAAATATGTGATTGTTGGCGTTAGGGGATATTTTGATGGCTTACATGCCCACGAATAGCCCCCTACGCGTTTGATATTTAGTTTGATTTGTAACACCCAACAAAAGGATTTCAAAGCCAAAACAATCAAGATTTTGCTAAAATTAATCAAAGTAGGATATTAGCATCACGAGGCTAAAAATTGGAAGTGCTAATGAAAGTCGATTCCTATTTTACGAGAAAGCCAAAAGGAAGTTGTTTCTAAATGTCACAAAAATTGGTTTTATAAAGAGAAATAAACATTTTACTAAACCTTGATACATAGGGCGAAAGAGATTCTAGAAATTGCCTACCATTTATGAAAGCAACGTATAAATCTCGATTCCTATTTTGGCTAAGGTTTAACAAACTCGTGTTTTACCAAAACAAACACTTAATAAAAATCTCATAGCTTTTGTCAATTTAAAATCAAATCTTTCTCAATAAGAAAATAAGGCTTTCTCGTAAACACCGAAAAGACATTTCTAAGCACTCTCAAAACTAAAGCACTATTTTCCCTAAGAAATCCAAATGATTCTTTCATACAAACTCACCACAACATTCATTTAGGCACACACACACACACGCACGCATATACGTTTCATGAATTAAAGGATAGGAAAAGCATCAAGATTGCGGTAATCGTGTTTCACGGAAGTCGAGGGGTGCCTAACACCTTCCCCTCACTTAAGCAAGCCCCCGAACTCTATGAATCTCGATTCGCAGACCAATTAATTCGGAGTCACATATGAGCCAGCGATTTATAAAAAACAAAAACTCGGATGAGTTGGTACATCCATTTCAAATATACCAACTGGCGACTCTGGTTAATTGGCTCATCATAAAAAATGATCTTTCAAAACCCCGTCGACCTCAATGCCGACCTTTTCCAAAAAGAAAATCATCTAAACCGAAAGGCTAAAATTGGAAAAGATTAGGAGAGACAAAAAACCCGGCGTCGACAATTGGATTACTAAATTGGGGATTAGTGAATCCGGATAGATTAGTACATACGTTGCTTGCTCTTAGGAAGAGGATGATTGATCTCATAATCATTTGTGTGGAGACACTAAAGCAAGTATGTAGGTGCTTATTAGAGAATAAGTTCACTGAACGTGACTCGCTAAGGAATACCTAATGGAGTTTTACTCGCCTGTCAATAGGAATTCCTCTAGTGATAGTAGTACAAGTGATCCTTGGACTTGAGATCATCATAGTATCTTGTGTATGATGAGTTATACTTTGACATGTCCCTTAAGACCTTGTGGGTATAACAAAGGGTATGATTGGGTATAATTAGTTATACATGGAGATAGGTGAATGATCAACAAAGAATCTACCTCGTCTAGTAAAAGATGTGAATGTCCTATGTGATTCGATAAATGATAACTCAGTAGTCCTTGGCCAAGGCAGAATGAAATTAGAAAGAAGTTTTTAATTTGCATTAATTAGAGTTATGCATTTGGGAATCGAAATACATATAATTAAATAAAATAAGACTTGACAGTAAATCCATGTCTTATATTTAATTGGGACATTGTATGGTAGAAGGATTGAATTGTACGGTAACTATCTACTCAAAGGTTCTTTTGTGATTAATGTTGAAATCTATATTATCTGGAAAGTCGTTGATCGCTAAGGGGGCTTACCCTTATTGTAGAATAAATGTTATTTATTTAAATGAATTAAATAGTTTAATTTATTTATTTAAATAAGATTAGAATTGTTCTAATTGATTTATTCACAACCGGTTTAATATGGAGAACCTAAAGGGTCACACCGCAAAAGGAAAATATTTATTTAAGAAGTAAATGGCATAATGGTAATAATAAGTTAAGTGTATTTAATTTAATCTATGGAAATAGAATAAATTAAATAGCTTAATATTTATTATTTAATATTTTGGAAATATTAAATATAAATTAATAAGAGGAGTCTTATTATTATTATTACTATTACTATTATTTAATTCCTAATAGGGATTGGGAATTAATTAATAGAAGTACTCTCCCATGGATTCCTAATTGGATTAGGAGCATTATTAATTAAAGGAGTTTAATTATAATACAAGCCCTAAATCCTAAATAGTTTAGGGAAGGGTTATTCCTACATCTATAAATAAGAGGGGTCTTATCATAGATTAGGTTACACACTCTTGCATTAGATTGTGGAGAGCAATTTCTATAGAGATAGAAACTAGGGTTTTGCCAAATACCCAACTTCTTGAATACTTGTTCTTCCTTGGTGGATCACCTCTAGAGGCCAAACACTTGGGTGGCTAACGTTGATCAAAGGAAGGAATCACACCGTAGCATTCGAGGAGAACACGAAGGACTAGGAGTTGAACTTGTACCCGAGGAAGCTTTGTTCTACGAGGGTATAATTCTTATTCTCTTTCTCTTTCGTTTATATCGTTAATTGAGCACATAGATTGATCTTGGTGATGGTTTGTATAAAATTTTTAAAATCTGATTTTATCGCGCTTCCGCACTATTTATGTAATTTGATTGCATGTTCTTGTTATATACAAACCTTACAGTGGTATCAGAGCCTAATCTTGTGCTAATTATCGATTTTGATGATTCCATGTATGCTTGATATGCGATTGGATCGAAATTTTTGGGCAAAATAAAAATTTTTTTTTTGAATCAGCGACACGGCGCAGCTGCGCCGTCTCCAGTTCATTCTGGAGCGCAGCTGCGCCGAAACCCAGAATCGGTTTTTTCTGGGGAGCAGCGCAGCTGCGCCGTTGCCCAGTTCATTCTGGGCGCAGCTGCGCCGGTAAGCAGAATCTGAAAAATATTATTTTTCTTCAATTAAAATAAATGGTTTATTTAATTGATATAAGTTTAAAATAAAGAGTTTATTTTATCTGGAATAGGATTTCAGACTGCTAAAATTAAAGGAGTTTAATTTGGATTTGGTTTTTGATTAAAATAAAAGAGTTTATTTTGTTTCAAAACTAAATATTAGCAAAACTTCTGCCCATTAATTGATATCAATGCATATATGGAATGGTTTTATTATTCATGGGATGAATGTTATTTATTGATACATATAGAGATATGTGTGATAATAAATAGGGATTGATTATGGACTGTTGACCAATGTGTGATTGGATTTATTTTAGTGGATGCTTGAATGTATGGGTTTTTTATAAATGGGGTCTGCGTACCTCGTCTTCTCTAATTTTTCTTAATGTAAATTCTATCTCCCTCCTATGTACTTCTCCTTGACTGCTGATCAAGGTTTCTATTTGTTGTAAATAGTTTTTGTAATAGGACTAGTTAGAATTAATTTTGAAGAATTGGAGACAAAGGAGCAAGGAGCGCTTGAAGACCCGTTTGTATTGGAGCCCGGGTTTAAATGTAATAGTTATATTTAAATTTATTCTTGCACCCTAGGTTTGACCTTTTGGTTCACTTGGTGGCTCTAGTGAACCAAACTAGAATAAAAGTCCATAATCAATCCGGGTAGAATATAGTATTCTATATGTGCATGCTTATTATATATATATATATTATATATTATCCAACATGCTTCGCATGTAAAATAATATGACGCGTATTTTATATATATATGTGCATGCGCGCTAAACAAGATGAGACTAATAATAACAAACCCCTCAAAGTAATATATTAAGTCTTAAGCGTTCAAAGATATTTGGAATATCGAACGTCGCCTTCTAGCATGGTAAAGCAATAGAGTATTAAATATTTAATATGAGTTTGTTGTGTCACACAAGGCAAATATTAAATATTTAAGATGTTGCTTTATCACATTTGATGCTTATAAATAGACTGAACGATGTTGTTTTGTTGTGTCACACAAGGACAGTGTTTTTCTTTCGAATATATGGAAGTGCTAGGTTGGACTTAACTTAGATAATTTTGATTCGGATGTGTCACACTTGATCAAAATAATCTAAGAGGCAAAATACAAGGAGTTACATAGTGATGTAATTGACAATAGTTGTCTACCTATTTATTTATATATCGTTTGTTGTGTCACACAAGGCTATATACATTTGAAATGGGATCCTTATTCTCACTAGCAAACCTTTAATTAGATTTGCCGAACTATATATATATTGAGGGTAATATAGTTTGATGAAAAAAGTGAGAGATACCAATTTAAAATAAAGACCTAATTTATTTTGGTAATTAATTAAATGAATGTATGCTAAAATGTTGTCTATTTCACATGCAGAATTTAAAAAATGTCAAACTCACTATCACTGCGTAGCATACTTGATGCTAACAAACTGACCGGACCGAATTATACGGACTGGTTAAGGAATCTGAGAATTGTTCTCACTGCTGAAAAGATTTCATATGTCCTAAATTCGCCAGTCCCTGCAAGTGTTGCAGAAACAGCCTCTGAGGAAGAGATTGCTACTTTTAGAAAGTGGCAAGATGATGCAATCTTGGCTCAATGCATCATGCTCGCATCCATGAGTAACGAGCTTCAGCGTCAGCATGAAACTATGGATGCTCCTACTATATTGCTGCACCTCAAAGAGTTGTATGGTGAGCAAAGTAGGACTGCTAGATATCAGATATCTAAGGAGCTCTTCCGATCTCGTATGACCGAGGGCACTGCTGTTGAGACTCATGTCCTTAAGATGATCAATTTGATTGAACAACTTGGACAGCTTGGGTTCGTGATGGATGGGGAGTTAAGCCAAGATTTGATCTTGCAGTCCCTCCCGGACACCTTCTCACAATTTGTTGTGAATTTTCACATGAATAAGTTGGACGTCAGCTTGCCTGAGTTACTTAACATGCTGAAAACTGCTGAAGGTCACTTCTCATCCAACAAGAACCAAGTCTTACTAGTGGATGATTCTTCCAAGAAAAGGAAGAGGCCCAAGGTATCTTCTGAAAAGAAGAAAGACAAGAAGGCTAAGGGCAAGGCGAAGAGAAAGGATAAAAAGAAACCTGATCCAGATAGCAAAGGAATTTGCTACCATTGCAATAAGCCGGGACATTGGAAGAGGAACTGCAAGGAGTATCTTGCGGGCCAAAAGAAGCTTGGAGAAGCTTCGACTTCTGATCTAGGTTTGTTCATGATTGAAATTAATTTTTCTGAAAGTCAAAATTCTACTTGGGTATTGGATACCGGTTGTAGTTCTCACATATGTAATAATATGCAGGGACTAAGCAGAAGTAGGAAGCTGAACAAGGATGAAGTCGTCCTACGAGTTGGAAATGGAGCAAAGGTTGCTGCATTGGCTGTATAGACTTATTGTTTAGCACTGCCTTCGGGCAAGTTCATTAGTTTAAATAACTGTTATTATGTTCCAACACTCATTAGAAACATTATTTCAATTTCTGTATTGGATATGGATGGTTTTGATATTATAATAAAGAACAACAGTTGTTCTATTTATAATAAAAATGTTTTATATGGTGTTGGCAATTTACTGAATGGACTTTACATACTTGACTTGCATGAAAATATACTTCAAATTGAACAAACTAAGAAAAGAAAAAGAGATGATGTTAATTATACCTTTATGTGGCACTGTAGACTCGGTCATATCAATGAAACAAGATTATCCAAGTTGCATAAAGATGGGCTTTTAGAGCTATCTGATTACGAATCATATCCAACATGTGAATCTTGTCTCATGGGTAAAATGACTAAATCTCCTTTTAGTGGAAAAGGAGAAAGAGTTACAGAGTTGTTAGCGTTGGTACACACAGACGTATGTGGACCTATGACAACGAATGCACGAGGAGGGTATTCTTATTTTATTACTTTCACTGATGATAATTCTAGATTTGGATATGTGTATTTAATGAAATACAAATCTGAATCGTTTGAAAAGTTCAAAGAATTCAAAAGTGAAGTAGAGAAACAAACTGGTAAGAGTATTAAGATTCTTCGATCGGATCGAGGAGGGGAATACTTGACTAATGAGTTTCTCAATTGTCTCAAAGAAAATGGTATAATCTCACAATGGACTCCACCAGGGACGCCACAATTGAATGGTGTATCTGAAAGGAGAAATCGAACATTGTTGGACATGGTTCGATCCATGATGAGTTTTACCGACCTTCCAGTATCCTTCTGGGGTTATGCCCTAGAATCGGCTGCATACCTACTTAACAAGGTACCTACCAAATCCGTCCCAAAGACCCCATATGAGATATGGACAGGGAGGAAACCAAATCTTAAGTATGTTAAGACTTGGGGTTGTCCAGCTTATGTCAAAAGGTTTGAACAAGATAAGCTAAAGACTAGATCCGACAAGTGTAGATTTGTGGGATACCCTAAAGAAACTGTAGGGTATTATTTCTATCATCCCAATGATCAAAAGGTGTTTGTAGCGAAACACACGCTGCCTTCTTGGAAAAGGAGTTTATCCTCGAAGGGGTCAGTGGGAGTAAGATATATCTTGAAGAAGTTCAAGAACCACAAAATACTCCGGATCAAAGTCAGGTACCTAACCAAGTAGAAGAACCTACTGTACCACAACCTATTCGTAAATCTGGAAGAGTACCGAAGATACCTGAGAGGTATAGATTCATCATAGAGGATGATGATGAGGTACGCATCATAGATGATGATGATCCATTGACTTACGAAGAGGCTATGAGTAGTGAAGACTCAGAGAAATGGCTAGGAGCCATGAAATCCGAGATGGACTCCATGTATGAAAACCAAGTATGGACTTTGGTTTCACCACCTGAGGGCATTAAGCCTATTGGGTGTAAATGGGTCTTTAAGAGAAAGACTGGAGCAGATGGCAAGGTAGAGACCTATAAGGCCCGACTGGTTGCAAAAGGTTTCAAACAAAGATAAGGAGTTGACTATGATGAAACCTTCTCACCAGTAGCTATGCTCAAGTCCATTCGGATTTTGCTTGCAATTGCAGCTTATTATGACTACGAGATCTGGCAAATGGACGTGAAAACGGCCTTCCTCAATGGAGAGCTTGAGGAGAATGTATATATGATACAGCCAGAGGGTTTTGTTTCAACGGTTGGAACAAACCAAGTCTGTAAGCTACAACGATCCATTTATGGATTGAAGCAAGCTTCTCGAAGGTGGAACATCCGTTTTGATGAGATAATCAAAAGGTTTGATTTTATCAAGAACGAGGATGAACCATGTGTGTACAAGAAGGTTAGTGGGAGCGCTATATCATTCCTTGTATTATATGTTGATGATATATTACTGATAGGGAATGATGTTCCTATGCTACAGTCGATCAAAATTTGGTTATCTAAACACTTCTCCATGAAAGACTTGGGTGAGGCATCCTATATTTTGGGGATAAAGATCTATAGAGATAGATCTAAAAGGATGCTGGGCTTGACCCAAGGAAAGTACATTGACTCAATGCTAAAGAAGTTTAGCATGGAAGATTCCAAGAGAGGTCTCATGTCGATGAGCCATGGAATACATCTCTCCAAGAAACAGGCCCCAAAAACACCTGAAGAGAGAGACCGTATGAGTAAGATTCCTTATGCTTCCGCAATAGGATCTATCATGTACGGTATGATATGTACTAGACCAGATGTCGCTCATGCACTTAGTGTAACCAGCAGATATCAGTCGAATCCAGGAGAAGAGCACTGGAAGGCAGTGAAAAACATCCTAAAGTACTTAAGAAGAACTAAGGATGTATTTCTTGTCTACGGTGGGTCTGAATTGAAACTAGAGGGCTATACAGACTCTAGTTTTCAAACGGACCAAGATGACAGTAAATCCGTTTCAGGGTACGTGTTCACCTTAAACGGTGGCGCAGTGAGTTGGAAGAGTTCCAAGCAGCAAACAGTTGCTGATTCGGTGACAGAGGCAGAGTACATAGCTGCAAGTGAAGCTGCAAAGGAAGCTGTTTGGATGAAGAAGTTCATAACTGAACTTGGAGTGGTTCCTAGCATTAGAGGAGCAGTACCTTTATTCTGTGACAACAACGGAGCTGTTGCGCAGGCTAAGGAACCCAGGTCTCATCAGAAATCCAAACACGTGTTGCGGCGGTTTCATTTGATTAGAGAAATCATTGAAAGAGGAGATGTCACCCTGGAGCGTGTGGACTCTCAAGACAACATTGCAGATCCATTTACTAAAGCTTTAACACAACAGCAGTTTGATCGTCACTTAGAGAAGATGGGTATTAGATACCATGGCGATTGGCTTTAGTGCAAGTGGGAGATTGAAAGTAGTATGCACACAAGCCAATCATATTTGATATGATGTAGCATATACTTTGTAATCTTATTCATTTATTAATAAAAGAATTGATTTTCTTAAAAGGCATTTTATATTATCTACATAGTGCTGTTATATTAAATGTGATAAACCCATAGTTTTGAGCAATGCTTTTAGAATCATGATGGTGATCATGCTAATGAGATCTAAATTCTAGATAGCTCACAAACTAAAAATTGTTCCTAATCATTGGATTACTAAATTGGGGATTAGTGAATCCGGATAGATTAGTACATACGTTGCTTGCTCTTAGGAAGAGGATGATTGATCTCATAATCATTTGTGTGGAGACACTAAAGCAAGTATGTAGGTGCTTATTAGAGAATAAGTTCACTGAACGTGACTCGCTAAGGAATACCTAATGGAGTTTTACTCGCCTGTCAATAGGAATTCCTCTAGTGATAGTAGTACAAGTGATCCTTGGACTTGAGATCATCATAGTATCTTGTGTATGATGAGTTATACTTTGACATGTCCCTTAAGACCTTGTGGGTATAACAAAGGGTATGATTGGGTATAATTAGTTATACATGGAGATAGGTGAATGATCAACAAAGAATCTACCTCGTCTAGTAAAAGATGTGAATGTCCTATGTGATTCGATAAATGATAACTCAGTAGTCCTTGGCCAAGGCAGAATGAAATTAGAAAGAAGTTTCTAATTTGCATTAATTAGAGTTATGCATTTGTGAATCGAAATACATATAATTAAATAAAATAAGACTTGACAGTAAATCCATGTCTTATATTTAATTGGGACATTGTATGGTAGAAGGATTGAATTGTACGGTAACTATCTACTCAAAGGTTCTTTTGTGATTAATGTTGAAATCTATATTATCTGGAAAGTCGTTGATCGCTAAGGGGGCTTACCCTTATTGTAGAATAAATGTTATTTATTTAAATGAATTAAATAGTTTAATTTATTTATTTAAATAAGATTAGAATTGTTCTAATTGATTTATTCACAACCGGTTTAATATGGAGAACCTAAAGGGTCACACCGCAAAAGGAAAATATTTATTTAAGAAGTAAATGGCATAATGGTAATAATAAGTTAAGTGTATTTAATTTAATCTACGGAGATAGAATAAATTAAATAGCTTAATATTTATTATTTAATATTTTGAAAATATTAAATATAAATTAATAAGAGGAGTCTTATTATTATTATTACTATTACTATTATTTAATTCCTAATAGGGATTGGGAATTAATTAATAGAAGTACTCTCCCATGGATTCCTAATTGGATTAGTAGCATTATTAATTAAAGGAGTTTAATTATAATACAAACCCTAAATCCTAAATAGTTTAGGGAAGGGTTATTCCTACATCTATAAATAAGAGGGGTCTTATCATAGATTAGGTTACACACTCTTGCATTAGATTGTGGAGAGAAATTTCTATAGAGATAGAAACTAGGGTTTTGCCAAATACCCAACTTCTTGAATACTTGTTCTTCCTTAGTGGATCACCTCTAGAGGCCAAACACTTGGGTGGCTAACGTTGATCAAAGGAAGGAATCACACCGTAGCATTCGAGGAGAACACGAAGGACTAGGAGTTGAACTTGTACCCGATGAAGCTTTGTTCTACGAGGGTATAATTCTTATTCTCTTTCTCTTTCGTTTATATCGTTAATTGAGCACATAGATTGATCTTGGTGATGGTTTGTATAAAATTTTTAAAATCTGATTTTATCGCGCTTCCGCACTATTTATGTAATTTGATTGCATGTTCGCGTTGTATACAAACCTTACAGATGTTTCTTTAAGTTTATCTAATTGTTATTTTATTGGATAGTTAGTTTTGAATGTATGTTATAGTGAGCACCAAATCAGTGGGAATTAAGTACCTGGATTTGGGGGTGTCACAAGTTGGTATCAGAGTTGTAGGTTGTGAACCTTTAGGTGGGGAAAACCTTAGGGTAGTAGCCTTTTAGAAGATAGAGAATATAGTGGTGATAAACTCTTATCGAGTTATAAGGAATGAATTACAAAAATTCATCAAAGACAATAAAATGATTATGTGCTATGTGCTTATTTGATAACAAACTTATGTGCTCGCGAGTATTATCGATTAGTAATTAAAACTTAAAATTTTTGTTGTCAGGATGACTGATAGAGGAGAGCCCAGCCAGACTAGGGAGGAGGAGCCCCGAGATATTCACGTAGTTCATGAGCAGCTAGTGCAGAGGGAGCCATCCCCATTGATTACAGTTACAGGTCACGAGTATGAGCCTGAGACTGATCCTGAGGAGGACCCTGAGGAGGATCCTGAGGAGGACCCTGAGGAGGATCCTGAGGAGGACCCTGAAGAGGTTGAGGAGGAGGAAGACCCTGAGGGGATATCACTATCTACTTTGGGTGTTCAGATGTACGAGCAAGTGTATGATCGCAACATAGAGTTGCAGGATAGAATGGAGGAGTTAGAGGGGCAGTTGGCTGAGCGACAGACTGCTTTGGAGCAGAAGAACAGTGAGATAAAGGAGCTAGATATACGTCTTGGAGACGTGGAGTGGAAGCTGGTTCATGTAGAGAGTGAAAAGGAGGAGTTAGAAGAACAGGCTGCAGAACGTCAAACCACTCTAGAGCAGAAGGATGCTGAGATCCAAGACCTTTCCTCACGTCTTGCAGAGGCTGAGCAGAGGCTAGCACAGTCAGAGTATCGACGAGGACAACTGATAGCCAGGAATGAAGTTGTACGAGATGAGTTGAAAGAGGAGTCAGCTAAGCGGGCGAGAGCTGAAACAGCTTGGCTGAGGGAGGCTGATCGCGCAGAACGTGTTGAGTGTGAGATGCGGTCAAAGAAGGCCAAGATTGATGAGATGGAGTATATTTTTCATACTACCATAGATAGAGCTCAAGATCGAGCTAGTCGTCATCCAGATGTGATGGATCGTAGGATTATGACGCGCATTATGGAACAGGAACGCCAGGAAGCTGTGCATCGTGGGATGTCATCATAGATTATGATTGTTTAAGTTATTATGAAATTTATGAGTTAATAAATTGTAAATCCCAGTTTCTATAATGGGATAGAATAATGATGTAATCCTGAAACTTTGTGACTTCAGGATAGATGATGTAAATAACTACGATGTTATCTCTATTATGTTTTGAAGCAGTTAATGAATAAAATGTGAAAAGTTTATCAGATGTATTATGTGTTTAAGTGTTGTTTATAAATGTTTAAGTTAAGACTTAAATGTTTGAGTAATTGAGCAATAGTCTAATAACGAGAATTCTTAACAGTAAAATGCCGCCAAGAAGACAACCAACACGTCAACAGACCCCAGAGGGATCTACCAATAATGAAGAAGCCAACGCGAATCCGATGCAGCAGTTGGTGAATTTGTTAACGGGAGCCTTTGCAAATCAACCACAAGCTCAGGCTACAACCTTTAAAGACTTCAAGGCTGTCGGACCTCCGGAATATCACGGGTCTATGAATCCGATAGAGGCTTAAACATGGGTCATGGAGATGGAGAAGGTGTTTGATGTCGCCAGGGTCAATGAGGATCAAAAGACGGCATTTGCAACCTTTATGCTGAAGTCAGAAGCTAGCAACTGGTGGCAAGCAAATAAGACTCGAGGTGGCCAAGGGATTATTCTGTGGGAGCGATTTAAGGAGATGTTTTTTGAAACATATTTTCCGGCAAGTGCTCAAAATCAAATGGAGGTGCAGTTTCTGGAACTGAAGCAAGGTAACATGACGGTACCTGAATATGCTGCAAAGTTCAATGAGCTGGCAAGGTTTGCGCCATATCAGGTTAACACGGATGAGTGGAAGGCTAGGAGATTTGAGCAGGGACTGAAACCCTGGTTATATAGTAGAGTTTCGTTGTTTCAACTGAACTCGTTTGCGGCGGTGCTGGAGAAGGCGATTATCGCTGAAGGAGGCAGTGATGCTCTGTCCAAGTACAACCAGGAGCAGAAGAAAAAGAAGAATGAGAATGAAAACAAAGCAAGTGGTAGCCATGGGGGCAATAATCAGAAAAGGAAGTGGAATGATAGTAACTCTGTGGGAAGTCAGCAGGGTAATCAGAAGAAGAAGATAGAGGTGTGCAGCAACTGTGGAAAGAGCCATATGGGTGCTTGTTTGAAGGGTAAGCGGGTGTGCTTCAACTGTGGACAAGAGGGTCATATTTCACCAAATTGCCCTAATCCGAAGAAAGGAGCATGTTTCATTTGCGGGTCGAAGGATCACTTTGCCAGAGAGTGCCCTAAGAAAACAGCTACAGGAGGAGCTGGTGTAGGAAAAGGGAGCAGCGGTGGAGGTAATCTGACTATCACCGGACCGACACAGCCCAACCGACCTATCGCTCGAACGTTCAACATGACGGTGCAGGATGCTGTGCAGTCAAAGGATGTAGTGTCAGGTATCATTCCAGTCAATAATGTTAATGCTTATGTATTGTTTGACTCGGGTGCTACTTGCTCATTTATATCCGATGATTTTGCTAAGAAATTAGAGTTACCTTAGGAAGAATTAGATTACCCTATGAACATAGAAATTGCGAATAGAGAGGTAATTCCTGTTAAGTTTGTCCACAAGAACTGTCAGGTAGATATTAAGGGTCATGTAATGACTGTCAACTTGATCCCAATTCGTCTTGGGGAGTTTGACGTCATTCTGGGAATGGATTGGTTGTTCAACCATGGGGCAGTTATTGATTGTCAGAAGAAGGGTGTAAACCTTATGACTCCGTCAAAGGTAGTGTTTTATGGCAGCAAGTCGCCTAGACAAACGAGTTGTCTGACGATGATGCAGGCCAGAAAGATGTTGAGACAAGGATGTGTAGGATATCTAGCCTACATAGTCGATACCCAAAAGGTGGGTGCAAAACTGGAGGAGATACCAGTAGTTAGGGATTTTGCGGACGTGTTTCCTGATGATTTGCCAGGATTACCGCCAGATAGGGAAATCGAGTTTGTAATTGATTTAGCACCGGGAACGGCCCCTATATCGAAAGCCCCGTATCGAATGGCTCCGGTAGAAATGAAGGAGTTAATGGTGCAGCTGCAAGAATTGCTGGATAAGAAATATATTCAACCGAGCGTCTCGCCGTGGGGAGCACCGGTATTGTTTGTGAAGAAGAAGGATGGGTCGATGCGTCTTTGCATTGATTATAGAGAGTTGAACAAGGTCACGATTAAAAACAAGTATCCGTTGCCTAGAATCGATGACCTGTTTGACCAACTGAAGGGAGCAAGATATTTTTCAAAGATAGATCTGCGAAGTGGGTACCATCAATTGAAGGTGAGAAAAGAGGACATACCAAAGACGGCGTTTCGAACTAGATATGGTCACTACGAGTTTTTGGTTATGTCATTTGGTTTAACGAATGCGCCCGCAGCATTCATGGACTTAATGAATAGGGTGTTCAAACCATTTCTGGATAAGTTTGTGGTGGTATTTATAGACGACATTCTGGTCTACTCCAAAACTCAAGAAGAACACGTGGAGCATTTGAGAGTGACATTGGAGGCGTTAAGGAAAGAGAAGTTGTATGCAAAATTTTCCAAGTGTGAATTTTGGTTGGAGCGTGTTCAATTCCTTGGGCATGTTATTGATAAAGACGGGATTTCGGTGGATCCAGCGAAAGTCGAAGCAGTCATGAACTGGGATCAGCCGAAGACACCGTCAGAAGTGAGGAGTTTCTTGGGTTTGGCAGGTTACTACAGACGTTTTATTCAAGATTTCTCCAGGATCGCCACTCCGTTGACAAATTTAACAAGGAAATCAGTGAAGTTTGTTTGGACGGAGAAGTGCGAAGAAAGTTTCCAAGAACTCAAGAAGAGATTAAGTTCGGCACCTGTGTTGTCTTTACCAGATGATACAGGAAATTTTGTGGTGTACAGTGACGCATCACATAAAGGACTTGGTTGTGTGTTGATGCAGAATGGTAAAGTTATTGCATATGCATCGCGCCAACTAAAAGATTATGAAAAAGGGTATCCGACCCATGATTTGGAGTTAGCAGCCGTGGTGTTTGCTTTGAAAATCTGGAGGTACTATCTCTATGGGGAGAAGTGTGAAATATATACAGACCATAAGAGTTTGAAGTATATTTTTACACAGAAGGATTTGAATATGCGGCAGAGGAGATGGATATAATTGATCAAAGATTATGACTGTGAAATTCTATACCATCCAGGGAAGGCTAACGTGGTTGCCGACGCTTTGAGTAGAAAAGGTCGGGAGAAACTGTTTATGTTAACTGCTCAGGAGAAACTTGTGGCGGAAATGGCTAAGTTGGAATTAGAGGTGAAGAATCTGGCAGAGTCTAATGAAAAATTGTTCCAGATAGAAACTCAACCAACTTTGGTAGAAAAAGTCAAGGAAGCGCAACTTCAAGATGAGGAATGTGGTAATATTCGGAAAAGAGTGCTTGAAGGTGAAGAGCTTAAATACAAAATCGATACTGAAGGGTTGTTGAGATTTGAAGGCAGAATTTGGGTACCGTCGGTATTGGCAATCAGAGAGGAGATTTTGAACGAAGCTCACAGTTCACGATTTTCGGTTCACCCGGGAAGTACAAAGATGTACCAGGATCTTCGCCAACATTTTTGGTGGCCAAACATGAAAAGAGAGGTTGCTGAGTGTGTTGCGAAGTGTCTCACTTGTCAGAGAGTCAAAGCGGAGCATCAACGACCAAGTGGTTTGTTACAACCCTTGGAGTTACCAGAATGGAAGTGGGAGCATATCACAATGGATTTTATGGTAGGGCTTCCAACTACTCAGAATGGATATGACGCTATATGGGTCATAGTTGACAGATTGACGAAATCAGCGCATTTCTTGCCGATCAAAATCAGATTTACTTTGGATCAGCTGGCGAAGTTATATGTCAAAGAGATTATTTCAATGCACGGAGTTCCAGTATCAATCGTATCAGATCGAGATCCACGATTCACATCAAAGTTTTGGAGGAGTCTACAAACTTGTTTGGGAACGCAGTTGAGAATGAGTACAGCCTATCATCCTCAAACCGATGGTCAGAGCGAAAGAACAATTCAAACGTTGGAGGATATGCTTCGAGCGTGCGTCATGGATTTTAAAGGCAACTGGGATGATCATTTACCTCTGGCCGAATTTGCCTATAACAATAGTCATCACGCGAGTATCGGCATGCCACCCTACGAAGCATTGTATGGAAGGAAATGCAGAACTCCATTATGCTGGGATGAGGTTGGTGAACGACGACTATTGGGACCCGAACTGGTACAACAAACTGCTAAAATTGTCAAGGTGATAAGAACCAGACTGATAGCCGCTCAAGACAGACAGAAGAAGTTGCTGATCAACACCGACAAAATCGCGAATTTGAAGACGGGAGCTTTGTGTTCCTCAAAGTATCTCCCTGGAAGGAAAAGATCAGATTTGGTAAAAAGGGAAAGCTGAGTCCGCGGTTTATTGGACCTTTCGAAGTGCTGAAACGGATGGGTGAAGTAGCTTATGAAGTAGCTTTACCTCCTGAGTTAGGCAACATTCACAATGTCTTTCACATATCGGTGCTACGACCGTATAAGTCTGATTATAAACATGTCATAGAGTATGAACCGATACAGTTTGAGCAAGATTTGTCTTATGAGGAGGTTCATGTACAAATAGTGGACAGGAAAGAACAAGTTCTTAGAAATAAAGTGATACCTTCTTTAAAGGTAATCTGGAGGAACCACAATGCTGAAGAAGCAACGTGGGAACTCGAAGAGCAAATGATGCAGAATTACCCTCAATTATTTGTTTAATTATATATTGCGATTCTGGGGACAGAATCTTTGTAAGGAGGGGAGAATGTAACGGACGATTTAATTGCGTTGTGATTCTGGGGAAAGAATCCTTTTAAGGAGGGAATGATGTAACGAATGCAATTTTTATGATTGAATAAAATTATTTATTGAGTTATATAAATATTTTTATTAATTTATTGAGTTAAATGTGGGTATTTGTTGAGTTTAATAATGTTAAATATTATTTGAATGTGATTTGTTATGTTTATTCTAATTTAATTTAATGATTAAATTAGATGATGAAAAGGGTTATTTGAATAAATAATTTATTTAAATAAGAGAATTTATTTGGTATTATTGTTATTTGTTAAATGAAATTATTATTTGAGTTAATTATATTTAATTGAATTTATTTAATAATAAGTTCAATTGAATTAAATGTGTGACATTTTAAACTATATGTTATATTGGTTTATTAAAATAAATGAAAGGAGTTTTAATTTAGTTTTTCCAAACTAGGCCTTATGACCTTTGGTTGGAAAAATGAGTTATTTTAATTGTGTTTTACCAAACAAGACATAAGAATAATAGGTTATTCTTATTAATAATTGCCAAACATAGCCTTATGGCTTTTGAATTTTATAACTGATGAATTAAGTTAGATTATACGTTATTATATTAAGTATCAGTTTTATTATTTTAAATTAACAGTTTTTATTCCATCAGTTTTATTTTACGTCAGTTGAAAGAAAGAAAAGAAAAGTGAAGAACAGAGTTTGAGAGAAAGAAAGAAAAAGAGAAAGAAGAACTCTGTGAATTTGAGAGTTGAGAGAAAAGAGAGAAAATTGTGAGAGAAGCTTGGAGATTGGAGTAAGAATTCAAGCAAGGAAGCTTAATCAAACTTTCTAAGAATTAGAAGGTATAAACTCTTACTGTATTTTATTTTTTTAGTTCTCTGTATATTATTTACTTGCTTAAAACATGAATTACTTGGTTATAATTGTTAGAAAACATGTGTTAGATGATTATGTAATGATTATAGATTAATTGGAATGATTAATCCATAAAAGCATGTTTAGAATAGAGTTTTTGAGTTTTACAGAGTTTATTTTCATGAGTGGTATATATGTATGAAGTTAATATTCAAATAGTTTGTTAATTGGTAAAATTAACATTTGTTTATGATTATTTGATGAAAAGCAAGAATATTGCAAGAAGAATGGTTTAAATTGGTTGAAAAGTGAATTTACAGAGTTTAATTTCATAAGAACGGTTGAAACTTGATGTTTGGTTTTAACAGTGAATTTTTGGTTTTAAATTAGTTGTTTATGTGTTAGAATGATTAAAATGTTTACAGAACATGTTAGGTAAATGTTTTATATCATATATGATGTCTGGGTATGTGTAATTTGTTTTCTGGATGGTAGAATTCGGAAAAATTTGGCCAAATTTGGCCTAAGTTTTCACTGTTCGCGAACTGTAGGAGACGACTGCCGGGTGTCTCGCCCCGGCGAGAAAATAAGCTGTTAAACTTCGCCCCGGCGAAGTCTCGCCCCGACGAGAAATTTGTTAAGGAAAACCTCGCCCCGGCGAGAAAAATTTAAAAGGGAATTCTCGCCCCGGCGAGAATCACTGCTGGATAAAAAAAAAATTATTATTATGTATTCTTTTCTTGGTAGCTATGGTGTATCATTGTATGCATAATTAAACTGTTATATATGTGACTAAAGTATTGTCAAGATGGTTGCTAAACTAGTACTTGTTGACTATGGTTTGCTAAATGAGATGTTATAATAAAAAGGATAAGAACTAGCTTAAAGTGTATATTATTTTGTAACTAATTATGTTACTATTTTATAATTAAATGTTTAGGTTGTTTAAGGATCGTGAATTACTTAAATTTGTAATCTACGCTTGAGGCAAGTTTCCTTATCTCAACTTATTACTTTTACGTTGAGCAAGTTTTCCTATATCGAACTTGTTAATTATTCAATACAAGTTTATTTATATTGAGCAAGTTTATGGACCTTAGCTTATTATTATTCAAGCAAGGTTATTATCATGATTATATACTTAAGTTTTATTCCAATCATTGTTTGTTATTCAAACTTCGAGTATAGTTTCTATTGAACAAACTCTATTGATGAGTTAGACTAGCAAACCCTTATTGATTCAGCTAGTCCTTAGTTGATGAGCGGTTTCAAAGACTTAGAATATTTTCTATACTTGTTCCAAGCCAAGTTCCTTTTGGTACGGATTCAGACGATAAACTGAGATGAACAACCCTATTATAGGGGATTACTTACGCGACAGCGTTAAAATGTTTGTGCACAATACATTGTACAAAGGGCTGATCCCCCTGAGTACGAGATGTTGGTCCATAGTCTATATGACTGTTAAAGGTTACAGTAGAAATACTTGTTAACCTAGGACATAGTTCGAGGTCTTGTGACCCTCAGATATAGTTTCTAAATCTCGAAATCTATTTTCCTTGAATCAAGCATTCTAACAAGCTTTTAGACTTTGATCATTTATTGACTAAGATTCAGAAAATTATTATTCCTCAATTGAAATCTATCTCATTGAAATATTATTGTTATCGTACTTGTGAGCAATTGTTTGCTCACTCTTGCACTAAACATTGCAGCTAAGCCAGAAAAGTCGGACGAGCCGTCCACGAGCAAAGGCAATGGCAAGATGCATAAATAGCTAATGACCTGCTATTTACTTGATGACTATTTGTAACAAGACTTATTTAAATTATGTTTTATTCCGCATTTGATGTATTAAGGTTAAGATAACCTGGGATTTGATTATTTAATAGTTTGGAGATGTAACCCATTTTGGGAAGATGTTTCTTTAAGTTTATCTAATTGTTATTTTATTGGATAGTTAGTTTTGAATGTATGTTATAGTGAGCACCAAATCAGTGGGAATTAAGTACCTGGATTTGGGGGTGTCACAAAAAGCCTATTGAGTGATACATGAGTGAAACATTAATCGAGCGAAACACGTAAGGGAGTGGTGAGGAAAATATTTTGCTACTAACCTCTGTTTTGCAGGAAAATATGTCTAACTCAAAGGATAAGGGAACTTTTGTAGAACCTTCATTGTCAGCCGATATGAAGTTGATGATTGAAGCCATAAATAAGGAATGGGGTAGGAGGTTGGATATGGCAATGGAACAGGTGCATGAGCGCTTGGACCAATTAAGCGTCACGCGGGAAGAATCTTCTCAAAACCGCAAGGGAACTCAACAAAAAGGGGTAGTTCAGCAAAGAGGAGCTAGGGTGGAAGAAACTAATTTCAATGACGGGGAATTTAGTGAAGAGGATGATCGAGAGTCTAACTTCTTACATCGGAGACAACGAGGAACTAAAGATAGAGGAGTTCGAGATAAAGAGGACAACAACTTGGATAGTATAAAAATGAAAATTCCAACTTTCCAAGGAAGGAGTGATCCGGAGGCATATCTAGAGTGGGAAAAAAAGATGGATTGGATATTTGACTGTCATAACTACTCGGGGCTAAAGAAAGTAAAACTCGCCGCCACAAAATTCTCAGCTTATGCTGTTACTTGGTGGGATCAGTTGACAATCAGCCGGAGGAGGTGTGGAAAGCGTCCTATCGAGACTTGGGAAGATATGAAGGCAGTGATGAAAAAAAGGTTCGTTCCAGATTACTATCACCAAGAGATAGTTAGGAGTTTGCAAAGCTTGAAACAAGGTAGTTGAAGTGTAGAGGATTATTATAAGGACATGGAGATGTTGATGGCTAGAGCAAACATCAATGAGGATGGCGAATCAACAATGGCCAGGTTTTTGGCGGGATTAAATTGGGAGATTGCAGACTTAGTGGAACGACAACATTACTTGGTATTGGAGGATATGGTTCACATGGCTATTAAGATTGAGAAACAGCTTAAGAGGAGAGGTAGCCAACGTTCGATACCTAATTCAGGATCTTCATGGAAGTCTAATGTTGGGAAGCGAGAAGAGAAGCCAGCCGTAAGCAAACCCAAGTTTGAGCCAAAAATGGAGATGACTAATAGAGGAGTGCAAGGTATAACTGACCCTACTTCTTTTAGTCGTAATCGAGATATTAAATGTTTTAAATGTCAAGGTAGGGGACATATTGCAAGTTAATGTCCGAATCAAAGGACGATGTTATTATTTGACAATGGAGAGGTGGAGACCGAAGGGGAAGATAGCGATACTGATTCTATGCCACCATTAGAGGAGATAGAAGACAGGGAAGTTGCAATATTTGGGGAAGTTTTGGTGACTAGAAGAGTGCTTAGTGCACAAGTGAAGGACGAAAGCAACGAGCAGCGGGAAAATTTGTTTCACACTAGGTGCTTAGTGAATGGAAAGATTGCTATGTAGTGATTGATGGAGGTAGTTGCACGAATGTGGCAAGTAAAGTTATGGTGGAGAAATTAGGTCTTTCCACAACCAATCATCCTCAACCATATCGATTGCAGTGGCTCAACGATAGTAATGAGATTAAAGTGACAAAACAGGTGTTGGTGCCATTTACTATTGGGAAGTATGTGGATGAAATTTTGTGCGACGTGGTTCCAATGCAGGCGGGTCACATATTGTTTGGTCGACCATGGCAATTTGACAGGCGTGTGAAGCATGATGGCTTTACAAATGAATATTCTTTTGTTCACAATAAAAGGAGGGTTACTTTATGTCCTATATCGCCACAACAAGTGCATGAGGATCAAATTCATCTGCAGAGAGATCATGGGAAAAGGAAAGAGAGCGAAGAAAAGAAAAATAATGAAAAGAAAAATAATGAGAAGAAAAATAATAAGGAAAAAAATAATGAGGGGAAAAATAAGAGAGAAAAAGAAAGAGAGAAAAGAAAAGATGAGGAGCGAAAAACAAATATTTACGCAAAAAAGAGCGATGTGAGGCGAGCTTTAGATGCTAAACAGCCAATGATTATACTTCTGTATAAGGAGGCGCTTTTGAATTCTAACGCTAACGATTCTTCTTTGCCTAGTGTTGTTTCATCTCTTTTACAGGATTATAAGGATGTGTTTCCCGAGGAGCTTCCACAAGGATTACCACCTATTCGGGGAATTGAGCATCAAATTGACTTCGTACCCGGTGCAACCATTCCAAACCGTCCAGCTTATCGGAGCAATCCCGAGGAGACGAAGGAGTTGCAAAAGCAAGTTGGCGAACTTATGGAGAAGGGGTTCGTAAGAGAGAGAATGAGTCCATGTGCAGTTCCGGTGATCTTAGTGCCCAAAAAGGATGGGAGATGGCGCATGTGCATAGATTGTCGAGCGGTGAACAATAGAAAAATATCGACATCCCATTCCACGTTTAGATGATATGTTAGATGAATTGAATGGGTCATGTATATTTTCTAAAATTGATTTGAAAAGTGGGTATCATCAAATTAGAATGCAAGAGGGTGATGAATGGAAAACTACTTTCAAAACAAAATATGATTTATATGAGTGGTTAGTGTTACCTTTGGGTTTAACTAATGCACCTAGCACTTTCATGAGATTGATGAATCATGTTTTGCGATCATTCATTGGAAAATTTGTGGTAGTTTATTTTGATGATATTTTGATATATAGCAAAAACTTGGGAGAACATGCATTGCATTTAAAATCTGTTTTAGATGTTCTTAGAAAAGAGAAGTTGTTTGCTAACATGGAAAAGTGCATGTTTTTGTACGGATAGAGTTGTGTTTCTTGGTTTTGTTGTTAGTTCATAGGGAATACAGGTTGATAAAGAGAAGATACGTGTAATCCGTGAGTGGCCGAGTCCGACAAATGTGAGTCTAGTTCGTAGTTTTCATGAACTCGCGAGTTTCTACCGTCGCTTTGTGCGGAACTTTAGCGACATCACAACACCATTGATTGAAGTGATCAAGAAGAGTGTAGGGTTTAAGTGGGGTGATGAGCAGGAAAAGGCATTTAATTTAATTAAGGATAAATTGACTAATGCGCCTTTGCTTGTTTTGCCTAACTTTGCTAAAACTTTTGAGATTGAGTGTGATGCTTCAGGTATAGGAATTGGAGCGGTGCTGATGCAAGAAGGAAAGCCAGTAGCATACTTCAGTGAGAAATTGAGTGGAGCATCTCTGAACTATCCAACATATGATAAGGAGTTGTATGCATTGGTTCGAGCGTTGGAGACGTGGCAACACTACCTTTGGCCAAAAGTGTTCGTGATTCACACTGATCATGAATCTTTGAAGTACTTGAAGGGACAGCATAAGTTGAACAAAAGACACGCGAGGTGGATGGAGTTCATCGAGACATTTCCGTATGTCATCCGTTACAAGCAAGGTAAGGAGAATGTTGTTGCTGATGCTCTTTCGAGAAGGTACGTGTTATTAAATACTCTTGATACAAAATTGCTTGGTTTTGAACGAATTAAAGAGTTGTATGTTAATGACCTTGATTTTTGTGAAGAGTTTAAATCTTGTGAAAAGAATGCTGTAGGTAAATACTTTAAGGTTGATGGTTTCCTATTTCGAAAAAATAAGTTGTGTATACCTGCATGTTCTTTGCGAGAGTTGTTGATTAGGGAATCACATGGGGGAGGTTTAATGGGTCATTTTGGTGTTGAAAAGACTTTATCTGTTTTGAAAGAACATTTTTATTGGCCTCATATGAAACGAGATGTGGAAAGAATTTGTGATAAGTGTATTACGTGTAAACAGTATAAGTCTCGTGTTCAACCTCATGGATTATATATACCATTGCCTATACCTAATGAACCTTGGATTGATATATCTATGGATTTTGTGTTGGGTTTACCTAGGTCTAAGCGTGGTCATGATTCGATATTTGTGGTCGTGGATAGGTTTTCGAAAATGGCGCATTTTATTCCATGTCACAAAACTAATGACGCTTCTTATGTAGCTGATTTGTTTTTTAGGGAAATTGTTAGATTGCATGGTATGCCTAGAACAATTGTTTCTGATAGAGATACTAAGTTCTTGAGTTACTTTTGGAAGACCTTGTGGTGTAAGTTAGGTACTAAATTGTTATTTTCCACTACTTGTCACCCACAAACTGATGGTCAAACAGAAGTAGTTAATAGAACTTTATCTGCATTGTTAGGGGCTATTATCAAAAAGAACATTAAAGTTTGGGAATAGTGTTTACCACATGTTGAGTTTGCATATAATCGATCTGTTCACTCTGCTACGCAATTTTCACCATTTGAAATTGTTTACGGTTTTAATCCTTTGACACCGTTGGATTTATTGCCATTACCTGTTTCTGAACTGACTAACATGGATGGAAAGAAAAAGGCTGAATTTGTTAAGCAGATACATGAAAAGGCAAGACTTAACATTGAGAGGAAGACGGAGCAATATATTAAACAAGCCAACAAGGGCCGACGTCAAGTGATCTTTGACCCGGGAGAGTGGGTTTGGCTTCATATGAGGAAGGAAAGATTTCCGGCTCAAAGACGGTCGAAATTGCTTCCGAGGGGCGATGGTCCATTCTAAGTGCTTGAACGCATCAATGACAATGCCTACAAATTGGATTTGCCTGGTGAGTATAACGTTAGTGCTACATTTAACGTTTCTGATCTAAGTCCGTTTGATGTAGGTGAAGATTTGAGGACAAATCCTTTTCAAGAGGAGAGGAATGATGAGGACATGCCTAGCTTGGGCAAGGATGAGAGTTATGGAGTGAATTCAGTGCAAGTTCCAGTTGGACCAGTGACGAGAGCTCGGGCTAAACACTTCAAGGAGGGGATTAACGGATTGATTCAAGAAGCTTGGAAGGATGAAGATTCCAGGATGAAGACTTTGGAGTTAGAGTCCAAGATCGTGAACATGTTACAATTGTGTATTCCAAGCCAAGAATTGGGAATTAGTCAAAAGGGCCAAAAATTCCAGCCCGGCGCGGCTCGCGCCAGTTTTGTGCCTGATCCGGCGCGCCCTGCGTTGGTCATATAGGAGTATAGCGCGCCCCGCGCCATTTGTCGCGCGCCCCGCGCCGCTTTGAAGACCTGCATACCTAGCGCGCCCTGCGCCATTCCTTTGCATTTTCAAGCGCGCCCCGCGCCGGTTAGGCGGCACGGAATCCGAGGAACGCGTTTTTGAAGATTTTTATCAGATTTCTTTCCTTAATTTTTGGGATTTCAATATATTTTCATAATTCTATTGTAATTAGGATACTTTAAGATAGGATTTTGATTCCAAATCAATTGTTATTTCCTTTATGGATTCTAGGGTTTCAAAGCTAGTATAAATAAGTTTCATGCTTGTAATTCAAACAACAATTCAATAATAATCTGAGTTTATTCATAGTTGAGAGTTATTCTCTACTTTTGGTTCTTTGAAGGATTTCTAAGTAATTTTCTTAGTTTTTCTTTTGAGATTCATATTTAACTTATCATACAACAAACCATAGTTGTGTGTGGCGTTATTCTATCACATCATACAATCATACGGAGATTATCGGTTTTCATCTAAACGAGGGTCAAAGTGTTGTTGGTGTTCCACGCATTCAAAATTGCTTGATCGACTATTCCAAGGTTTATCGTCTAAATTCGGGCGAGGGATTAAGGATTCGAAAGAGTTCCATCAAATTTACTTACTAGAAACGATCCGGGCGGCGACCACCTCACGCAAGCGTGTCGTGGAGTCTATCATAACACTAGTATTATCACAGAATATAGGAATTTGCTTAAGATCAAACCCATAGTCAGCTAGTTGATTTTTCATCCAAAAAATTTGAGCACAGCAACTTCCAGTAGCAATTTACTCTACTTCTACAGTTGAAGTTGAAACCGAATTTTACTTCTTGCTGAACCATGAGAGAAGTCTATTCCCTAGCATTTGAAATGTGTCACTAGTGCTTTTCCTGTCAATCTTGCATACTATAAAATCTGCATTTGAATACCCTATTAGATCAAAGGGAGACTCCTTGCTACAATAAAGTTGGGCAATGGCGACAGTACGGGCGTGTCGCTTTAGAACCGAAAGTCGTCGTCATATGCTATGCTGACGGTACCCCCACCATAGCCGATAGCATTGCAGCCATATACTTATGTCGACGTTATGATACCCCTATGCCGATGGGTCTATCGTCGCCACACAATATTTTCCACTTAGCTTTAGAACCCAAATGTTGACGGTCTCGTCCCCAACACCAACGGATCCCTACCGTCGCTATATGAATTTTTGGCGCGAATGTCTGGTTACTATAGCGACGATCCGGACCTTCGCTATATGAATTTTTAGCGCGAATGTCTGGGTTCTATAGCGACGGTCCTGACCGTCGTTATAGCCTTTTTAGATTTAAAAAAAAATAACTAGTGATGCACATATTTATTGAACAATCATAATACAAAATAAAATAAAACATAAAAAAAATTATATATATCATTTAATGTCATTCACATCACAATACACCATCCTAAATATATAACATAATTTAAAATAATATTACATCATTTAAAATAATTCATCCCCTAAAATATGACAATCATAATTAATTTAAAATAATTTAGTAAATGATAAGGTATATAATAAAACGATTTTTAAAACCATTTTGAATCTTTATTGTCCTAAGTTAATATATTAAGCAATCAATGAATACGTGCAAGTATACACGATCAACAATGAATAAAGTGTAAGTAGAGTATCGTTCCCACGATGAATTATTCAATAAAAATTACCAAGTACTAACTCTTAACCAAATTAATTTTATTTAAACAATTGATTTAAGATTGTGAATTTATGAAATTAAAATATTTAATTAAACTAATACTAAATATCACTAGATTGAAACCAGATAATAACGACTTAAGACTACAATTTCACTTATTGCTTCACTTAGATCAATACATTTCCTGTTAAGTTATGCTAACTATTCCGGATTGTTAATCGAGAACTCATCAATATTTATGACCATCTCCCGATATATTATAAACAAATCAACTTAAATCCACATATGATAGAATTAAGGTGAACACCCTAGTTAACTAATTCATTATATCCCTATGTGAATTATAATTAAAAATGATTTAAAGCACAAGTTCCCTATTAGATTACATGCGGCGTAAAGGTATATCTCTATCCTAAACACAAATCATGAATTTCATCACCATGCAAAAAATACAATCACATGTTATTATGATCAGATCTAAATCTATACTTCATCTCTCGAGTTCATAGAGATTATCACAGTAATTGTTGATCAAAAAATTAAGAAATTAATCACAAATCATAATAGATAATCCTATAAAAGTCAACAATAATTAACAAAGAAGCATATCACTAAAAGCTACGTAATAACACTGAGTGGCCTTTGGCCCAGTGGTACGACCCAACCCACCTCAAACATGAGGTTGGGGGTTCAATGCTTGGTGGCAGCAAGGAAGTGTGTGTGTGTCAAAGTAGCAAAAAAAAAAAAAACTACGCAATAAGTTCCATTGTAATCTTAAATAGAAATTATTTCATGATTAAATTAAAATCTATAATCCACAAGTAAACCATCATCCAAGAATTACAAAATAAAAAGATAAAAGAAGAAAGGAAAAACTCTTTTGAAGCAATCTTTGATATCCTCCTTAGCCTCCTATCTTGATCTTCCTTCGTGATAATCTCTTGCTTCAAGCCTCCAATCCTTCATCAATTCTAGGATTAGCAAAAAGCACTAAGATGCCCTTGATCTCAGCCTTTTAATGTGTTATTATAACCTCTATGTAGTTTGGTAGACATTTAATCCAAATAGGAATCAATATAGCAAGAACCAAGTCAAATAGGATAGCAAAACTCAGCAAAAACGCATTTGCTCTCTGCCCTTCAGCGCTCTAACCCAGCATCCTGACGCTATACACTAAGTTGTAGAAAATTTTGTGCTCTTCGATTTGACAGGTGGCTCGTCCCGTAACTCTTCTCGGATAAAAAGTTATGGCCATTTTAAGCTCACTAGTCCGAACAGGAATCCAACTCCAACTAGTTTTACTTTGACACACTGCTTGGAGACCCAAACAAACTTTAATTTTTCAAACCATACGTTTTTGAAAATCTTGAGACGTCCTCTACAACATCATTAAGACCATTTTCACATTCCGAAGCTCAAACATAATCGAAACTTCCATTGAAGCTCCAGAGGTCAACTTTCCTAAAAACTGAAAATTGCACTGTTTCTCCAATTTGACTAAAATGCAACCAAATGACTTCCAACTTCATTTCCTACATAAAAACACAAATGCACATAAACATGAATAGAAAATAGTGTAAAACTCTCAAATCATCAAGTCAAAAGTACTCAAATTATAGGTATAAAATTCATTTATCAAATACCCCCAAACTTGAATATTTGTTTGTCCTCAAGCAAAATACTAAGAACAAAACTAAAACAACTGAATTCTAACAAGAAACTACTCAAGCAATGAATCCATATGAATTTGAACAATGGCCTCAAAGATTTTCATAAAATGATAACTCAAGCAAAATTTTAAGAACATGCAAAAATTACAATTTCAACCTAATCATTAGTTTCACATCTACTCATGATCCTTTAAGTGCGTGTGTGCATCCAAATATTCAAACTAGTCATCACTCACATAAGATTATATAATAAAACACTCAAAAAAGATTTTCAAATCAACTCTATAAACTAACTTTCACATCAATCTCCGCTAACAAAGACAAAACATAAAATTTAGAGGATCAAAAGGATAATCCATACATTTAAGCCCACTTGAACCCTTCTCAAGTATTTTAAAACATAATTTTCCATTTATTTCTTTTATTTCTTTTTTTAGTGAGTGCATTTTATGCTCCCTCTTACTTTCTTTTAAACGAGTGCGTTTTACGCTCTATCTCACTTTCTCTCGCACGAGTGCATTTTACGCTCCTTCTCGTGGCTGTGTTTATGGGTGAGTGCGTTTTACGCTTCATCTCAACTCACCACATGATTCATCATTCTAACTTACGAAGGTTCCAATTTTTAAAATTTTCAAATAATCCAAGATTTCCCCCAAACTTATGTTAATGCCTAAATTTCTACTTCAAATGATGCTCAAATAAATTTTTTCAGTTTTAATGAAATCTTTCATAAGCATTCAACCAATTTTATTTTTTTAAGCCCCCAACTAGCTAAACATATGGATTTTTGCTTTAAAGTGCAAAAAAATCATAAACAATGTAAAACTAACTAATAAGTCGAAATTAAACTAAGCATGCTTTTCAATTTTCCATGAGCTAAAACAAAATTAATCACAATTTTTCTTATCCTTCGCCATAATCAAATTCAAATCAAACCATTGCTCACCTATCCTAAAAACATACTAACTAAAATGCAAATCTAATAACCTAAAACGCTCAAGTACCACATAAAATAAGAACACACCCCCAAACTTAAACTAGACATTGTCCTCAATGGCTAAGATAGCAAAAAGCAAAGCAGATGACTTCCCTAAAAATACAACAATCTTCCTCCTTATCTGCTAAGTCTAAAGAATAAGCTAGGCACATTAGAATAAATAAGGCACTACACTTGAATTGGACTCGAATAACCTGTAAACATATTAGAAGCAAGTTTAATAAAATCCTAAAAAATGCAAGTTTATTAATTACTATGAAACCTAATAAAATAAATAAAAACAAAAACTAAAAATTAAACTTGGGTTGCCTCCCAATAAGCGCTTATTTTAAAGTCGTCAGCCCGACTTCTCAACTTCCTATCCAATTTCCCTTCGAAAATTGAGTAACCCTTCATCCATTAGTAGAAATGTAACATTTGAGGGCTTCGCTTCTGTAAGGGCCATTGATTCAAAATCACCTAGTATGCTCTTTTTAGATAGAATCTCTTTTAAGAACGTTAAGTAGCTAGGCGTTTGCTCCATTGTGTCTGTGAACGAATTGTGGCGTTGAAACTTTTCAAACACAACTGACTCTTCATATATCTTCCCTTTCTCATCCCACCATGGCTCCAAAGTTATACTAGCTCTCATGTCATATAGAGGTTTGCCGACGACATGGCTACCAATTGGGCCCGGGATTGCAAATCTAACCAGATCCTTAAATTTTGGTGGAGAAGGTACATGGGACACTATCAAAATCGGCTCATCTATTTTGGAACTCAAGGCTAGATCTTCGTCGACCTTCTTTTTCTGGTCCCCACTTGTCTCCTCTCTTTTAACATCTACATCTTTTGGCTCATCCGGTTGCAGCTTTGGCGTGGGTAATCCATCAGTCTCGGAAACCATGTCGCTTGACAATTCACCTTGAGGACGATTGCTGATGGCATTAAAAAGTTGTCCTACCTGGTTCTCAAGGTTTCTAATTGACTCTGCCTGGCTTTTCACATTCAAATCTACTTGGTTCAACAGCTTATCTTGATCGTTCATTCTCTTTTTCGAAGCTGTAATGAATTTCGCCAAGGTCTCCTCTAAACTCAGTTTCCTTTCTTCTTCATGTGGAGGGGCTGGATCTTGAAATTCTGGAGTGTATGATTGACTTGGAACAAAGGTTTGGACTTGATTATTATGGCTCCATGAAAAATCTGGCTGATACCCCCAGTCCTGATGATAGTTGTTGGGATAGGCATAATTATTGGGGTAGTCACCGCCATACTGTACCGACTCAAAACTGATGGTGTATTGATGACTCAGATGGTTTCCAGCACAATAATCACAAATCATCGCTACACTTTGAATAGATTGTGCTGCTAAAGCGTCAAACTTCCTCAAAATTATCTCTAACTGTGCTGATAATTCATCGAGTTCATAAATCCCTGTCGCTCTTGGCTAAGTCATTCTCGTATAAGGCCACTGATAGTCATAGTTGGCCATGGTACCTGAAAAGGAAGTAGAATAGAATAAATAAATAAAAACGTTTAAATTAAGACTAATTTCATTGAAATTAATATTGGTAAAAATTCTTAAGTTAATTCCCCAACAACGACGCCAAAAACTAGTTAATATATTAAGCAATCAATGAATATGTGCAAGTATACACGGTTAACAAGTAATAAAGTGTAAGTAGAGTATCGTTCCCACGAGGAATTATTTAATAAAAATTACCAAGTACTAACTCTTAACCAAATTAATTTTATTTAAACAATTGATTTAAGATTGTGAATTTATGAAATTAAAATATTTAATTAAACTAATACTAAATACCACTAGATTTAAACCAGATAATGATGACTTAAGACTACAATTTCACTTATTGTTTCACTTAGATCAATACACTTCCTGTTAAGTTATGCTAACTATTCCGGATTGTTAATCAAGAACTCATCAATATTTATGACCATCTCCCAATATATCATAAACAAATCAACTTAAATCCACATATGATAGAATTAAGGTGAACACCCTAGTTAACTAATTCATTATATCCTTATGTGAATTATAATTAAAAATTATTTAAAGCACAGGTTCCCTATCAGATTACATGCGACGTAAAGGTATATCCCTATCCTAAACACAAATCATGAATTCCATCACCATGCAGAAAACACAATCACATGCTATTATGATCAGATCTAAATCTATACTTCATCTCCCGAGTCATATAGATTATCATGGTAATTGTTGATCAGACAATTAAGAAATTAATCACAAATCATAATAAACAATTCTATAAAAGTCAACAATAATTAACAAGGAAGCATATCACTAAAAGTTATACAATAAGTTCCATTGTAATCTTAAATAGAAATTATTTCATGATTAAATTAAAATCCATAATCCACAAGTAATCCATCATCCAAGAATTAAAGAATAAAAAGATAAAAGAAGAAAGGATAACCGCGGCAGTTGGCGCAGTGGTTCAAATGAGGCCCCGGGGAGAACCGTAAACTCGGACGTCTTGGGATCGAATTCCACTTGCAACAATTGTTAGCGGCCACGGGTCGTACATTTCAGGGCGAAGCCATGTCTTAGGCGGAGCCTGTACGCAAAGCCTGGCCCGGGGTGGGGAGATTTAGTCCGACTGCGGTTGGGAAACTCCACATTATCAATAAAATAAAATAAAATAAAATAAAATAAATAGAGAAAGGAAAAACTCTTTTGAAGCAATCCTTGATATCCTCCTTAGCCTCCTATCTTGATCTTCCTTCGTGATAATCTTTTGCTTCAAACTTCCAATCCTTTTTCAATTCTAGGGTTAGCAAAAAGTAGTAAGATCCCCTTGATCTCAACTTTTTAATGTGTTATTATAACCTCTATGTAGCTTGGTAGACATTTAATCCAAATAGGAATCAATATGGCAAGACCCAAGTCAAATAGGATAGCAAAACTCAACAAAAACGCATTTGCTCTCTCCATCCAGTGCCCCGGCGCTCTAACCCAGTGCCCAACGCTATACACCAGATTGTAGAAACTTTTGTGCTCTTCGATTCGACAGGTGGTTCGTCCAGTAACTCTTCCCGGATAAAACGTTATGGCCATTTTAAGCTCAGTAGTCCGAATAGGAATCCATCTCCAACTAGCTTGAGACGTCCTCTACAACGGGTTAAATGCTTTTTTGGTCACTGAACTTTAGGTCAACTTACAAATGGATAACTGAACTATTTTTTCTTACAGTCAACTCACTGAACTGTTATTTACTTACAAAAGTTTGAATTTTCCTAACAGGCGTTAATTATTTTAACGGGAGAGTGACGTGTATAGCGGCATGTCCCACTTAATCCAAGCTGGAGCCAAGCTGTAAATGAGTTTAACACCTAAGCTATAACCCACCCATGAAAAACAAACCTACCCAACAAAGATCCGATCCACCCAACAAAATTTTCCTTTTAAATAACGTACAGAACTCAATAGGGGAGAAAATTAAGGGTTCATGGTGGTCGTTACATTCACTCGACTACTTCTTCAATTGCTACTAACAATCCGTTGCTGCGTTTCTTGAGATGAGTACCTCAAGTAGAGTAGACATTTCTTACAAAAGGAAATCGGTGAGTAAATCTTCAGATTCTGAGCGCGAGTCCTCGTTTTCTTCTCCAATCCTTTGCCGCTGTGGAATCGTTGCACCCATGTGGGAAGCTTGGAAAGAAGGAACCCTAGATCCAGGTAGAAGATTCGTTGGTTGTAGCAGATACAAGGTATTTTCCCTCACAAGATTCGTTGGTTTAAGCTAATTTTCCCTAACAAGATTCGTTAGTTGTAGCTAATTTTCCCTCACAAATCTTGTTTAATTTTTCTGTTAACAAGGATAAAAATAAGTATTGTGGATTTTTCAAGTGGTGTGATCCTCCATTCACTGAAAGATCAAGGGAAGTGATAAAAAAATTGAGGGATGAACATTGCTCTGCGAACGACGAAATACAAAGGCTGAATTTCTTTGAGAATGGAAATGAATCAAGTGTGATCAAAGAATTGAAGAGGGAAAATGCCCAAAAAATAAAAAATCTCAGAAGGATGTGGATTGTTCTAATTTGTTCATGGTTGATGTTTTTAATTTTTTTAGTAATAGTGGTGTAAAACACCATTCGGCAACATGAATGTAATTTTTTGGGATGGATGGTTGATGTTTTTTTTATTGTAACTATAGAAGTTTGGTGTTTGAAGGTTATGATAGTTTTTTATTGTAATTATGGAAGTTTGGTTATGATTTTAATGAATGAAATGGAAAAATAGAGCATTTTGCTCTTTTGTTGTATTTGGATGGTTGATGTTCTTTTATTGCAACGATGGAAGTTTGGTATTTGTGAGCTAAGAATGGTGTAAGACAGTGCATATTACCATTTATCATTCATACAGAAGTACCATTTATCATTCACAAACACAAAACTATACATTCACTAGTTATTGTTGGACTTTGTGAGTTGTGTATTTGAAATGAAAATAGAATGTCAAAAAACAGAGACAAGTTCCATTTATCATGCACAAACCCAAAACCTGCATTTGCATCCTTGTTATAACATAAATGACCTCCTGTATTAATGCAACCAGTTATGATTCCTAAACCCAAAAATATCAACTAACAATAAATATCAATAAATAAATGTATGAAACTGAAATCAGTAGCCCCAAAAAGCAAATCATCCTTGTTATAACATAACTTCCATAGTACCAATACAATTCACATAATCCTTGTATTGCTTGCCACAGTAATCCAAAAATTGTACCAAGATATACCATATTTATCCAGCCCCAAAAGTATTCAAGTTATACCAGTGCTCAAGCTACACCAAATCAGAAGCTATACCAAAAAGTTACAAATATTCATCTGCCTATACCAGAATAAGCTATACCAAAACATAGTTATACCAAATGCCACATAAACTACTGATGAGTGTGCTTTATATACACAAATTAGGTACTTTTGAGCTTGATAATTTGTAAATCCTAAGTCATTTCATTTGGTTTTTATGTATTTTTATCATGTTTGTGTAAAATATTGTTTTGCATTGTTTTTATGTGTTTTATATTGTTTTTATGTGTTTTTGCTTAGTTTTGTAGGAAATGGAGCAAAAGCTACTTGAACGTCAACGCTTGGGTGCCTTGTTTGCCATTTTTGAGCTTCCGATTGATATAGCAGCTGATTGCGGCTCAATTTGACCCATGATCCAATCCGTATCTCTCAAAACTCAAAGAACGAAAGTTGTAGATTTTTGTCTTAGCTTTCCAGAACATCTTGAATCATCCAATTTGAAGTTCGTATGAGAGAGTTATGGTCGTTTTACCAGCGGATTTAGCATGAATTTTATACAGCGGCCACTTCGAGCTCAATTTCACCCTTTCTCTGGACGTTTTCTCGTCATGCTCCAGTTATGAAAGTTGTAGAGCTCTTTCTTAGCTTTCCATAGCCTATTTACACGCCTAACTCCAAGTTGGGACGATGAAGTTATGGCCATTTTACCAACAGAGGCCAAAGCTGAGTCGGGTTACAGGCCACTGGCGCGGGCGCGCGGAAATGGATGCGGGCGCGCGGCGCCTGGCATCAGGCGAGTCGATATTGAATTAGTCATTGGGCATACATTAGAGTTAATTCCCTGTGGGTTCGACAACTCTCTCTTATCACTTTATTACTTGTTGACCGCGTATACTTGCGCGTATTTTTCGGTTGCAAAACCGACCAACAAGTTTTTGGCGCCGTTGCCGGGGAATTATTCTTCTAATGTTTTTCCAATATTAATTTCAATTGATTTGATCTTAATTTGAACTTGTATTTATGTTTTAAATAAAGTCGAGTCGAGGACTATAAACCAAACGCTTCTTGGGAGGCAACCCAAGTTTTTTTTGTTTTGCTTTTGATTTTGTTTGATTGCATTATAGGTTGTTTAATTGCATTTTAATTTCTTTAATTGTTTTTAGGTATCGAGTACTAAGCAATTTGGATTGCGCCCCAACTTTGAGCACTTGAAAGATGATATCAATGACGCTTGACACGTTCTCAGGGAAGTCCTCTATTTTAATTTTTCCTATCTCAAACATTGAGGACAATGTCAAATTTAAGTTTGGGGGTATTGGCTTAGTACTTAGTGTTTGTGTGTTTTTAATTCAATATTTGTGTGTTTCCAGTTTGTTTTCGTTGTAAAAAAAATAATTATTTATTTTTAGGATGTGTCTCTTGAGCATTGTTTTAATTTGATTTGAACTACAATCCATGGTCTATGATATGAATTTGATTGAATTGGTCTAACTCATGGAAAATGGATAAATGTTGCTTAATCTTTGTGCTTAATCGTTATTGTTGGTTCTTGTTTTGCTTATGCGTCTTTTCACTCTTTTACACTTACCCATGAGTATTGAGCTAGTTGTATGCTTAGAGAAGGCTTTTATAACCGAATGCTTATGGGAAATATCTATAAACTCTAGAACTCGTTTAAACAACACTCGAAACAAGGTGTCCAAATTTGTTGTGTTTGAATTTTTGGTCATGTGGTGAGTTGAGATGGAGCGTAAAACGCACTCACTCATGGACACATGTTTAGGGGAGATAGAGCGTAAGACGCACTCTCTTATAATTTGATGACAAAAGAAAGAAAGTTTTTTATATCAAATCTTGTGTTGGGTTGAGATGGAGCGTAAAACGCACTCACCCACAAGAGTGGACTTAGGATAAGATGGAGCATAAAATGCACTTACCTAGAGTCCTTTGATTTCATATTTTTGGAATTGTGATTTGTATACCTTTGTATTGAGTGATGTGTTAAGCATGTTGTTTTGAGGTTTATTTTGATTATTTCATAAGGTAATGTGGTTGCAAAGTTCATCCGAGCTTGGTTGGTTTAGTGCTATTGGGTACTCACACACACACGGAAGGGACCTAAAGCAAGATATGACTAGCTAAGTGAAATTTTAGACTTGCAACGTTTTGTTTGTTTTCTTGAGTTCCATGTGTGAGCCTTTGAGACCATTGTCGGCTTATTAATTCATTGCTCAAGTTAGGTTGTATTAGAAGTGTTTGAATTGTGTAGTCTTGTTTTGCTTGAGGACAAGCAAAGATTTAAGTTTGGGGGTATTTGATGAGTGTGCTTTATATACACAAATTAGGTACTTTTGAGCTTGATAATTTGTAAATCCTAAGTCATTTCATTTGGTTTTTATGTATTTTTATCATGTTTGTGTAAAATATTGTTTTGCATTGTTTTTATGTGTTTTATATTGTTTTTATGTGTTTTTGCTTAGTTTTGTAGGAAATGGAGCAAAAGCTACTTGAACGTCAACGCTTGGGTGCCTTGTTTGCCATTTTTGAGCTTCCGATTGATATAGCAGCTGATTGCGGCTCAATTTGACCCATGATCCAATCCGTATCTCTCAAAACTCAAAGAACGAAAGTTGTAGATTTTTGTCTTAGCTTTCCAGAACATCTTGAATCATCCAATTTGAAGTTCGTATGAGAGAGTTATGGTCGTTTTACCAGCGGATTTAGCATGAATTTTACACAGCGGCCACTTCGAGCTCAATTTCACCCTTTCTCTGGACGTTTTCTCGTCATGCTCCAGTTATGAAAGTTGTAGAGCTCTTTCTTAGCTTTCCATAGCCTATTTACACGCCTAAATCCAAGTTGGGACGATGAAGTTATGGCCATTTTACCAACAGAGGTCAAAGCTGAGCGGCTGGGCAGCGGCATGGGCGCGGGCGCACCAGCCAGCGTGCGGGCGCACCAATGGCTGCTGAGCAGCGCGCCTGGGTCGGATTTTAAGTAATTTGAGCGGGTTTTTGGTCATTTTTTATGGGCTAAGCTAGGGTTTTACATTGGGCACTATAAATACAACATGTAGCCTCCATTTTAATACATCCTAGAGTTCCAAAATCAGATTTAGAGAGAGAGAGAGAGGAAGCTTGGAGCAAAAAGAGGGAGGCCATGGCCATTGGCCATGGTTCTTCTAAAGCTTGGAGGAGCTTCAATGGAGGTGCTTCAATGGAGTTTCATCCAACAACAATGGGGAAGCCATCCTTTATCTTTCTTTTTCTTTGTCCTCTATGTAACTAGTTTTTAATCTAAGATTGTAATTGAACCCATTGCTTTATTTGAATTGATTTTCTCTTCCTTTTGATTATTGTTGCTCATATGAATTGGTTATCATAACCTATGCTTATGGATTAATTGCTTGGCTAGTAATTACCTTGGGAACCTATATGAACTTGACAAACGGATAATAGTGTTGAGACCTAGTTATGATATCATACGAAAGTTAAAGATTGTTGTGGGTGATTAATAAAGATTTAGTGACGTGTGTCTTGTTGATTATCCTCAATGATAGGTAACTTGATAGTATTTAGGATAGACATATACCTAGATACCGTGTGCAACCAATTGAGAATCTAATCTTAATGACTTCCTTTGTGAAAGTTGGTAATTGAAAGGGTGGTTGATGAGATTTAGTGACATGTGTCTTGTTAGTTATTCTTGAAATTGGTCTCTTGATAGTGTGTAGGATAGACATATACCTACATGCCGCATTAGGAAGATTCGTAATTGACCATCGACAGAGGCTCTTACGTAATTGTGATTTCTCGAATGTCAATTCTATGTGGTTAATTGATCTAAAAGGGGAGTTAAGATATTTGAACAAAGCATTGCACGCCAAGTGTTTGACAAAATGCTTGAATGGGGAAAATTGTAATCTTAGACCTTTATCTATCAATTTATCGTATTTGTATTCCATGCAATTTAGATGTAACCTCTACTTATCTCTCAAATCCAAGAGTTTGATTTAGATCGAGTCGATATTGAATTAGTCATTGGGCATACATTAGAGTTAATTCCCTGTGGGTTCGACAACTCTCTCTTATCACTTTATTACTTGTTGACCGCGTATACTTGCGCGTATTTTTCGGTTGCAAAACCGACCAACAACTACCCTCCCATGAACTACTAGTTAAATAAAATAACCTAAATTCTACTATGTGGTAGTCCTTCCACCCTTCTTCCTTGGTGCTTTAAATGGCCTGCATGTTGAATTATGTGAAGTTTCACTTCTTGTTTACCTTTTCCTTGTACGACCATTGATAAGCAAAATCGTCCATGGTGTACCTCGTAAAGCATCAAAACAGAAAAATGTTAAAATAAAGTAAAAATTTATATACAAGTTTAAATTAAGATCAATTTGATTGTAATTAATATTGGAAAAACACTAGAAAAATAATTCCCCGGCAACGGCGCCAAAAACTTGTTGTCCGATTAATAAAACGACAATTACGCGCAAGTATACGCGGTCAACAAGTAATAAAGAGTAAGTAGAGTATCGATCCCACGAGGAATTGTTACTAGTCTTTTCCAAGTATTAACCTTTTATCATCTCAATCTTATTTAAACAAACGATAATTGTTTTTGTTGTTTTGCATTAATGAAAATAACAAATAATCAAAGAACTATGAAAAGCTTTAAGATAATGAAATCAAATATTAACAAGTCTAAGATCACAATTTCCCCCAACACTTCACTTGAATATCCTAACTCTCTCTTTTCAACTAGTTAAATCACAAGGATTGTTATCCGAGAATTTACAAGTATATACAAGCCTCTCTCGATGGTCAAATACGTATTTCCCAATGCGGTGTATAAATATCTCTATTCTACACACTAGCAAGAATCTAATGTCAAGAATAATCAACAAGACACGTGTCACCAAATCTCATTAATCACCCTATCAATTACCAACTTTCGCAATGGAAATCATTAAGCATGATTCTCAAATGGATACATGTGGTATTTAGGTATATGTCTATCCTAAATACAATCAAATTATCCATTCATGAGGGTAATAAATAAAACACACGTCACTTAATTTCATAAATTACCCATAGGAATATCTAATTTTCACATGATATCATAACAAGGTCTCAACCTATACTTCCTCTCTCAATTCCATATAAGTTCCCAAGGTAATTACTAGCTAGGCAATTAATCCATAAAGCATAAATTATGATACCCAATTCACAAATGAATAACCAATATCCAAGAGAGAGCATTCAATTCAAACTACATATTGGGTTCCATTGAAATCTTAGAAAATTAGTTCTAGTTCATGGTAACTACAAATAACATCATATTCAAATTATACATCATGTTGGATTACAAAATACAAGAGAAAACTAAAGATAGAACCCCTTTTGTAGATTTTCATATGATGTTTGATGGATTGATGATGAACACTAGCTTCTCTTCCTTGATTTTGCAATCCTTGATGTTTTTGCTCCTTGGCCTTGCTTGATGTAGCTTGATTTTAGCACTTTGGCCCTCTAATTTGATGTATTTGGTAGCTTCCTCTCTCTAGATTTTGTGTTAGAAGGTGTTAGGATGAGTTAGAATGAGTGGGTATGTGTTAGAATGAAGCTCTAGCCGCCACTTTGGTGTTATAAGAGATGGGTGTCTCAAACCCTAGCATTTCCCGAGTTTTGGACCAAAAAATTCGCAAAGTCAGAAGCGTTTCTCGCCCCGGCGCTGGAATAGTGCTGGAATTTGTCGCCCCGGCGATGGAACTCTGTACCGCGAGACAGTTTCGACGTCTGTTGGTAAAATGACCATAACTTCTTCGTCCGAACTCGTATTAAGGCGATTAAGGAGGCTATGGAAAGCTAAGAAGTAGCTCTACAAATTTCATAACTGGAGCTCGACGAGATAATGGCCAGAGCAAGGCGCAAATTGGCCCCGAAGCAGCTGCTGTGTAAAATGCATGCAAAATCCGATGGTAAAAGGACCATAACTCTCTAATACGAACTTCACATTGGATGATTCCGGATGTTCTGGAAAGCTAAGATCAAAATCTACAACTTTCGTTCTTTGAGTTTTGAGAGATTCGGATTGCATCATGGGTCAAATTGAGAAACAAGCAGCGGAAATGCTAGATTCGAGCCAAAAACGTAACGGTCCAAGGGGCCTTTATTTCAATTCCTACAAAACAAAGTAAAAACACATAAAAGCACACAAAAACATATAAAAGTAATACAAAACTACATTACACAATAATAAGATGAAAACACATAAAATCAAACGAATTAGCTAAAGACTTACAAATTATTAAGGCTAAAAGTACTCAATTTGTGTATATAAAACACACTCATCAAATACCCCCAAACTTAAACCTTTGCTTGTCCTCAAGCAAAACACACAAACTATAAAAATTAAACATTTCTAAATAAAAACTATCTTGAGCAATGAGTTAATAAGCTTGAACAATGGTCTCAAAGCATAAACACATGAAAACTCAAGAAAACTTTCAAAGCGTTGCAAGTTTAGATTTACAATTAGCTAGTCATAGCTCGCTTTAGGTCCCTTCCGTGTGTGTGTGTACCCAATAGCACTGAACCAATTAAGCTCGGATGAAGCTATGCAACCACATTACCTTATGAAATAATCAAAATAAACCGCGAAACAACATGCTTAGCACATCACTCAATACAAAGGTATACAAATCGCAATTTCCAAAAATTTGAAATCAAAAGACTCTAGGTAAGTGCATTTTATGCTCCATCTTATCCTAAGTCCACTCTTGTGGGTGAGTGCGTTTTACGCTCCATCTCAACTCAACACAAGATTTGAAATATACAATTTTCTTTCTTTAATCACAATTATAAGAGAGTGCGTTTTACGCTCTCTATCTCTCCTACGCATGTGTCCATGAGTGAGTGCGTTTTACGTTCTATCTCAACTCACCACATGACCATCAATTCAAACACAACAAATTTGGACACCTTGCTTCGAGTGATGTTTAAACGAGTTCTAGAGTTTATAGATATTTTTCATAAGCATTCGGTTATAAAAGCCTTCACTAAGCACACAACTGGCTCAATACTCATGGGTAGGTGCAAAAGAGTGAAAGGATGCATAAGCAAAAAATAACCAACAATAACGATTAAGCACAAGGACTAAGCAACATTTATCCATTTTCCATGAGTTAGAAACTATTCAGTCAAGTTCTTATCATAGACCATGAATTGTAGTTCAAATCAAATTAAAACAATGCTCAAGGGACATATCCTAAAAATAAATGAAATTTTTTTTTTTGAACAAAAATAAATATCTTAAATCACATAAAAACTAAATTAAAAACACACAAATACGAAGTACTACCCCCAAACTTAAACTTGACATTGTCCTCAATGTCTGATATAGGAAAAATTAAAATAGAAGACTTCCCTGAAACCGTGTCAAGCGCCATTGATATCATCTTTCAATACCTCTAATTTGGGAGCGTACCTGAAAGCAAATGACTAAAGAAATTAAAATGCAATTAAACCACTAAAATGCAATCAAACAAGAATAAAAACAAAATAGTAAACTTGGGTTGCCTCCCAAGAAGCGCTTGGTTTAAAGTCGTTAGCCCGACTCCTCCATTTCATTTCAATCCGGCTCAATCGCAAAATTGACCATTGCATGCCGCCTCGCTGTTCTTTCTTTGATTTGCATGGCATGCATGCCTGGTTGGTGACCCCCAAACTTAATTTCAATTAATGGCACAAATAAGCTTTCCCCGCCCGCTTCATCCATTGGTAGTGATGTAACATTTGAGGGCTTCGCTTTAGTAGGAGTCATTGTATCAAGATCACCTAGTTTGATCTTTTTAGATAAGTGCCCAATTGCGAACGTTGACAAACTAGGTGCTTCCTCTTCCGTCGTGTCTATGATAAGATTGGGGCATTGGGGCTTGACAAGCACAACGGGCTCTTCTTCTTTCTTCTTTTCCTCGGCCCACCATGATTCCACATTCATACTAGCTCCATCGTCACATAGAGCCTCGCCTAAGAAATGACTACCAAGTGGACACGGTAATGCAAAACTGCCCGAATCCCTGAGCTTTGGTGGAGAAGGCACTTGGGGCACTAACACAATTGACTCATCTTCGTTTGAACTCATACAAGTCTCTTCGCCAATTGTGTTAACCTTATCCCCAATTGTCTCCTCTATTTCTATCTCTCGTGGCTCATCCAGTTGCAGATTTGGTTCGGGCTCACCATAAGTCTCGGAATCCATGTCATAACACCAATTATTTTGAGGACAATTGTTCAAAGCTTTGGACATTTGATCAATCTGATTCTGAAGATTTTGAATTGATATGTCTTGACTTTTCAACATCTCCCCTTTCGAAGTCATGATTTTGGTCACAAGTTCCTCAAAGTTTGACATCTTATCTTCTTGTGGCAATGGAGGTGGACATGATAATTCCGGTGCAAAAGCTGGACTTGGAGCATAACATTGATCATCATAATTGTAGCTCCATGTAGAATCCGGGTGATACCCCCAATCTTGGTGATAATCGGGATAAGCATAGTTATTGAGGTAATCACCACCGTAATGTACCAGCCCAAAACTGACAGTGCATTGATGACTCGGATGATTGTCAGCACAATAATTACAAATAACTGTTATACCTTGAGTTCTCTCTGCTACTAAGGCATCCAACTTCCTCGATAGTGTTTCAAATTGTGTTGACAATGCAGAGAGTGCATTGAGTCCATCAATCCCAGTTTCCCTTGGTTGAGTCATACTCATGTACGACCATTGATAAGCAAAATCGTCCATGGTGTACCTCGTAAAGCATCAAAACAGAAAAATGTTAAAATAAAGTAAAAATTTATATACAAGTTTAAATTAAGATCAATTTGATTGTAATTAATATTGGAAAAACACTAGAAAAATAATTCCCCGGCAACGGCGCCAAAAACTTGTTGTCCGATTAATAAAACGACAATTACGCGCAAGTATACGCGGTCAACAAGTAATAAAGAGTAAGTAGAGTATCGATCCCACGAGGAATTGTTACTAGTCTTTTCCAAGTATTAACCTTTTATCATCTCAATCTTATTTAAACAAACGATAATTGTTTTTTGTTGTTTTGCATTAATGAAAATAACAAATAATCAAAGAACTATGAAAAGCTTTAAGATAATGAAATCAAATATTAACAAGTCTAAGATCACAATTTCCTCCCAACACTTCACTTGAATATCCTAACTCTCTCTTTTTCAACTAGTTAAATCACAAGAATTGTTATCCGAGAATTTACAAGTATATACAAGCCTCTCTCGATGGTCAAATACGTATTTCCCAATGCGGTGTATAAATATCTCTATTCTACACACTAGCAAGAATCCAATGTCAAGAATAATCAACAAGACACGTGTCACCAAATCTCATTAATCACCCTATCAATTACCAACTTTCGCAATGGAAATCATTAAGCATGATTCTCAAATGGATACATGTGGTATTTAGGTATATGTCTATCCTAAATACAATCAAATTATCCATTCATGAGGGTAATAAATAAAACACACGTCACTTAATTTCATAAATTACCCATAGGAATATCTAATTTTCACATGATATCATAACAAGGTCTCAACCTATACTTCCTCTCTCAATTCCATATAAGTTCCCAAGGTAATTACTAGCTAGGCAATTAATCCATAAAGCATAAATTATGATACCCAATTCACAAATGAATAACCAATATCCAAGAGAGAGCATTCAATTCAAACTACATATTGGGTTCCATTGAAATCTTAGAAAATTAGTTCTAGTTCATGGTAACTACAAATAACATCATATTCAAAATTATACATCATGTTGGATTACAAAATAGAAGAGAAAACTAAAGATAGAACCCCTTTTGTAGATTTTCATATGATGTTTGATGGATTGATGATGAACACTAGCTTCTCTTCCTTGATTTTGCAATCCTTGATGTTTTTGCTCCTTGGCCTTGCTTGATGTAGCTTGATTTTAGCACTTTGGCCCTCTAATTTGATGTATTTGGTAGCTTCCTCTCTCTAGATTTTGTGTTAGAAGGTGTTAGGATGAGTTAGAATGAGTGGGTATGTGTTAGAATGAAGCTCTAGCCGCCACTTTGGTGTTATAAGAGATGGGTGTCTCAAACCCTAGCATTTCCCGAGTTTTGGACTAAAAAATTCGCAAAGTCAGAAGCGTTTCTCGCCCCGGCGCTGGAATAGTGCTGGAATTTGTCGCCCCGGCGATGGAACTCTGTCCCGCGAGACAGTTTCGACATCTGTTGGTAAAATGGCCATAACTTCTTCGTCCGAACTCGGATTAAGGCGATTAAGGAGGCTATGGAAAGCTAAGAAGTAGCTCTACAAATTTCATAACTGGAGCTCGACGAGATAATGGCCAGAGCAAGGCGCAAATTGGCCCCGAAGCAGCTGCTGTGTAAAATTCATGCAAAATCCGATGGTAAAAGGACCATAACGCTCTCATACGAACTTCAAATTGGATGATTCCGGATGTTATGGAAAGCTAAGATCAAAATCGACAACTTTTGTTCTTTGAGTTTTGAGAGAGTCGGATTGCATCATGGGTCAAATTGAGAAACAAGCAGCGGAAATGCTAGATTCGAGCCAAAAACGTAACGGTCCAAGGGGCCTTTATTTCAATTCCTACAAAACAAAGTAAAAACACATAAAAGCACACAAAAACATATAAAAGTAATACAAAACTACATTACACAATAATAAGATGAAAACACATAAAATCAAACGAATTAGCTAAAGACTTACAAATTATTAAGGCTAAAAGTACTCAATTTGTGTATATAAAACACACTCATCATTACCATTAATGAAATTAATAAATTTTTTGAATTAGTGAAATGATACTTACAAATATACATTTTTCCTTTTCTTGAACACAGTCAACCACTATCTCTTTGCCTTTGGCAGTGTCAATGAACTTATCTTTTCCCTTTCCAATGCCATGTGCCTATAAAATAACAGTTGAGAAACAGAGTTAATATGTCATAAAATTATATGTATCAAGCATATATTTAGAAAAACTTACATTGCCCCTAACATCTTTCTCAATTCCCTTAGCAGTGTCAACCACTTTCTCCTTGCCCTTGGCAGTGCCAATTACCTTGTATTTTCCCCTTCCAATGGCATTAGCCTATAAAAAAAAAGTTCAGACACATAGTTAATATGTCATACAATTAACATACTAAACACTTAAGAAATAGAGTTAATAATGTAATGACCCGAATTTTCAAAAAAATATTAAAATAAGAATTAAATGAATAAAATTCTTATTTGGTGATATGTTATGTGATATGTGATGCATAAGTGAATACGTGATATGCAATAAGTGATTTTTTTGAATAATAAATATATTATTATTTTATATTTATTATTATATATAAATAAATTGTAGGAGCAATTTATAAATGGAAATGAAATGAGTAAATTAATTCGTTAATTGAAAGTTAGTGAGTAAAAGGTTTGTTTTAATTAGTTAAATAATAAAATTTATTTAATTAATAATGATAATTTATGTTATAATAAATAATTATAACATGAATAATGGAATACTATTTAGTATGATGGTAAATAGATGTGCATTAAATTCATTTTGAATAAAGGATGGAATATATTAAATTATATTTTTTAAGATACCTAAATTGTTTGAAAACAATTTATGGAAGGAAATAGATAATTAAATTTAATTATACAATGAGAAGTTGTTTATATTAAATAAGAGAATTTGAAATAATTATTAGAAGGATTTAATTGTTCCATTATTGGAAATAATTGGACTACATGTATTATATATGTGAGGTAACCATATACGTTAAGTACTGAAAGGGTAGTATATTGGGAAGCAGGGGACTATTAACAATGTTGCTGAGTCATTTGTTAGAAGCAGGAGGTGGAAGTTTATGAGGGAGAAGAAGGACACTAAGCCTTCATGTGATTGACTAAGCTGCTAAGGGAATTAGAGAACTAATAGCCTAGAACAGAAACATCTCCGCTCTCATTACCTCATACTCTCAGTCTCGTTTTTTTTCCTTCTTTCTTTCTCTCTCACAATTACCAAGTCCCCCACTCACCATTCAAAGAAGTTGGAACTAAGGAAATTGCTAAGACATTGAAAGCTAAAGAAGCTAACAAAGGAACTAAGAAGCAAACTGAGATTTGAAGAGCAATTGGAGCAAGTATTAAGCTAGAATCCATCAACTAAAGAGGTAAGAACAAATTCAGTCAAAGAAATTAATATGACACACCATGTATAATATATTCATATTACAAGCAATTTGATTTCGTAATTAGTTAGACTGAGAATTGGAATATATATATATATATATATATATATATATATATATATATCGGTTATGGGTATAGAGAATTGAGATTGATATATTGCAAATGAATTGCCAAGTTAATTTAAAAGTTAGTAAACTAACTTATAAATTAGTCTGTTCATGTATGTTTTTTTTTAATGAGAGTTGGATCCTTGTGGACTGACGTAGAACCTCGGTGTATAGTTGTTGTTGTGCGGAGAAATAAGGTTGCCGAAAATGGTATGATTACATAACTCCAACCTATAGAAAACAGTCCACAAGCTTGGCGCACGCGTATTGTTCGATAAAATGCCAAAAGAAGCTAATTTGGTTAAAAACACATAATTTGACGGAGCCGAAACTTAAGATAGCTTCATATATCCTATATAAGGATAACTTAAGCGCCTTGTGGCGTTAAACCAAGCCGGAACACGTTTTAACAAGAAATGAAAAAGTGAAAAGTTAGTGCGCGCTCTCATTTTTGACGCGTTATTTGGACCACCTATCGGACCCGAAATAGGTGGCTAATATTTTTTAAAAATAATCTTATATGTCATGTATAGCATATTCAAAAATGAAAGCAATCCGATATATGAGCTAAAAGATTAAATTGCGTAAAGTGGCCGCGCCGCGAAAGGGCTGGCTGCCAGCAGCAGTAGCAGCCACGTGGCTGTGCTGTGCGGCAGTCCAACTGCCCACTTTTGACACACTCTCGATTCGCGTGGGTTATCCGAAATACGAGGTTAATATTTTCTAAAAATAGGTGGATATACCACCTATAATATATCCAAAATGGGTCGGGATCGGATGGACGAGTTGAAAATTAAAAATCCGCGAAATGAGTATCAAGGGATGAGGGGCTGCTACCCTAGGGCAGCAGCAGATAGCAGCAGCCATGGGCTGTTCAGCGTGCGAACTTCCTGCAACGCATTTGGGTGGTTTTATGGCGGTTTAACACATAACAAAATACCGAGAGAGATGTATAGATATTATATAATGTTTATATATATCACGAAAACTCATTCCAAACGTAAAGAACGCGATAGAAATGTAATGTAACCATTAGTTTTCATAACTATGCGAGCGTAATTCGGGAAATGATATGTAAAACGGTTATGTAGCATAATGAAATGTGAAAACCCGTTTGAAATTATATTGAACCTAGAAATATAAAAACGAAGGGTTTCCGGAGTTCGAAACAAAGATTTTGAACACGGAATTACGTAATTACATATGTATGAATTTAAAACATATGCGAAGTAAGAATGTAAATTATTCACGAGATGAAATGTGAAGCTAAATTACTAATGAAATAAAGCATTCGCGTACGAGGCGATGACATGATTTAAGTCATGAACTATCGAAAAAAACCATAGAAATGTTTTTATAAAAAATTAAAGAAATAACATAGTAAGGCGTGTTTTTACTATAAAAGCTATATATAAACCATATAATCCCGAATTTTTGCGAATAAAGGCAAAAGATATTTTTTTACATGGGATATCCATAGGTTATGCTTCAAGATATAAAGTATTTTATATTAAAGCTGTGAGGGAGCCTTATTCAGCATAAGAGGTTGAAACGACAAAGTATTCAAAGAACCAAAAATGATTCTAAGATGAGAATAAAAGATTATAGTTTATATAAACTAATAATCATGGTTAATATATATGCATGCATGTTTTTGTGACATAAATGGTTACCTAATATGTGTGTATATGTAAACACAATTGTGTAGGATTTGTGGAGAGAAGCTAAATTAAATTATAGCGGTAATCTCCAATTAAGGCAAGTTTCTCAGTTTATTTATGTGAACTTCTGTTTATAAGTATGTGATACCTATGAACTGCATTATTTTCTTTGGAAATGATGAAAGTTAACTTATGACTAATTGTTCAATTGAGTTGGGAAACTCAATATATATGTGAGATGAATAACAGGTCAAGAACATGTGTAGTATGTTATGGTAGATATGTTGCTACTAGCAGGGTATAAGTTTAATGATGCATTTGTAATATGCTTGAACACCAAAAATATAAATACATGAACTGAATGTGCTACGTGAAACATGATAGACTGTTAGACTTGCTGGGCCGTCGTGCTCAATCTTGCTTAATTGCAGGTTAAAGCTATGATGCGATTTCTCGTGATTAGGAGCGCATGAAAAGAAGACTAGTTGTTTAGTTGAGATGGTATCGAACCATGATGATGGTATTTTACAGGTGTAAACCACAGAAATGTAAATCTTTAAGCTATTCAATAGCTAAAGGTTATCTGTTCTGAAAGGGGAATGTATTACGGTGATTGTATTGTACGTAAAGATTTCATAAGTGAATCATCGATAGAAAACAAATATTAAGTATTGAGACTTGAAGCTCTTAATACATTTACTCAGATTAAATAAATCATATAATAAATATATTTTCAGTATAAAGTAGAATCGTAAAGGTTGCGATTCAGGGAACGAATGAATGACAAAAAAAAAAATTATTCCACATTTTTAGCTATTTTAGCAGTAAATAATGTTTTAAAGCTAGAACATGATAGTATTAACGCACAAGGTCGGGATTAAGATTAGTCCCTAATTTTGGATTAAGTTGGTCCCGATTTTGGGGGCGTTACAGTTGGTATCAGAGCTATGGGTTATAAACCTTAGGTAAGTATACCTTAGACTATAACCGTAAACAAGATAGATGAAAAGGAAGAAGAAGCTAAGCATAAACTCGAATGAGGTTTAAATGATCTTCAAATGAATTTAGAAATTCATAAAGAATGCGTTAAGATAATACGCACATATTCGAAGAAGAATCTTGAGAAGCCAAAGGATCAGGGAACACCTAATTTGAATAATTATAAAATAATATGATTAAAGAAAGGAGTAAGAAGATCGTAAAAACAAAATGATCATAAGATAGAAAAGAATCGTAATATAACACGATTATAAGATAAGATCACAACGTGACCTGATTGAGTCAAAGAATTAAATGATTGACAATTTTAGCTTAATGCTATAAATAGAAGGTATTATGAGATAGTACGAGTAAAACTCATAAAGAGTTATAGATGATGGAATAAGGATTAAAGAAAATTCGTGTTGAGCAAAGAGCAAGATAATATTTGAGAGGATTTGGTAGGATTTCAATTGAGGACTCATGTGATAGCTGAGTTGTACAAACCTTTGTATGGGCAGAGGTTTTATGCTTGGTCTAACGACTACTTAGTTTATCATATTGATAATCATTGAAATGTTCGTGTCGCACTATTCGTTATATATATGATGAGAAGGTGATTCTTTTCTCATAAGTATATCGAATAACAGAGAATAAGTTTAGGTGCGAGTTCTTAAAACTCATGCTTATGGTAAGTTTGTGACTCATAATCATATGATGTGTTTTGAGCCCCTAAGCGTATGGACAGTCCTTGATTGGTTCTTGGACTACGTATTGCTAGGACAAGTTCCTAAACTCATATTATTATGGAAAGTTCCTAAACACATAATGTGTGAAAGTTTGATGAACTATACTAGGATATAGGAATATTATCGAATAAGAGCTAATTATTTTTAGTCTATTGAACATTGATGGTGCTAGAGATGGATAGAATTATTCCATAGAGAGACAATGGTGCAAGTTGAAGTTAAAGGGGAAATGGATATTCCAAATCTTTTAGCTATCCTAGATTTTGAAGTTTATTGAAATCGTGTTGATATTTGTGTCTTCGAAAAATATTGGGTTATGTTATTAAACCGATAAATTTTTGAAAGTTCTATTAGTTCCTAAGTCTACGCTACTCGCCTCAGCTTGACAAATTCGATTTGAAATTATCAAAATGTATTTTAAAATCGTCAACGCACCATTGAAAGCATGGTGTGGATATGACAAATGATGGAATCATCAACGCACACGGTGACAAGGGTGTGGATGTGGACTTAGAGCCACTAACACATCGTTACCTGACGCGGTATGAAGAAGTCATAAAATGATTTTTCAGTTTACCTGAACTGTTTTATGAAGTATGTCTACGCTAATTGTTTTGGCTAGACAAGATTTGTTTTGAAAACTTCAAAATGTATTTATGAAATCATCACGTGCCATTAAAGCCATGGTGTTGAGATGATAAAATGACGGCATCCTAACACACTGTTGCAACAGTGCAGTATTATGACGTCTTAAAAATGAATTTCAGTTACATTAACTATCTGAAAGGGATTTTCAGTTCGTAATATACGAACAATTTAGTGATGCTAGTCTAGGCCAATTGTTTCGGCTAGACAGATATTGAGATGTTATTATCCAACTAAATTGATTTGGTATGGACTCCAAACTAGATATGAACATCCCGAATTGGGGACAATGATTTATGTGTCAAAGGCAGATGATGAACGCAAATGTCGTTCCTGCAAGCTAGTGTTGATTAACACAGGACAACCCTGAATTGGGAAATTCTGTTTACGCAAAATAGCGGCAAAGATAGCATGGATCAACACAGGGCATAACAGGCTGATCACCTACGTGCCCGTAAGCCAGACGGTTTACAGATGAATTTCTGTTAAAACCTTTTCAGAAACATGAAAAAGAAAGTACAGTCTTTATGACCCTTTGCATGATACGGAAAGCTCCTCCTAAGCGAATCTTTGAAATTCCTAAGTTATTCATATTGCTTCACAATTATTGATCAATTGTGGAGGATTTCTATTCTGGAAGTTGAATATATAGAAAGGATAAAGTTCCTTAGAAGAAAGTAGGTCGTAGAATACGACAATTTATAAGCGAATCCTTGAAAAAGGAAAAATGTAGAGTCATGAGAATTAAAAATTTCTTGATCATGAAATTGATAGGGAATAGTCACGTGAAGATTAGAAACGTAAAAGAATGAAAGAGTAAGTCCAAGAATTATAGGACTTTTAGAGTACTAGAAAGAAGAATATGAAGAATGTAATTGTTCAGAAATATCCTTAGAAAAAGAAAATTGAGAAATAAATAATACTCGTAATATAATTGAGTTTAAATATCAATTACGAAATGGAACCTATAAGAATTGATTAAGGAAAGAAAGGAGATAGGTGATATAAAACCTAAGGAAATGGTAGTTGAAATAATTCAACGATAGGGTTACGAGAAAGAATAAGATCTAAACTGATTAAGCACGATTCGGTGTTATGATTCCGGGGACGGAATCCTTATTAGGGGGGAAGAATGTAATGACCCGAATTTTCAAAAAATATTAAAATAAGAATTAAATGAATAAAATTCTTATTTGGTGATATGTTATGTGATATGTGATGCATAAGTGAATACGTGATATGCAATAAGTGATTTTTTTGAATAATAAATATATTATTATTTTATATTTATTATTATATATAAATAAATTGTAGGAGCAATTTATAAATGGAAATGAAATGAGTAAATTAATTCGTTAATTGAAAGTTAGTGAGTAAAAGGTTTGTTTTAATTAGTTAAATAATGAAATTTATTTAATTAATAATGATAATTTATGTTATAATAAATAATTATAACATGAATAATGGAATATTATTTAGTATGATGGTAAATAGATGTGCATTAAATTCATTTTGAATAAAGGATGAAATATATTAAATTATATTTTTTAAGATACCTAAATTGTTTGAAAACAATTTATGGAAGGAAATAGATAATTAAATTTAATTATACAATGAGAAGTTGTTTATATTAAATAAGAGAATTTGAAATAATTATTAGAAGGATTTAATTGTTCCATTATTGGAAATAATTGGACTACATGTATTATATATGTGAGGTAACCATATACGTTAAGTACTGAAAGGGTAGTATATTGGGAAGCAGGGGACTATTAACAATGTTGCTGAGTCATTTGTTAGAAGCAGGAGGTGGAAGTTTATGAGGGAGAAGAAGGACACTAAGCCTTCATGTGATTGACTAAGCTGCTAAGGGAATTAGAGAACTAATAGCCTAGAACAGAAACATCTCCGCTCTCATTACCTCATACTCTCAGTCTCGTTTTTTCCTTCTTTCTTTCTCTCTTACAATTACCAAGTCCCCCACTCACCATTCAAAGAAGTTGGAACTAAGGAAATTGCTAAGACATTGAAAGCTAAAGAAGCTAACAAAGGAACTAAGAAGCAAACTGAGATTTGAAGAGCAATTGGAGCAAGTATTAAGCTAGAATCCATCAACTAAAGAGGTAAGAACAAATTCAGTCAAAGAAATTAATATGACACACCATGTATAATATATTCATATTACAAGCAATTTGATTTCGTAATTAGTTAGACTGAGAATTGGAATATATATATATATATATATATATATATATATATATATATATATATATATATATATATCGGTTATGGGTATAGAGAATTGAGATTGATATATTGCAAATGAATTGCCAAGTTAATTTAAAAGTTAGTAAACTAACTTATAAATTAGTCTGTTCATGTATGTTTTTTTTTTAATGAGAGTTGGATCCTTGTGGACTGACGTAGAACCTCGGTGTATAGTTGTTGTTGTGCGGAGAAATAATGTTGCCGAAAATGGTATGATTACATAACTCCAACCTATAGAAAACAGTCCACAAGCTTGGCGCACGCGTATTGTTCGATAAAATGCCAAAAGAAGCTAATTTGGTTAAAAACACATAATTTGACGGAGCCGAAACTTAAGATAGCTTCATATATCCTATATAAGGATAACTTAAGCGCCTTGTGGCGTTAAACCAAGCCGGAACACGTTTTAACAAGAAATGAAAAAGTGAAAAGTTAGTGCGCGCTCTCATTTTTGACGCATTATTTGGACCACCTATCGGACCCGAAATAGGTGGCTAATATTTTTTAAAAATAATCTTATATGTCATGTATAGCATATTCAAAAATGAAAGCAATCCGATATATGAGCTAAAAGATTAAATTGCGTAAAGTGGCCGCGCCGCGAAAGGGCTGGCTGCCAGCAGCAGTAGCAGCCACGTGGTTGTGCTGTGCGGCAGTCCAACTGCCCACTTTTGACACACTCTCGATTCGCGTGGGTTATCCGAAATACGAGGCTAATATTTTCTAAAAATAGGTGGATATACCACCTATAATATATCCAAAATGGGTCGGGATCGGATGGACGAGTTGAAAATTAAAAATCCGCGAAATGAGTATCAAGGGATGAGGGGCTGCTACCCTAGGGCAGCAGCAGATAGCAGCAGCCATGGGCTGTTCAGCGTGCGAACTTCCTGCAACGCGTTTGGGTGGTTTTATGGCGGTTTAACACATAACAAAATACCGAGAGAGATGTATAGATATTATATAATGTTTATATATATCACGAAAACTCATTCCAAACGTAAAGAAAGCGATAGAAATGTAATGTAACCATTAGTTTTCATAACTATGCGAGCGTAATTCGGGAAATGATATGTAAAACGGTTATGTAGCATAATGAAATGTGAAAACCCGTTTGAAATTATATTGAACCTAGAAATATAAAAACGAAGGGTTTCCGGAGTTCGAAACAAAGATTTTGAACACGGAATTACGTAATTACATATGTATGAATTTAAAACATATGCGAAGTAAGAATGTAAATTATTCACGAGATGAAATGTGAAGCTAAATTACTAATGAAATAAAGCATTCGCGTACGAGGCGATGACATGATTTAAGTCATGAACTATTGAAAAAACCATAGAAATGTTTTTATAAAAATTAAAGAAATAACATAGTAAGGCGTGTTTTTACTATAAAAGCTATATATAAACCATATAATCCCGAATTTTTGCGAATAAAGGCAAAAGATATTTTTTTACATGGGATATCCATAGGTTATGCTTCAAGATATAAAGTATTTTATATTAAAGCTGTGAGGGAGCCTTATTCAGCATAAGAGGTTGAAACGACAAAGTATTCAAAGAACCAAAAATGATTCTAAGATGAGAATAAAAGATTATAGTTTATATAAACTAATAATCATGGTTAATATATATGCATGCATGTTTTTGTGACATAAATGGTTACCTAATATGTGTGTATATGTAAACACAATTGTGTAGGATTTGTGGAGAGAAGCTAAATTAAATTATAGCGGTAATCTCCAATCAAGGCAAGTTTCTCAGTTTATTTATGTGAACTTCTGTTTATAAGTATGTGATACCTATGAACTGCATTATTTTCTTTGGAAATGATGAAAGTTAACTTATGACTAATTGTTGAATTGAGTTGGGGAACTCAATATATATGTGAGCTCAATAACAGGTCAAGAACATGTGTAGTATGTTATGGTAGATATGTTGCTACTAGCAGGGTATAAGTTTGATGATGCATTTGTAATATGCTTGAACACCAAAAATATAAATACATGAACTGAATGTGCTACGTGAAACATGATAGACTGTTAGACTTGCTGGGCCGTCGTGCTCAATCTTGCTTAATTGCAGGTTAAAGCTATGATGCGATTTCTCGTGATTAGGAGCGCATGAAAAGAAGACTAGTTGTTTAGTTGAGATGGTATCGAACCATGATGATGGTATTTTACAGGGGTAAACCACAGAAATGTAAATCTTTAAGCTATTCAATAGCTAAAGGTTATCTGTTCTGAAAGGGGAATGTATTACGGTGATTGTATTGTACGTAAAGATTTCATAAGTGAATCATCGATAGAAAACAAATATTAAGTATTGAGACTTGAAGCTCTTAATACATTTACTCAGATTAAATAAATCATATAATAAATATATTTTCAGTATAAAGTAGAATCGTAAAGGTTGCGATTCAGGGAACGAATGAATGGCAAAAAAAAAATTATTCCACATTTTTAGCTATTTTAGCAGTAAATAATGTTTTAAAGCTAGAACATGATAGTATTAACGCACAAGGTCGGGATTAAGATTAGTCCTAATTTTGGATTAAGTTGGTCCCGATTTTGGGGGTGTTACAGTTAATAGTCTCAATGACCTTGTGTTTGTCCTTTTTGTGTCCAGGTAGAGTCGGGTGCTTTGGACATCTGCTTCGGTTGTGACCCTCTTCCTTGCATATGGTGCAATGCATCTTGCTCCCTTTCCTTGACACCCTAGCCACCTTGTTGCTAGTTGTCCCATCTTCCTACTGCTCCTTCCTTCTTAATCTTTGTGGCCTTCTCTTCAACTTTTTCTTCATTGGTGGTGGCAGCATGATATCACACTCAGTAAAATCCCAAAAGTCTTCCCCATTTAGTACTTATAGTGTGTGGGAATAAGTCTTAGTATATGTATCCCTAGTGTACCACTGAGCTACATATTCTATAGGGTCTCCATAGATGGAATGAATGGCTCTAACTGCATGAGAACAAGGGATTCCTGTTAAATCCCAAACCCTACATGCACAACTTCTCTGCTCTAGGTTTACAGTGTACCCTCCTTTCCAACTCTCCTTCACTTGGAACTTTGATTGTCCATCCCATAGAGCTTCACAGTGTGCAGAGTCTAAAACTGCTGCATCTAGTTTCTTTTTAATCCTTGGGCATATTAACTCCTCAGTCTTTAGCATTGCATCTCTCTTCTGGTGCAACCTCACCATTATTTGATCATGAATTTCAGATAACATTTGAAGAACTGGCATATATCTTGCCTTAATTATCCATGCATTAAAGCACTCTGACATGTTATTCTCTACACTGTCAGTTTTAGAATGAGTCTCAAAGAATGCTTTGGACCATACCTTTGGATCTTGCTCTGCCAACTTGTCATGTGCAGGAGTGGACAACCTTTTTAGCTCCCTCATTGCCCTTTTATAAGCCACAGGGTGTGTAGCCATGGATGCTCCCAAAATGCTCCTTTTAGTGCTTGTGAGGGATATTTCTTTCTCCAATTTGCATAGATGTGCCTTGCACAGTTTCTATGCTCTGCATGAGGAAGTAGGTCCTGAATAGCTGCTTTCAGTCCCCGCAACACACATAAGTTAGTTAAAAAATGCCAACAACAAAACAAAAAGGAAGAAACATATATTAAACATTAACAGTCCTGACCTTTTGTTGATCAGATATTAGAGTGATCCCATACCCATCCCCCAAAGCCAAGTCAGTCACCAACAATTGGAGGAACCAATTCCAGCTATCTAAATTTTCACTTTCCACCACCCTCATACACTTAACCTCTGTAACATCCAACTTTAGTTTCACTTTTATTTCTTCTTGCATTTCTCTTAGTTTCCAGCTAGGATTCCTCCTAATCCTATTGCCATAGTACTCAACCAAGTACTTAACTGTAGCCAGCTTGTTTTTGAAGTTCCTACAGCAATTGTGACTCTCCAAAATATATTTCACTTGCCATGTATCACACCCTTGCATGTGACTAGCCCACAGTTTCCAAGGACATCCTTTCTCACACCTCACTTGACATCTTTGCGAGTCATTAACTGAATACCACAACTTCCTCCCACTAGCAATAGAGTAGTCTCTTATGGCATCTTTAAACTCTCTAATGCTGCAAAATGTCATGTACTGCTCGAACTTAATCAACTTCTTTTTTATCTTAGGGTTGTAAGTCTCAACTGTTTTCTTTTTTTCGTACTAGGGAGAGGCCCTACATAACACACATCCTCTTCTTCTTCACTGCTCTAAGATAGTGACCTTAGAACATCACTATTTTCATACTCACTATGCCATTCTGCATCATCTGAATCACTGTCTGCACTTGTTCGTTCACTATCTTCTTTGTCATTACCACTACCAATTTCTTTTCCCACAGTTTCAGGTTCCTTTCCCTCATTTTCAGTTTCCTTTCTCACATCCTCTGCATCTGTCTCATTTCCTCCTATCTCTACTTGATTTCCTCCTTCCTCTGTCTCACTGCCTCCTTCCTCTCCCTCAGTTCCATCTTCCTCATCCCCATCTACATTCTTTGTCATATCCTTCTTAAATTTAATACATTTCCTCCTAGCCTCTACCAATTCATCATCACTGCACTCTTCATCATTGATGTCCTCATCAGTACTATTCTCTTGGTCAGAACTATCATCCTCAACTACCCTCTTGGACCTCCTTTTACCCCTCCTTGTCACACTCTCATTTTTTTTAGTTTGTTTTCGATCTGTAATATTTTCAACTGGCACATTATCCTCATTATCACCATCATTATCCAACAAAGCATCCCCCTCCCACTCACCCTCACCCTCATCCTGACCCACACCCACACCCACACCCCCACCCTCACCCTCACCCACATTTTCAACCACATTATCAGCCACAGTTTCAACCACATTATCAGCCACATTTTCATCCACATTATCAGCCACAGTTTCATCCACAATGGAAGCCACATTATCACATATGGAGGTTTGATCAGTGTTATATGGTAATACATGGTCTACATAGACATCAATTACACCATATGGCAAGCAGATATTAACCATATCTCTTATACTAGCATCATCATAAACAAGTCTAACCCCATTTTTAATATCTACTCCATCATTTTTAAAATAAACACTTGATTTGGGATGATACCTAAGTTCAGTAGCTAACTCATTAATAACACCCATAAAAATAAAATCAGTATCCAAGCGTGGCATATGATAAACATTACCTCCCACATACTCACATAAAGGAGCATATATGAACTTCCCACCATAGTGTACATTAAATTGAACAACAGTATCCATCTGTAAAAAATTAATAAATAAATCACATGCAAAACAGAGCATAAGTAATAAACTTTTGAAAGAATGAAAATAAATACATAGCATACATGTGCATACATGTGGGGAGCAAAATTTAGTAAAGAAGGATTTTATAAATCTTAAAACAAGAATCATTCAAGAAAAAGACAAAGAAGAACAATGAATAATACATGCACAATCTAGGGTTTATAAACAAAAGGACAACACGAGAACAAGCCCCAAAAAACAAATTCCTTGTCGGTCAGATAAGGGGACAAAAGGGGACCATCAGAAAGTGACATACCTGTCGACCGTTACTTGATATCGAGCATCAAACGAGTTTTAACCAACGTGAACCACACCAAGATTCACCAAATAATCGATTTTGTTTAGAAACTGACTTCAATCGAACAACTTTTCGTTCTTTGCTTAGCTTTTCAATTGATCGATAACTTTGGAAGGGTTGGCTTAGGGCTCACTTGGTTTAAACGATCAGATTTGGAACAAATGACGATTCACTTGGCTTCTAATAGACATGTGGGTCCATCAACTGGTATTTGGGTGGGAGATTTTCCCTCCATATCCACATAATGTTGGCCACATGGATTGATCCGTGCCACATCAGAAAATATTTACACGTCTGCAGCTTATTTGTACTTTTTCGTCTATAGTCATCCCATTTAACGGAAAATTCAAACTTTTGTAAGTAAATAACAGTTCAGTGAGTTGACTGTAAGAAAAAATAGTTCAGTTATCCATTTGTAAGTTGACCTAAAGTTTAGTGACCAAAAAAGCATTTAACCCCCTCTACAACATCATTAAGACCATTTTCATATTCCGAAACTCAAACATAATCCAAACCTTCATTGAAGCGCCGGAGGTCAACTTTCCTAAAAGCTGAAAATTGCAATGCTTCTCCAATTTGACTAAAATGCAACCAAATGACTTCCAACTTCATTTCCTACATAAAAACAGAAAAGCACATAAATATGAATAGAAAAAACTCGAAAAAACTCATAAATCATCAAGTCAAAAGTACTCAAATTATAGGTATAAAATCCATTCATCCTCCTCCTAGATCGATAACAATCATCTCTGTTTTAACATCAACTCCGGTAGTAAATTCTCACTGCAAATACAAATATAAATAAAAATAAGTCTATGTAATCTAAACAATCTCAAATATTTTAATTATCCACAATAAGTACACGAGCAAAATTTTATGAAGAAATAATATAAGCATGTTCCCACAAGTCAGTAAATCATAGTTTGATTATTGACTTAATGAGAGTTCCTCCTCTTAGAGCAGTACAGATACCATACAAGCCAATACAAGAAAGCGTAGAGCATCCAAGATTACAGTTGAGATAAGGCTAAACAATATAAGTTCAAGTTCATGACTTGTAAAATTACTAATACTTTCAGTCATTCAACCCCCAACTCATCTATATATCAAATATAATTCAAGTTGGTTCTTCTTGGGGAAATTCCATACCCAAAAGAATGCAAAGATCAACAAGGACAAATACAGTCTAGCAATCACTACTGGCACAACTGAATGAAAATCACTACTGGCACAACTGAATCACTACTTGCTCTGTCTCCACATCATCTATATGAAATAGCTACAGAGCTAGCTAGCATGCAAGTAGTTTACAACTGAACTGAGCTGAGCTCATCATGTTCAGGCCTGCCTCATTTAGAAAAAGTCTTTAGAAATTGAGTTTGGCCTCAGCTCATCTAAATAATGAAAAAATTCAGAGCTGAGCTTGCTATCAGATACCTCACAAGCTAGTTATTTAAAAGAAACCAAAATATATATAAATAAATAAGATCGCATAAATGGCATAAAAATATTAGCATAACTTTTCTTGCATAAAAGCTTAACAAAACCACATGTATACAATAAATTTTAATAATAAATTAAGCCAAACGTAATAGAAGTTGAATAAGTTACATCATATGTTCAACAAAGTTAGATCCGAGCTACTTAATCTGGAAAACCTCAAGCTTGTTTACGCTCAGCTCATTTAGAACACGAATCTAATGAACTGATCAAGATCCAAAACACTGATAATGAAACTCCCAGTCAAGTAAAGTAGCAGATAGGATAGAGTCAGAGTGGAAGAGTATTGCTTCTTCTTTTAATTAAAACAATATTATAAGAATGTTACAGTAAGAATGTCGAACCCTCAAAATCTCCAGCTTGTCTAGGGCGTGAAATTGTTCAGATTATAAAGTGTAAACTTCATAGTATCTTTTGGTTCAGGAAGTTAGCTGTTAGACACTGTTATGGTCATTTGGTTTTGAATGCTTTAGTATAGTTTTTCCATCATTGGGCATGTCTTCTGATGGAAGTGCTATACTTATTTAGGGGTCAGCCCCTTTTCTTTTGTACCTCTTTTATTTAATACATATTTTAAATTTAGCAACAAAAAAAAAATTCAGCAACCAAACCAGAGCGGGAAATGGGGGAAATTAAGAGAATTAATGAACTGACCAAGATCTAAAAAATACAAAGAACTTACAGATCTAAGAACAATTACCCAGAGCAGGAAATGGGAGAAATTAAGGGCTTGATTTATATGCTATAACCCTGAACCCTAATCAACAGACAAAACTACAAACCATCCCCCCCAATTAATAAAATCTAACAACAAACGAATAGCAAAAGAACATAAAAATTAATTCTTAATACCTTACAGTCATATGATCAACCACATAATCAAAAGCTATAGAAAAGACAAGAATCAAAGAAGTAGAGGTATCAAGATTCACAGAAACACAACTTGACATATAATTGACTTAAAATTACAGCATATCCAATCTACCATTAATCCCTAAGATAGTAGCTTTAAACACATCATGAAAGTTCTCCATTTTCTTCTTAATATCCATACAAAGATCATACTAAAAATTCTAGACCTAGAAGAATGCACATAGGGACTCCCAATCATTCTATAATGATTCAAAGAATAGATAGGAGGAGATACAGTGCCACAAAAGTTCTTATCCACTACCATTGCAATTTCATCACTCAAATCAATATGGCGTGCCTAAAATATCTTAGTTAACAATAACCCATATGCCATAAATCTTTTATTAGCACAATTAATCATAGAAGACACAAGAAAATATGGCAAATTTAAGGGAACATAGAAAGTCATAATGTAGTATGTACATAAGCTACACATCATTGTAATCATACAACTTCTCACTATCAAACTGAGGCAACACATTGAATCTAATAAGCTTAGCTTGAAATTGACTCTTGGAATTAAAGAATTTTAAGTCCAAGTCTCTAGGTGAACTGTAAAAGGTTTTGGGAATAGCTGACTCACACATAAATTAAAATTTTCTTAAAGTTTACTTGAGAAAACTTGGTAAACTCAGAAAAGGCATCTATTTTGGTAAGTTCAAGTATTTTGGCATTCAAAAACAAGTCTACACACAATCTGTATTGGTCAATTATTATAAATTTTTCTTTGACAACAGTTGTGAAAAATATTTCCCCAGTCTCATTCTTTCCCACAAGCATATTCAAGAATTTTTTTTCTACCAAATCAATAAGACATCCAATTTGGACTTCATTTTTAAAAGCGATGGGGAAGACTAGATTTTCATTTATAACTCTTTTTGGACTTGGGGAAGAATTTACAAAATTTGACTTTCTTTTCTTTGAAAAATCAGAAATTGCCTTGTTGGATGACTCAGAAATGTCAGACACATTGGCATGCAAAGATAAATTCTCATTCAAGCAAAAAGTAAATGCATGAGAATAAGAAAGTTCATTTATTGCAGTAGAAACAGCAGGAATAGAGCTATCAAACTCTTGCACATTGCCAAAATCATACTGAAAAGGATCCATGACAAACAATAGTTATTAGCTAGAAAACCAACACTCTGGCTTATATTAAAGGTATACTCCTTTATATAATCAGTCAATGCATGCTGATAAGTAGACATAGAATAGTAAAAGTACTTATCATTTAATGTAAACATGGTGCTCATAGGTATGGTTATCAAACTTGGGAGTAAGTAACAAAGTATGGTTATCACATGCAATTTGACTAATATGGACATATTTCACATATACAAGTTATATATATATATATATATATAAAGATAGAGCAAATTTCAAGGACAGAACATTTATATGGCAGAACTGCTTAAAGAGCAGAACATTTATAAGGCACTTCCGTGTTTTTTTTTCTCTTTCTCTCTCCTCGCTCGGTAGCAGAGTTGTCCTTCTCCCCCTTCGAAATCGACCGAAGGCTTCTCCCTAGAAGCACAAATCGGTAAACAATACGAATCCCCCTAGATGATCATTTCAGACCAAAATAAAACCCTAGCTAATCAGATTCGGTAAGGATTTCGACTTCCACGAACATCCGTTCCGGGCCAAAACAAAGGAATCCAGAGTACGAATCCCCCTATTTCAGACCAAAACAAAAACCTAGCTCATCAGATTCGGTAAGGATTTCTAGATTTCTAGATTTCAGTATAGTGATTTCTAGGTTTTATGTGAAACTCATTACTTTGCTATTTGGGTTTTTTTTCATTGGTTTTTTTCACCACTATGTCTCTCATATGTTCCTCTGTTCACCGCGATTTGTTATAGGATTTGTATTGGAATTTTCTGTATTGGATTTGTATTTGGGTTTTTTTCACGGTACAGATATTCTATTTTTCTATTTTGCAGTTGATTCATGATTCATCAGTGTGATTATTTTTGAGTCAGGATAGTACTATTTTTCTTGTTTCCTCATTATCTATGCAGGGATGATTTCATTGATAAAATGTATGAAATGAATGCTAAGATAAGGCAAGTCCTATGTACTCAGGATATTGGGCATGGAGTCTTGTTTCTTCTATATCATTGGCTCTTTTATTTTTAGTTTGTTCTTTGACCAATATGTGCATATAGTGATGGCACTTGTTTTCTCCTGTATTGGTCGAAGGAAAAATCAGTCATGACAATTTGTTTGTCATTTTATGTATTATATTTCTGAACTAGTTAATTTTCCTAGTTGAAATACTGGTAGAAAGAGAGAATGTTTTTAAAAGATTATGTTGAATGAGAAATATTCATCAAATTCAGACTGTTGCTCACCTTCCTTCTAGAGCTTTTTTCACTTGCATTCACCTTGACACGGTTCTGATGATTCTTCTCAATCTCATGCTTTTTCTAGCTGGTATTCAGCGAACATTTCTTCTTGTTATGTGGACATATCCATACATGTAAACAAGTAACTTTCCTCTGGGGCTACATTGAATGCTTGCAGATTTGTCTCTAGTTGTTATAACAAGTTGTCATAATAGTGCGTGGAACTGGAAAAATTTCCGGACCATCTCAACTTTTTTCTCAACCACTTAGACAAAATGGCAGTTTGTTCAGTAACTTAATTAACAGTTGTACATTCAATTGCACCTTAGATTTTCCAGATGTGATGAATATATATTTAAGGCACTAGCATTTTTCCTTGGACTATATTTTTTGAATAAAAATTACCAATTAAGACTATTCCTCATTTGTTCCTCTGTTCTTTGTATTTGGGTTTGTTCTGATTTTTCTTCTTTGTTGCCACTATCCAGTAAATTGTTGAAAACAACATTTAAAACTGAACTTATGGTAAGAGCTTAAAATGGTAAGAGCCACTATCCAGTATTTTTGTTTACCATTTCAGTATTTGGATCACCTTGTGTCTTGAAGACCATGAATAATTTGAATTCTCTGAGCTTAGAGGTTTTGTAAAACAAGTTTCGTTCGTTTATGTGGTGGTTACTGGTTGGTTCCTATATTTACCATTTTGTGTTAATGGATGTGCATATCTAAAATTCTGAGATGTGATGTTTCAATTATTTTCTGTTTAGCTTAATTTCGTATTTGTTATGTTTTTGCAATGACAACATGTGTTGGTGCTGCCACCAGCTAGTTTCCTTACACTGGAGTCATGTTATGAATTTGATTTTGTAACAGTTAACGGAATTGTTGTAAAGATCTCTGGTGCAAAGTGTTCTGCTTACTCTTATAACAAGTCTTACAGTTTGGGAAAAATATATTTGAATGTATTACAGGTAACAGATAAAAGGGAAAGGATATTTGATGGAAAAAGTCCTAAAAGTACTGACGAGAAGTGATTCAATTGAAAGAACAAGTTTTGCTGATGAGAAGTGTTCAAATATTGAATAATGTTTATATATGATCATTCCTACATGTATATAAGCAAGGACTTGTTGATAGGCTTGATGTATTTTCCTACAGTTACAGATTTGTTTTTTTCGATAGGCTTGATGTATTTTTTTATGTAAATTTATGTTGATGTATTTTTTTATGAAAAAATTGGTTAACCCAATTTGGGGATTTGGATCAACCCAATTTGCAATTTGGAGAAGGAAGTGTTCTGTTTTGCTGAGTGAGGAGAGAGAAAGAGAATGCAAAAAAAAAACACGGAAGCTTATATTGGTCTGCTCTTTAAGGGAGTTCTGTCATTTAAGGGTTCTGCCCTTGAAATGGCCTCTATATATGTGTATATATATGTGTATATATATATATGTATATATCACAATTTGATGCTAAGTAAGCTCAGTATCATTATACACTAATAAATGAGCAATCACATTCGTAAGTAAACTCAATTAAACTCACTTTTATATTTTAAATTTTAAAGTGACTACATTTAACAATGCTTCAACTGCCCATATTACTTATAGACTGATATTGACACAATAGGCTTAGAGAAACTTTTTGGTTAATGCCATGTAAGCATGGAATGTCAAGTATCTTGTCAGAAATCTTCCTTATGCATAATGCATATAATATGGGTTACATTTGACCCGAGACAATCCATAAAGCTCATATCAACCAAATATCAGATATAGGACTCTTCAAGTTTATAGACATGAAGTAGATATGTTCATGTGATCATCCCAAATAAAACATAAGTCCATGTAGTATATTCAAAGAAGACTCTGTATTTTAACTGTTCTCATCAAATATAGAATCTAATACATTTTGCCCATATATTATGATAAAGAATAGCTACTCCATACAGGTAGGAAAAAAGTACCCATGTAGCAAAACCTATAATCATAGCAAGTATAAAGAATTCATATATAAGAATGATTTTAGAAAGCAGAGGAGGACTACATTAAGTTGTAATCAATAGGTGAAACCAGCTAAGCATATGAAGATATAATGAACTAATTTAAGTAGCTTGCGGTCAGAAATACCAGAATATCAGATGAAATCACATAGCATTTTACACACAGATATCAAAGAGAAGAAGTAAGTTATAGGTACTTATCTTAGAGATATAAGAAGATAATTTTTGAAGCAAATCCATGGTTGACATATTATAATACAGTTACACTCAAGTTAAGCAGCTATCTTCTTCTTCGTTCCATAACACATCACCTTAGTCACAATGAATTGTAGTTGGTAAAAGAAAAATTAAGAATAAAAGAGCTTCAAATATAAAAATTAGAATCAGAATATAGGCTACCATGTGATAAAAATTATATCCATTGACTGCTTGATGCTCTTTACTGCATAGACAAGTTATGGTTACTACAAGGTCCTCAAAATCAGGTTTCTGTATACAAACAATAATAACTGAACAATTGAATCTTATGAGCAAATTACACATTAAAGATCTGAAAATAAACTTTTAACAAGAACAATTATTGGGAAGATTGAATACCCTAAACATTATAAGGCACATTTCAGATTAACCATAATGTTTAAATTCAAACAAGAAATAAATCTGACAGAATAATAGTTGATAATCTAAAACAGAAGCACTGGAAACTCGAAAACAGGCATGATAGTTATAACTCATAGAAAGATGTAATTTTCGTGTGGCACTAACAGATACATATATATACACGAGTTAGGCATCACTTTTTTGGTTGATGATTGGGAAGAAGAGCAAAATCTTCAGATTTCAGCAATTCATACTCAGTTAGACATTTCTTCAAACACCTTTGCCCCAAGTTATAAACATGAAGATAATTGTATACACATACATGAGAAAATCTAGAATGCTTTATATAATATTCACACACAGAGAAATAGATGAGTTAGTAAAAGAAACTCACCTTTAAAAAAATGCCAGTTTAATGTGCCAAAAATGCTACATGTGGATATAATTATGTAAAAACAATATTAAGCGGAAAAAAATCTCCGCATTAAAATTTATTAAATTTGTAAATCATAATGCAACATGATTTGCCTCTCCACATGTGACGCCCCCAAATCTCTACACTCCCCTGTAGCAGATCTGGTGCTCACGTGAAACTATACAACTGTAAATATTCAATAAAATATGACTCCTATCTATCCAAGGTTCACAGTATCCCATAACAGATAATAGTTCTCGTCAGAACGTTATCCGTGTTTGGATATCCTCACTTGGATGTATAGATTCATATCTTGTGGATATCTCTTTCATATCAATATTCCCTATCTATCTGACATTCACAGTATTAATGATAAGATTGTCCATAGAACTGAGGGGCACATTCCGGTAAGGATGGCACCTTACCGGCGCTCATTAAGTGTAACCCCAGAACTTATAGGACTTTCAACATCAGTTAAATACCCTCATTCAGATGTATAGTTCGTATAGATACAGTATCTAACTTAGTACAACTATGCTAAATAATTTAAAGATCAGAGTATAACGCATTCTATGACATAAAGGATCATAATATATTACATAACATTTTGTTCGGTTACATCATTCGTTATACTAAGTTATTACAACAACAAGTCTTTAAAAGACTTAAAGTATTCAACAACAGAAAGAAAAACTTAATACGCATGGCTTTTCCCCTTATCAGTCCCAGACATGCCAGGAATATCATTTAAAGCTGCAAAAGAAGATATGCGCAAGAATGAGCTACAGATGCTCAGCAAGTTCATTTGAATATGTAAACACCATGTGTTTGATTTGAAAGATGTCAATGATGTATACTGAGGGTTCTGTATAAGAACCATATATTTCATTTAGTTCTATCAGTCTTTAATGACTTAGAACCATTTGAGTTTTGGATATCTGGTAGGTGATCAGCCTCACCAATATCCTAGGAGTATGCATATCATCCTACCATTTGTGGTCAATATATTATCGACATTTATTGGCCTTCCTATGAAGGCATTTCTATTTACTCAGTATAAGATGTCTTACCAAACAATTTGGTTTGACACAACAATTTACGCTCGAAGAAACAATATATGAATAATGATTCATTTCTTAAGTTATGCTGAACAAGAAGCAATAACTTCACAATAATTGGTAGCAAGATGTATAATACCTGCATAATATAAGTTGAGTAAGGTTTGGACACTTGCCTGTGCGTAGCACGTTAAGTTTACGCTGTTTATCAACGTTGGGTAGTCTATTTATGTCTATTCATATCAATAATAAACATTAGAATCGATAATAATACTTATCTAATTAAACTAGACAAGTTTCATGAAAGTTCGACGTCGATTCGGTATCTCGGTCGCGTCATTAGATAGCTAAACACATAGGTTTATCAATAAACTTCATTTTGGAAACTTAAATATTAGTCCACATAATTTAATTATTATTTATAACACTTTTAGAAGCTTAATATTATTTTTAAATAATTTTTTACAAGCTTAAAAATATTTTTAAATAATTTTACAAGCTTGGGAATATTTTTAAATGATTTAGTTATCATTTAGAATCTTCTTAAAACATTTACTATGTTTATTTAAATGACTTATTTATCATTTAGAATAATTTTTTATAAGCTTGGAAGTATTTTTAAAATAATTTTACAAGCTTAGGAATATTTTTAAATGATTTAATTATCATTTAGAATATTTTTTAAAACATTTAATATGTTATTTAAATGATTTATTTATCATTTAGAATATTTTTAGATATTTAAAATATTCTTTAAATGATTTATTTATCATTTATAATATTTTTAGAAAGATAGAATATTATTTAAATGATTTATTTTATCATTAATAATATTTTAGACTTTATTTTATCATTAAAATAATTTATTTATTACTTATAATAATTTTTCAAAACTTAAGTTGATATTTAAATGATTTAATTATCATTTAAGTAATTTTTAAATACTTAATATATTATTTAAATGATTTATTTATCATTAATAATATTTAAATATTTAATATTTTATTTAATTATTATATATAATAATTTTATTTACCTTAATATCATTTTTTAAATAATTAATATAATTATTTAATAATTTAATATCATTTTTAAATAATTAAAACAATTATTAAATGATTTATCATAATTAGTATTTATTATTTAATTAAATTAAATAATATTTCAGAATATATAAAATATTAACAATGAATTTTTATAATTTAAAAATGAATTTTCGGATTTATTTATTAATTATTAATAATTATTTAATAATTATTTTATATTTTATAATTTATTTAATTAATTTTTATTTTATTTTTATTAAAAATCCGTCGCTAAAGGGCTTTAGCGACGATCTGCATAGAATAATAGGTTTCTGGGTTTGGGGATGAATTTCGTCGGTAAAGGTGTTCTTCATGAAGAACACTTGGTCAATGTCCAACAGTGACTTTTGACCTCAAATTAATCTCAGCTCGTTTGATGTTTGTGTTTGATTTCTGTTTGTTGTTATAGCCAACATGGTAGGGTACAACGACATGTTGAATTTTATCCCAAACTATATCATATCATGCCCTAAATTTGATGGTCAAACTAGCCATTCAAACTGTTCTTGAGTTTTCTGGGTTACCGAGAAAACTCATGCAGTCATAATGGTCAACGCTATTTGACTATTAATTTCGTTCAACTGATGGTTTGTTTAGGTGTTTTTATGGTTCAAGATTACAGTTTACATAGCATACAACAATTCTAAACCAATAAGTTACACAAAACATGTCATCTAGATCAATTCTGGGCAGCATGAACTTCTGACAAACCTTGTTAGAGTTCTTCATAAGTTTCTGGGTTACCCAGAAACGTGCAAAATCAGAACGGTCAAAGGACTTTGACCACTTATATCTTCCTACTGTGAAATAATTTTGGAGTTCTATTAATTGGATATTAAAGCTAACATGGCATACTACTGATTCATGCTTTAAAACACATCAAACAAACATTTTAAGCCGATCAAAAGCTCTGACAAAATAGCTTGTCAGACTGTTCTTGACTGCCAAGAACAGTTTGCTATTTTGGCTTGATTTTCATATCTAGATGTTATGTAAACGTGTTTTAACCGCCCAGATCACTTAATTACATATTAATAAGTATTCCTAAACACTAAAACATAACATCAAATTCAAACTTAAAGATCTAGCAACAAATTAGGGTTTATGCACCTTTTTCTTCAAAATTTGATTTCTGGCTTCTGATTCTGAGCTTGTGGTTGCTAGGGCTTGTTTAGGCTGGTACTATAAGTGTATAGGTTCACAATTTCGTAGGTTTAAAGCTCAGCATCTCATTCTTCTTATAGCAATTCAAAATTAGGGTTTCCTAGCTAATTTCCAAACTTTTGCCTCCTAAAATATCTAGCCAATTAACTTGTGCTGCTTATGATCTGGCCTAATTCACCTACTTGTGCTGGAGTGTGTCAAGCACAAGCTTGCACACTCCTAGCTTCATTTTCATTGGCTAGAATTTTATTTTTGCTTTATTTACTTACTAATTAAATCTAGATTTTTGTTAATCATGATTAGGATGTTAATTTAGGTTTAGTAATACCCTAATTATGATATTATATCACAATTAAGATTTATAACTCCATAATTTAGTGTTCTTGAATCAAATTAGGGTCTTAGGGTTTCTAATTAGGGTTTAGGGTTTTCAATCCTACAATTAGGGTTTTAATCTTTCGTTTAGGGTTTAGTTTAATCTTAATGATTCATAATTAACATTATGATTCATTATTTAAATCTTAATTATATTAATTAAGATTATTGTACAATAATTAGGGTTTTAATTAATCAATTCAGACAATTATTATCAATTAGGGTTTTCAACTTAGGGTTTCTATTTCCGTGTAACATTTTAAACCCTATTTAACTTATTTTAAAATTTTATCAGTTAATATAATATTATATTAATGTCGAAGCACGACAAATCACTTCGTCATTTCCAAGCACGACACAGCAGCTTACAAAAATAATTTGCCGAGACGCTTCTCGGTGAATTCGCCAGAAGCACGACAAATCATTTTGTCCGATTAAGCACGACACAGCTGCTTGGCGAAAAAAATTTTATTTGACCTAATTGTTTAATAAAATACACAATCACATAATACAAAGTCAGATCATGAAATTTCATTTATTAAACACATAATTTACATATGCAGATCTTATTAGGGTTCGGAATATTACATTCACCCCCACTAATAAGAATTTCGTCCTCGAAATTTACAGTGCAGTCTATGAAAATAAATGTGGGTAGTTATCTCGCATTTTACTCTCGAGCTCCCACGTAGCTTCCTCGATATTCTGAGATCTCCAGATAACCTTAACCGAAGGTATCTTTTTATTTCGCAATTGTTGTTCTTTCCTATCCACAATTTCAATAGGAATTTATTCATACGATAAATCCTTCTCGATTTGAATGGGCTCGTAATCAATAACGTGTTTATAATCAGGTTTGTACGGTCGTAACACGGACACATGAAACACGTTATGAATATGTTCTAGTTCAGGAGGTAGGGCTACCTCATAGGCTATCTCACCTATCCTCCTCAATATTTGAAATGGCCCAATAAATCTCGGACTCAATTTGCCTTTCTTGCCGAAACGTATTTTTCCCTTCCACGGAGATACTTTTAAGAACACGTGACTACCGGCTTCAAAATCTTGTAACTTCCTGTGTTGATCAGCATATTTCTTCTGTCGATCTTGTGACGCTTGTAATCTTCCCCGTATAACTCGAGCTACCTCCGTGGTTTGTTGCACTATTTCAGGTCCTAACATTTGTCGCTCTCCGACCTCATCCCAACATAAAGGCGTTCTACATTTTCTTCCGTATAGGGCTTCAAAAGGTGGCATTCCTATGCTGGCATGGTAACTATTGTTGTATGTAAATTCTACCAAAGGTAATGGATCTTCCCAACTTCCCTTGAAATCCATGATGCAAGAGCGCAACATGTCTTCCAATGTCTGGATGGTTCTCTCACTCTGACCGTCAGTTTGTGGATGGTATGCTGTACTTAGTCTCAACTGAGTTCCTAAATTTTTCTGGAGACTTATCCAAAAATTTGAAGTAAATCGTGGATCTCTGTCTGATACTATAGAAACAGGGACTCCATGTCTAGAAATGATTTCATTGATGTAAAGTCTGGCTAACTGGTCTAGACTGAAGTTGATTTTGATGGGTAGGAAATGAGCTGATTTGGTAAGACGATCTACAATCACCCAAATGGTATTGTGACCTTTCAGTGTATTTGGAAGACCTACTACGAAGTCCATGGTAATATATTCTCATTTCCATTCGGAAATATTTAAGGATTGTAATAATCCACTCGGCTTTTGGTGTTCTGCTTTAACCCCTTGACATGTTAAACATTTACTTACCCATTCTACTATTTCTCTTTTCATGTTAGACTACCACAAATGTGGGCTCAGGTCTTTATACATTTTTGTACTTCCTGGATGTACAGCGAATTTAGAACTGTGGGCTTCATTCAGTATTTCGTCTTTTAGTTCTTGTACTGAAGGTACCCGAATTCTATCCTCGTACCTTAGTACCCCATCTTTGTCTATTCTGAATTTGTCATTCTTTTTATGAGTTATTTCGGTTTTACACTTCTGACACTCTGCATCAGTCTCCTGTAGTTCCTTGACTCTATCCAATAAAGTCGAACTAGTTTCCATGACAAATAACTTCTGGGTAGAGTTGACTGGAACTTTGACCTCGACCTCAAGTTTCTCAAACTCCTTTATCAATATTTCGTTATTGGTCATTACATTTAACTTCTCTTGGTTCTTCCTACTCAATGCGTCTGCTACGACGTTGGCTTTCCCTGGATGATATAAGATCTCACAATCGAAATCCTTTATCAACTCTAGCCATCTCCTTTGTCTCATATTTAACTCCTTCTGTGTGAAAATATATTTCAGACTCTTATGATCTGTATATATCTCACACTTCTCCCCGTACAAATAATGCCTCCAAATTTTCAAGGCAAATACTACGGCGGCTAACTCAAGATCATGCGTAGGATACCTCTTCTCATAATTTTTGAGTTGTCTTGATGCATATGCAATCACCTTTCCGTGTTGCATTAACACACACCCTAACCCTTTGTGTGATGCATCACTATAAACAACGAGACCTCCTGTATCATCTGGTAAAGATAACACTGGTGCCATACTTAACCGCTTCTTCAACTCTTGGAAGCTTTCTTCACATTTGTCTGTCCAGACGTACTTTACCGTCTTTCGAGTCAAATTGGTTAGCGGGGTCGCTATCTTTGAAAAATCTTGTATAAAACGCCGATAATACCCTACTAAACCGAGAAAACTTCTTACTTCTGTTGGAGTTGTTAGTTGTTCCCAATTCACAACCGTTTCTATCTTTGCTAGATCCACCGTTATTCCATTCTTGTCAATCACATGACCCAAGAACTGGACTCGTTCCAAACAGAATTCACTCTTGGAAAACTTTGCATAAAGTTATTCCTTTCGTAATATCTCCAATACGCTCCTTAAGTGTTTAGCATGCTCCTCCTTTGTTCTCGAGTATACTAAAATATCGTCGACGAACACTACGACAATTTTGTCTAAGCATGGTTTAAACACTCGGTTCATCAAGTCCATGAATGTACCGGTGCCTTCGTTAATCCAAAAGACATCACAAGAAACTCATAATGTCCATAGTGTGTCCTATACGCTGTCTCCGGTACATCTTCTTTTCTCACCTTTAATTGATGATAACCTGATCGTAGGTCGATCTTCGAAAAGTGTTCGGCCCCTTTCAACTGATCAAACAAATCATCAATTCGTGATAAAGGATATTTGTTCTTTATGGTTAACTTATTTAATTCTCTATAGTCAATGCATAACCTTAATATTCCATCCTTCTTCTTTACAAACAACACCGGTGCTCCCCAAGGTGAAACACTAGGTTGTATGTATTTCTTGTCTAAGAGTTCTTGTAATTGCGCAAGTAACTCCTTCAACTCTACTGGTGCCATCTTGTACGGTGCCTTCGAAACTGGCGTCGTACCAGGTACAAGATCGATAACCAACTCGATCTCCCTATCTGGAGGTAAACCGGGTAAGTCATCTGGAAACACATCCGAAAATTCTCTAACTACAGGTATTTGCTCTAGCTTTACTCTTTCTTTTCGAGTATCTACTATATATGCCAAATAACCTGTACAACCCTTCCTAAGCAATCTCTCTGCTTGCATTACTATCAGACATCGAGATCGTTTAGGTGAACAACCACCGTTGAACACTACCTTTGACTTCGACACAGTCAATAGGTTTACACGCTTCTGATGGCAGTCAATCATTGTATTATGATTAACCAACCAATCCCTGCCTAAGATTATATCGAATTCCCCTAGCTGTATAGGAATGAGGTTCACAAGAAACTTATGGCCCTTAATTTCTATGTTATAATTTCTATATATGGTTTTAACGGAAATTATTTCTTGATTTGTAATTTCTACTCTTACAAGGTATATCTAAATTTATTAACTGTTGGGTTGGGTTTACTTCTCTATTTTCTGCCTCTACTAATGTATATGGTCTTCTTTCAAGCGGCGTTAAGCTATATAAGTAAGAAAACCAATATAATTACAAGTATGTAATGCACATATTGTTCAAACATAATTTGTATATTCATACAGAAGGTTTACATATTCGGCTAGTAGTTTATATAAGTACTACTAGCATTCCCAAACCAGTTTCGCAAAACTTGGGTAAAGTAGTTTAGATACTACTGTTTACACACACACTTTGGTGACCAGGTTTATCTAAAGCTTAATCTTACGATACTCATCACACAACATACTGGATACCACCCACCTATTGATGTCGTATCTAGTCTTTCCATTCTCTACGGGATAATCCTCTATTCGCTTATCCAGATCCACAAGTGTTTCACGAAATTCTTTATTGGTCCTATCAAGCCTTGCTTGCATTTGATATCTTTCTCTTTCCTTTCTTGACAACAGTGTCTGAAGTCGGATATTTAATCGTCCTTCATTCTCCAACCTTTCTTCCACATACGTCACCCTATTGTTTAAGGTATGTATTTCCACCTGGGCTTGTTCTAGTAGGTTTTCCTCCTCTAGGTTTCCTTCTTCTAATTCTTCTACAGATTGATTTTGAACTTCTGATATATCCCTCCATATTATTGGTTCTTCCTCATCTTCTCTTTCGTCTATAATCTGAACCTCTGTAGCGTCCTCATTAGGTTCTGTCGTTTCGGCGTCATGGAATTCCAAGTTATTTTGAACTTCTTGTCCTTCAGGATCACTGCCCTGCTCAAGCTCTATCACCTGTGAACCTATCTCCCTTGAACTATCTTCCCAATCTGGGTCTGCCATCCTACAAAAGAATTTTACTTGTTTAGTATTATGATGAAGCAAGTTTACACAAAATATAAGGCTTTTAAGGTTATCTTATGTGTATTAAGTATTTTACGGATTCAAAGATTATATCCTAAGGTATTTCCCAACTACCTTAGAGCTATAATCTACAGCTCTGATATCACCTTGTGATGCCCCCAAATGTCTACACTCCCCTGTAGCAGATCTGGTGCTCACGTGAAACTATACAACTGTAAATATTCAATAAAATATGACTCCTATCTATCCAAGGTTCACAGTATCCCATAACAGATAATAGTTCTCGTCAGAACGTTATCCGTGTTTGGATATCCTCACTTGGATGTATAGATTCATATCTTGTGGATATCTCTTTCATATCAATATTCCCTATCTATCTGACATTCACAATATTAATGATAAGATTGTCCATAGAACTGAGGGGCGCATTCCGGTAAGGATGGCACCTTACCGGCGCTCATTAAGTGTAACCCCAGAACTTATAGGACTTTCAACATCAGTTAAATACCCTCATTTAGATGTATAGTTCATATAGATACTGTATCTAACTTAATACAACTATGCTAAATAATTTAAAGATCAGAGTATAACGCATTCTATGACATAAAGGATCATAATATATTACATAATATTTTGTTCGGTTACATCATTCGTTATACTAAGTTATTACAACAACAAGTCTTTAAAAGACTTAAAGTATTCAATAACAGAAATAAAAACTTAATACGCATGGCTTTTCCCCTTATTAGTCCCAGACATGCCAGGAATATCATTTAAAGCTGCAAAAGAAGATATGCGCAAGAATGCGCTACAAATGCTCAGCAAGTTCATTTGAATATGTAAACACCATGTGTTTGATTTGAAAGATGTCAATGATGTATACTGAGGGTTCTGTATAAGAACCATATATTTCATTTAGTTCTATCAGTCTTTAATGACTTAGAACCTTTTGAGTTTTGGATATCTGGTAGGTGATCAGCCTCACCAATATCCTAGGAGTATGCATATCATCCTACCATTTGTGGTCAATATATTATCGACATTTTATTGGCCTTCCTATGAAGGCATTTCCATTTACTCAGTATAAGATGTCTTACCAAACAATTTGGTTTGACACAACAATTTACGCTCGAAGAAACAATATATGAATAATGATTCATTTCTTAAGTTATGCTGAACAAGAAGCAATAACTTCACTATAATTGGTAGCAAGATGTATAATACTTGCATAATATAAGTTGAGTAAGGTTTGGACACTTGCCTGTGCGTAGCACGTTAAGTTTACGCTGTTTATCAACGTTGGGTAGTCTATTTATGTCTATTCATATCAATAATAAACATTAGAATCGATAATAATACTTATCTAATTAAACTAGACAAGTTTCATGAAAGTTCGACGTCGATTCGGTATCTCGGTCGCGTCATTAGATAGCTAAACACATAGGTTTATCAATAAACTTCATTTGGAAACTTAAATATTAGTCCACATAATTTAATTATTATTTATAACACTTTTAGAAGCTTAATATTATTTTTAAATAATTTTTACAAGCTTAAAAATATTTTTAAATAATTTTACAAGCTTGGGAATATTTTTAAATGATTTAGTTATCATTTAGAATCTTCTTAAAACATTTACTATGTTATTTAAATGACTTATTTATCATTTAGAATAATTTTTATAAGCTTGGAAGTATTTTTAAATAATTTTACAAGCTTAGGAATATTTTTAAATGATTTAATTATCATTTAGAATATTTTTAAAACATTTAATATGTTATTTAAATGATTTATTTATCATTTAGAATATTTTTAGATATTTAAAATATTCTTTAAATGATTTATTTATCATTTATAATATTTTTAGAAAGATAGAATATTATTTAAATGATTTATTTTATCATTAATAATATTTTTAGACTTTATTTTATCATTAAAATAATTTATTTATTACTTATAATAATTTTCAAAACTTAAGTTGATATTTAAATGATTTAATTATCATTTAAGTAATTTTTAAATACTTAATATATTATTTAAATGATTTATTTATCATTAATAATATTTAAATATTTAATATTTTATTTAATTATTATATATAATAATTTTATTTACCTTAATATCATTTTTAAATAATTAATATAATTATTTAATAATTTATTATCATTTTTAAATAATTAAAACAATTATTAAATAATTTATCATAATTAATTATTTATTATTTAATTAAATTAAATAATATTTCAGAATATATAAAATATTAACAATGAATTTTTATAATTTAAAAATGAATTTTTCGGATTTATTTATTAATTATTAATAATTATTTAATATTTATTTTATATTTTATAATTTATTTAATTAATTTTTATTTTATTTTTATTAAAAATCCGTCGCTAAAGGGCTTTAGCGACGGTCTGCATAGAATAATAGGTTTCTGGGTTTGGGGATGAATTTCGTCGGTAAAGGTGTTCTTCATGAAGAACACTTGGTCAATGTCCAACAGTGACTTTTGACCTCGAATTAATCTCAGCTCGTTTGATATTTGTGTTTGATTTCTGTTTGTTGTTATAGCCAACATGGTAGGGTACAACGACATGTTGAATTTTATCCCAAACTATATCATATCATGCCCTAAATTTGATGGTCAAACTAGCCATTCAAACTATTCTTGAGTTTTCTGGGTTACCCAGAAAACTCATGCAGTCATAATGGTCAACGCTATTTGACTATTAATTCCGTTCAACTGATGGTTTGTTTAGGTGTTTTTATGGTTCAAGATTACAGTTTACATAGCATACAACAATTCTAAACCAATAAGTTACACAAAACATGTCATCTAGATCAATTCTGGGCAGCATGAACTTCTGACAAACCTTGTCAGAGTTCTTCATAAGGTTCTCGGTTACCCAGAAACGTGCAAAATCAGAACGGTCAAAGGACTTTGACCACTTATATCTTCCTACTGTGAAATAATTTTGGAGTTCTATTAATTGGATATTAAAGCTAACATGGCATACTACTTATTCATGCTTTAAAAACACATCAAACAAACATTTTAAGCCGATCAAAAGCTCTGACAAAATAGCTTGTCAGACTGTTCTTGACTGCCAAGAACAGTTTGCTATTTTGGCTTGATTTTCATATCTAGATGTTATGTAAACGTGTTTTAACCGCCCAGATCACTTAATTACATATTAATAAGTATTCCTAAACACTAAAACATAACATCAAATTCAAACTTAAAGATCTAGCAACAAATTAGGGTTTATGCACCTTTTTCTTCAAAATTTAATTTCTGGCTTCTGATTCTGAGCTTGTGGTTGCTTGATGAGTGTGTTTTATATACACAAATTGGGTACTTTTAGCCTTAATAATTTGTAAGTCTTTAGCTATTTCGTTTGGTTTTATGTGTTTTCATTTTATTGTTGTGTAATATAGTTTTGTATTACTTTTATATGTTTTTGTATGCTTTTATGTGTTTTTACTTTGTTTTGTAGGAATGGAAATAAAGGCCCCTTGGATCGATGCATTTTTGGCTTGAATCTAGCATTCCCGCTGCTTGTTTCTCAATTTGACCTATGATGCAATCCGAATCTCTCAAAACTCAAAGAACGAAAGTTGTATATTTTGATCTTAGCTTTTCAGAACATCTTGAATCATCCATTTTGAAGTTCGTATGAGAGATTTATGGTCATTTTACCATCGGATTTTGCATGACTTTTACATAGCAGTTGCTTCGGGCTCAATTTGAACCTTGCTCCGGCCATTATCTCGACGAGCTCCAGTTATGAAAGTTGTAGAGCTACTTCTTAGCTTTCCATAGCCTACTTAATCGCCTAAATCTGAGTTCAGACGAAGACGTTATGACCATTTTACCAAACGACGTCGAAGCTGAATCAGGATACAGGAAGCTGAAGCCAAGGAAGCTCGCCGGGGCGCGAATTTTAGGCTTATTTTGGCGCCGGGGCGAGCTCACCTGTAGCTATGCAGAAAGTGCGATTTTTGGTCCAAAACTCGGGAATAAGCTAGGTTTTTGGATACCCATCTCTTATAACACAAAGGGGGCGGCTGAAACAAGAGACCCACTCATTCTAACACCATCTAACACTTCTAACATCAATTCTAGAGAGAGGGAGGCTTCCATAAACATCAAATTAAGAGGAAAAATCTGCAATACAAGGCAATTTTCAGCAAAGTCCAAGGAACAAGAAGAGCAAGGAGTATCAAATCTTGAAGGAAAGCTAGAGAACAAGAATCAACCCATCAAGCAACCATTGAACATCTTCCTAAGGGGTTTTATCATTCTATCTCTAGTATTCTCTTCTTAATTTGTAATTCTATCATGATGTATAGATCAAATTTGATGTTTATTGTAATTCCCATGAACTAGAACTCATTTGCTAAGATTTCAATGGAACCCAATACATAGTTTGAATTGAATGCTCTCTCTTTGATGTTGGTTAATTATTTGTGATTGTATATCATAATTTGTGCTTTATATATTAATTACCTAGCTAGTAATTACCTTGGGAACTTATATGGAATTGAGAGAGAAAGTATAGGTTGAGACCTTGTTATGATATCATGTGAAAATTAGATATTCCTATGGGTAATTTATGAAATTAAGTGACGTGTGTTTTATTTATTACCCTCATGAATGGATAATTTCATTGTATTTAGGATAGACATATACCTAAATACCACATGTATCCTTTGGAGAATCCATGCTTAATGATTTCTATTGTGAAAGTTGATAATTGATAGGGTGATTAATGAGATTTGGTGACACGTGTCTTATTAATTATTCTTGACATTGGATTCTTGGTAGTGTGTAGAATAGAGATATTTATACACCGCATTGGGAAATACGTATTTGACCATCGAGAGAGGCTTAGACATACTAGTGATTTCTCGGATAACAATTCTTGTGATTTAACTAGTTGAAAAGAGAGAGTTAGGACATTCAAATGAAGTGTTGGGGGAAATTACAATCTTAGACTTATTAATATTTGATTTAATTATCTTAATGCTTTCCATAGTTCTTTAATTAATTGTTATCTTTATTAATGCAAAACAACACAAGCAATTATCATTTGTTTAAATGAGATTGAGATGATAAAAGGTTAATACTTGGAAAAGACTAGTAACAATTCCTCGTGGGATCGATACTCTACTTACTCTTTATTACTTGTTGACCGCGTATACTTGCGCGTATTTGTCATTATATAAATCGGACAACATTGCTAGGGCTTGTTTAGGCTGGTACTATAAGTGTATAGGTTCACAATTTCGTAGGTTTAAAGCTCAGCATCTCATTCTTCTTATAGCAATTCCAAATTAGGGTTTCCTAGCTAATTTCCAAACTTTTGCCTCCTAAAATATCTAGCCAATTAACTTGTGCTGCTTATGATCTGGCCTAATTCACCTACTTGTGCTGGAGTGTGTCAAGCACAAGCTTGCACACTCCTAGCTTCATTTTCATTGGCTAGAATTTTATTTTTGCTTTATTTACTTACTAATTAAATCTAGATTTTTGTTAATCATGATTAGGATGTTAATTTAGGTTTAGTAATACCCTAATTATGATATTATATCACAATTAAGATTTATAACTCCATAATTTAGTGTTCTTGAATCAAATTAGGGTCTTAGGGTTTCTAATTAGGGTTTAGGGTTTTCAATCCTACAATTAGGGTTTTAATCTTTCGTTTAGGGTTTAGTTTAATCTTAATGATTCATAATTAACATTATGGTTCATTATTTAAATCTTAATTATATTAATTAAGATTATTGTACAATAATTAGGGTTTTAATTAATCAATTCAGACAATTATTATCAATTAGGGTTTTCAACTTAGGGTTTCTATTTTCGTGTAACATTTTAAACCCTATTTAACTTATTTTAAAATTTTATCAGTTAATATAATATTATATTAATGTCGAAGCACGACAAATCACTTCGTCATTTCCAAGCACGACACAGCAGCTTACAAAAATAATTTGTCGAGACGCTTCTCGGTGAATTCGCCAGAAGCACGACAAATCATTTTGTCCGATTAAGCACGACACAGCTGCTTGGCGAAAAAAAATTTATTTGACCTAATTGTTTAATAAAATACACAATCACATAATACAAAGTCAGATCATGAAATTTCATTTATTAAACACATAATTTACATATGCAGATCTTATTAGGGTTCAGAATATTACACCACATGCAAGCTAGAGTCACGTATGAGTGTTAAACCATGATATAAATTTTTGGACACATTATATAACAACTTAACCTTTCAGAGGAATGGCTGACTTGACAATAAATTCTACAAAGCTAAAGCAACCAATGCAGGGCTTAAAACATAATATTTAATCATTAGGACCTAAACACATGCATTTAATCAAATAGAGGTGTTGTTAACTCTTCATTGACTTAAGCACCATGAGTGAAATACCAATGTTACACTAAATCTGGTATGCAAAGTAGGAGAATGGTACAAGTTCATAATCTCTTAGAGATAACATAGGTCAGACCATCACTTGACATAAAGATGTCACAAAATTCCAACTTTTGCGAAAAAATGTGATAAAAGAAATTCATGTGCTGACATCACTTTGATCAAAAACGTAATGTTGTGCTTCATAAATAACATTTGATGTCAAAAAAAATGATAAAATAATACAAGCGATATGCTGAAAAAAATAAAAGAACTCAAATTTAACTCCTAACTGATTCCGGAAGAAACTTTAACTTGTTATTTGACACATTTAATAGCACCAACTGCATTGTCGTAAAAGACGTTTGAAACCAAAAGACGTTTCATACATGTAGCATATTTTATTGAAAATAGTGCAGCTATAACGCTCATAAACAAAGTTCTAGAGTAAACCAGTTTAATGTGCCAAGAATGCTATATGTGGATATAATTATGTAAAACAATATTAAGCGAAAAAAAATTCTCAGATATGTTAATACTAACCAACCCAGATCAGAACAAGCATGAATGATTACATTAATCAAAGTTCGCTACCAATAAATGAACATTATTTAGATTTCTATTGGTCCTCAAGATCCTAGCAGTTCCAAACTTCCATGTGCCAAATATCATAGTTTTAATGATTTTTTCTGAGAATAATAGCAGTGTAAATCTGAGAGTCTGTTGTCAATAGAGTAATTATCATAGCAAATGCATTAGAAAACTTTCAGTAATTACACTATTTTCAAGTTGTTAACTACCCTAAGATACATACAACATAAAGAATTTGCTTATGAAACACTATTAAATATAATAACATAAACAATATAATAACCTTTAAACTCTCTAAATAAGAAGTCTAGAGCAAGAGATTAATTTACACTGCAAAAAAAGACATTGTCGTTCTGTAGAAACTAATCAAGACCACATTTTGCTTCCTCTTTTTCCCCTCTGAAGAGCTAAAAAGGAATGAGAAGGGGAAAAAAGGTACCATTGAAACAGTAGAAGCATATACTAGTTCTGACATTAGTTTTCAACAAAATACAAAATTAGATTTAAAACATTAAAGTTTTAAGGAAAAGGGGCAAACAATCAAGGATAAAACTTCATAAGTAAAATTGTGGTTCTTGAAAAACACACACAAAGAGGAAGATTAAATAGAAATGAAAAATGTCTGATAAAAAAATGATTGAAGAATATTAGCTCGAATTGCTGCATACCAACAACAAATTAAACAGAAAAAGAACAAACCCATGAAAGCATAAAGGGATTGAGAACAAACCCAGAAGCTGAATTGTAGAGAATATGTAGTTGCCAAGCTTTCAACTTAGCTTCAGCATATTCATAGGGATTGGATTTGGGTGTCCGCGACTGAGTTGGAGAGCTAATAGAGGGTAGGCGACTGAGTTGGAGAGAAATTAGAGGGGAGACGACTGGAAGGGGAGGCACTGCTAAGAGGAGGCGTCGCTGAGAGGAGGGACGGTTGAAGAAGATAAGGCGCGATTGAGGGAGATAGGGCACGATTAAGGCACGATTGAGGCGCAATTGAGGGAGACAGGGCTCGACTGAATGTATTTTCTAATCTGAGGGAGTGAAAATTGAGGGAGAGGGCGGACGTGAAAATAATGAAGGGACATCTTCGCGGATAATTTCATTTTGGCTTACTCCTATAGCGACGGTATTTTAGATCCTATAGCGACAATGCTACGGTTGCCATATATTTTTAGTACTAATAAATTGGCACCAGACACAAATCAAATCGAAGAGCACAAGTTCCCTATCAGATTACATGCGGTGTAAAGGTATATCCCTATCCTAAACACAAATTATGAATTCCATCACCATGCAGAAAACACAATCACATGCTATTATAATCAGATCTAAATCTATACTTCATCTCCCCAGTTCATATAGATTATCACGATAATTGTTGATCAGACAATTAAGAAATTAATCACAAATCATAATAGACAATCCTATAAAAGTCAACAATAATTAACAAGGAAGCATATCACTAAAAGTTACACAATAAGTTCCATTGTAATCTTAAATATAAATTATTTCATGATTGAATTAAAATCCATAATCCACAAGTAAACCATCATTCAAGAATTATAAAATAAAAAGATAAAAGAAGAAAGAAAAACTCTTTTGAAGCAATTATTAATATCCTCCTTAGCTTCCTATCTTGATCTTCCTTCGTGATAATCTTTTGCTTCATCTTCAATTCTAGGGTTAGCAAAAAGTAGTAAGATCCCCTTGATCTCAGTCTTTTAATGTGTTATTATAACCTCTTTGTAGCTTGGTAGACATTTAATCCAAATAGGAATCAATATGGCAAGACCCAAGTCAAATAGGATAGCAAAACTCAACAAAAATGTGTTTTCTCTCTGCCCTCCAGCGCCTCGACGCTCTAACCCAGTGCCCTAGCACTATATACCAGATTGTAGAAATTTTCGTGCTCTTCAATTTGACAGGTGGCTCGTCCCGTAACTCTTCCCGGATAAAAAGTTATGGCCATTTTAAGCTCACTAGTCCGAACAGGAATCCAACTCCAACTAGCTTTACTTTGACACACTGCTTAGAGACCCAAACGAACATTAATTTTTCAAACCATACCTTTCTGAAAAAGCTTGAGACGTCCTCTACAACATCATTAAGACCATTTTCACATTTCGAAACTCAAATATAATCCAAACCTCCATTGAAACTCCAGAGGTCAACTTTTCTAAAAGCTGAAAATTGCAATACTTCTCCAATTTGACTTAAATGCAACTAAATGACTTCAAACTTCATTTCCTACATAAAAACACAAAAGCACATAAACATGAATAGAAAAAGCTCAAAAAAACTGACAAATCATCAAGTCAAAAGTACTCAAATTATAGGTATAAAATCTATTCATCATCCTCCTAGATCGATAACAATCATCTTTGTTTTTAGCATCAACTCTGGTAGTAAATTCTCACTGCAAATACAAAATATAAATAAAAGTAAGTCTATATAATCTAAACAATCTCAAACATTTTAATTATCCACAATATGTACACGAGCAAAATTTTATGAAGAAATAATATAAGCATGTTCCCACAAGTTAGTAAATCATAGTTTGATCATTGACTTAATGAGAGTTCCTCCTCTTAGAGCAATATAGATACCATACAAGCCAGTATAAGAAAGCGTAGAGCATCCAAGATTACAGTTGAGATAAGGCTAAACAATATAAGTTCAAGTTCATGACTTGTAAAATTACTAATACTTTCAGTCATTCAACCCCCAACTCATCTATATATCAAATATAATTCAAGTTGGTTCTTCTTGGGGCAATTCCATACCCAAAAGAATGCAAAGATCAACAAGGACAAATACAGTCTAGCAATCACTACTGGCACAATTGAATCAAAATCACTACTGACACAACTGAATCACTAGTTTTGTCTCCACATCATCTATATGAAATAGCTACAGAGCTAGCTAGCATGCAAGTAGTTTATACTAGGTTTACAACTGAACTGAGCTGAGCTCATCATGTTCAGGCCTGCCTCATTTAGAAAAAGTGCTTAGAAATTGAGTTTGGCCTCAGCTCATCTAAATAATGAAAAAATTCAGAGCTGAACTTGCTATCAGATACCTCACAAGCTAGTTATTTAAAAGAAACCAAAATATACATAAATAAATAAGATCGCATAAATGGCATAAAAATATTAGCATAACTTTTCTTGCATAAAAGCTTAACGAAACTACATGTATGCAATAAATTTTAATAATAAATTAAGCCAAACGTAATAGAAGTTGAATAAGTTACATCATATGTTCAACAAAGTTAGATCCGAGCTACTTAATCTGGAAAACCTCAAGCTTGTTTACGCTCAGCTCATTTAGAACACGAATCTAATGAACTGACCAAGATCCAAAACACTGATAATGAAACTCCCAGTCAAGTAAAGTAGCAGATAGGATATATTCAGAGTGGAAGTATTGCTTCTTCTTTTAATTAAAACAATATGATAAGAATGTTACAGTAAAATATTATTCCACCATTTCCCTTAAATTTCAGTAGTCAAACCAGAGCAGGAAATGGGGGAAATTAAGAGAATCAATGAACTGACCAAGATCCAAAAAATACAAAGAACTTACAGATCTAAGAACAATTAACCAGAGCAGGAAATGGGGGAAATTAAGGGCTTGATTTATATGCTATAACCCTGAACCCTAATCAACAGACAAAACTACAAACCATCCCCCCAATTCATAAAATCTAACAACAAACGAATAGCAAAAGAACATAAAAATCAATTTTTAATACCTTACAGTCATATGATCAACCACATAATCAGAAGCTATAGAAAAGACATGAATCAAAGAAGTAGAGTATCAAGATTCACAGAAACACAACTTGAAAGATAATTGACTTAAAATTACAGCACATCCAATCTACCATTAATCCCTAAGATAGTAGCTTTAAACACATCATGAAAGTTCTCCATTTTCTTCTTAATATTCATACAAAGATCATACACAGAGGAACTTAAAGTTCTAGACCTAGAAGAATGCACATAGGGACTCCAAATCATTCTATAATGATTCAAAGAAGAGATAGGGCAATTTATTAGTACAAAAACCTAAGATAGTACTAATAAATAATTAACAATTATTAGTACTAAAATATTTTTAGTACTAATAAATAATTAACAAGGAAGCAAACATGTGCATGATGATGGAATTCATGATTCGTTGTCATAGGTCCACATACGTCTGTGTGTACTAACGCTAACAACACTGTAACTCTTTCTCCTTTTCCAATAAAAGGAGATTTGGTCATCTTACCCATGAGACAAGATTCACAATTTGAATATGATTCGTAATCAGATAGCTCTAAAAGCCCATCTTTATGCAACTTGATTAATCTTGTTTCATTAATATGACTGAGTCTACTGTGCCACATAAAGGTATAATTAACATCATCTCCTTTTCTTTTCTTAGCTTGTTCAATTTGAAGTATATTTTCATGCAAGTTAAGTACATAAAGTCCATTCAGTAAATTGCCAATACCATATAGAACATTTTTATTATTAATAGAACAACTATTGTTCTTTATTATAATACCAAAACTATCCATATCCAATACTGAAATTGAAATAATGTTTCTTATAAGTGTTCGAACATAATAACAATTATTTAAACTAATGGACTTGCCCGTAGGCAGTGCTAAACAATAAGTTCCTACAGCTAATGCAGCAACCTTTGCTCTATTTCCCACTCGAAGGACGACTTCATCCTTGTTCAGCTTTCTACTTCTGCTTAGTCCTTGCATATTGTTACATATGTGAGAACCACAGCCGGTATCCAATACCCAAGTAGAATTTTGACTTTCAGAGAAATTAATTTCAATCATGAACAAACCTAGATCGGAAGTCGAAGCTTCTCCAAGCTTCTTTTGGTCCGCAAGATAATCCTTGCAATGGTAGTATATTCCTTTGCTATCTGGATCAGCTTTCTTATTATCCTTTACTTTCGCCTTACCCTTAGCCTTCTTCTTTTTCTTCTTTTCAGAAGATACTTTGGACCTCTTCCCTTTCTTGGAAGAATCATCCACCAATAAGACTTGGTCCTTCTTGAATGGGAAGTGACCTTCAGCAGTTTTCAACATATTAAGTAACTCAGGCAAGTTGACGTCCAACTTATTCATGTGAAAATTCACAACAAATTATGAGATGGTGTCTAGGAGTGACTACAAGATCAAATCTTGACTTAACTCCCCATCCATCACGAACCTTAACTGTCCAAGACGTTCAATCAAATTGATCATTTTTAGGACATGAGTCTCAACGGTAGTGCCCTCGGTCATTCGAGATCGGAAGAGCTCCTTAGATATCTGATATCTAGTAGTCCTACTTTCCTCACCATACAACTCCTTGAGATGCAGGATTATAGTAGGAACATCCATAGTTTCATGCTGACGCTGGAGCTCGTTACTCATGGATGCGAGCATGATGCATTGAGCTACGATTGCATCATCTTGCCACTTTCTAAAAGTAGCAATCTCTTCCTTAGAGGTTGTTTCTGTAACAGTTGCAGGGACGAACGAATTTAGGACATAAGAAATCTTTTCAGTAGTGAGAACAATTCTCAGATTCCTTAACCAGTCTGTGTAATTCGGCCTTGTCAGTTTGTTTGCATCAAGTATGCTTCGCAGTGATATTAGTGAGTTTGACATTTTTCAAATTCTGCAAGTGAAATAGACAACATTTTAGCATACATTCATTTTATTAATTACCAAAATAAATTAGGTCTTTATTTAAATTGATATCTCCCACTATTTTCATCAAACTATATTACCCTAAATATATAGTTCGACAAATCTAATTAAAGACTTACTAGTGAGAATAAGGATATCATTTCAAATGTATATAGCTTTGTGGTGACACAACAAACTATATATAAATAAATAGGTAGACAACTATTGTCAATTACATCACCATATAACTCCTTTTAATTTTGTCTCTTAGATTATTTTGATCAAGTGGTGACACATCCGAATCAAAATTATCCAAGTTAAGTCCAACCTAGCACTTCCATATAAGTAAAGAGAAAAACACCGTCCTTGTAGTGACACAACAAAACAGCATCATTCAGTTTCTTTATAAGCATCATATGTGATAAAATAACATCTCAAAAAATTAAAATAAGTCTTGTGGTGACACAACAAACTTATATTGATTAAGTGATACTCTATTGTTTTATCATGCTAGAAGGCGACGCTCGATATTCCAAATATCTTTAAACGTTACAACTTAATATGATTTCTTTGAGGGTTTTGTTATTATTTGTCTCATCTTGTTTAGCGTGCATGCACATATATATATATAATACGCGTCATATTATTTAACATACGAAGCATGTTGTATAATATATAATATATATAGTAAACATGCACATATAGAATACTATATTCACTACAAAGAAAAGGTCTAATTCAGACGAAATTATTTCCGACATAATATATTCCGTCGAGATAACGTTATTTCTGACGGAACATTCAGTCGAAAATAATTTCGTCGTAAATATAATAGGCCCGACGGAATTCCATCGGAGATAGTAGTCATTCCTTGGCGCCAACTGTAACGATCGGGAATTTTAGATTTCCTTGTAACCCGAGTTATGTATGAACAAAATGAATTATTATTATTATTATTATTATTATTATTATTATTATTATTATTTTTATATTAATCTGTACTATGTGTTTAGAATTGTGTTACAAGCCTAGAAAATGTGCATATGTTAAATTTTATGTGTTGTTGTATCGTTAGAGTGAATAAATCGATTTTGCGAAAATTCACAAAGTTAATATTCCTGGGGCACGTTTCCCGAGACACTATTCACGAGCACTATTCACGCCCGAATATTTTTGCGTCTCTTTCTATTAATTTTGTTAAGACGTGTACGCGAAGGAATAATTTTTCCAAGTGTCAGAAATTTTATTGGAGTTGATACGTGATTTAATCTGTATCCGAAATGTATAATATGGGCATTCCGAATAATTGGACAAATCCCATAATAAATATTTTTACGCATCCCAATAATTTATGGGAGTACCCATTTTAATTTTGGGTAGAGATATTTACCAAATTTGGTACAAAAGTGGGAGTATTCGGGTATATTTATCTGTATATTTGATTAATTGGAGAGGCAATTAAGCCTCAACCAATCAGGAGAGAGCATTAATTGTATTAGCCAATCACATGAGGGGGGAATAAACCGTCACAGGACACTAAGCATGGGATTTTTAACTTCACCAAACATCCTCCTCAATTTGGTTTTCAAGAGCTCGGGTGAAGTAAATTCTACATATCAATACATTCCATCTCCTCCCGAAGCACCCACCTTATCCTCCCATCAACTCATCCTCCTTCTCACTTAAACCATCTGCATACTCCTCATTTTGCAAGCAAGGATAGAGCTACAGAGAGAGAGAGAGAGAGAAAGAAGGAAGTAGGAAAAGAGAAGAGTGTTCGGGAAGAAGAAGGAAAGCAAGGAAGGAGGGAAAAGAAGGAGAAGAGCAGCAAGAGGGAGTCCAGGAGCACTCTAGCAAACCATCTCATTCTACTCAAAGCAAGCAACAAAGAGGTAATCACAAACCATAACCATTTCTTCTCCAAGAGAAGTTTTCATGAGTTTTGTTTTGCTTTCATGCTTGCGGGTTGGATTTTGTTGATTTTCGTTGTTGTTGGTTGTGTTGAATCTACCATGGAGGTTCTTAAAGAATCTATATAAACCATTAACACCCTCAAAGTGGAACAAAAACAAGGAAAGATCCGAACCTTGGCTTAAAGGATGAACTTTGGACATTTTTGGACTTTTGGACCTTTGGACTGTTAGAGGACTGTAAAGCCTTGATGGTGTAATTATTTTGATTGTTTGTTGTTTTAGTATTGTACTTCCATGAGTTGTGAAGATAACTTAGTTGGAATGAACCAAAATGATGCTAAAATAAAGTTACAGTGAAGGTTTTAGTGAAATGTATCATGACTGCGAAAAACAGAGCATCAATGTGGTGCTTTGGCTAAGGATTTGGCTGTGTTAGTGTTTATGGGTCATCTTGCATTTTTGATATATTGTAGTCTCGTGTCTTGGGAATCCATAGAGTCCGTAACGGACCAAATTGATCGAGTATAGAGGGAGATATAGGGGCTGAAGCGGGCGAGAGTCTACCAGTTCGCGGTTCTGCAGGAACTGCAGAACTGCTACTGCATGCCGCTGTTCCGCGCCTGGTCCGGGTCGGGTCAGGCTGGACCGGGTCGGGTCGGGCCGGATCGGGTCGGACCCAGTAAATTTTTCCCGCGAGTCTAAAACTTATATTTTTGTACAAAATGATTAAAAACGCTTATATCTTGTTAAAGCTTTATGTGCTTAATTTATACCCGTGTCGACCTAAACGATGTTGTCCTAAGGCGTAAATTGAATTAACGGATTACAAATTACGCTGCCCCCGACTGGGTAAGCGTAGTGGCAATCAATGTATTTTAATGATGTGACGACTGTAATGAACCTAGTTCTTTTGTGACTAATATTTATGATGATTTTAATAAACTATGTAGGATATTTTGTTGACGGACGATTAACGTCAAGTTATTAACGCACGTACAAGGCAAGTTTCCTAACTCATACAACTCCTATTTAATTGTGCGAGTTTTCCTTACTCGATTCATTTATTGGGCAAGTTTCGAATTCATTTATCTATCGAGCAAATATTATTTATTGAACAAGCTTATTGAGCTTCTTGACTCCGTTCAAATTACTTATCAATTTAGCAATTAATGTGCTAGTATTCATACTTCTATTCAAGTATTGCAATGAAAGCCCATTTCATGCAATGTTATATATTGTGTGATTCCAAAGATTATGAATTTTTATTCATTCAAGATATTTTTAAATGCTATCATGCATGTTGTTGAACCTTAAAGTTCTTTATTCCATAGACTATTTAAAAGCTATGTCAAGGCTAATTGTTTCAGCTAGACACTTATTGATTTGGTTACTAAAGCGAGGTTAAAGTCCTCCAACTATTATTGTTGTTAAGTAAAATTGTCCGATCAAATTGTTTTGGTCTGGACTCCCATGTAAAGCTGAGTGGAACAACCCTCACAGCAGGGGAAATTGTACAAACGTCGGGAAACCGACACGCGCGTAAATGAAAAATGTAAGGCTTATGCATAACGCCAGGTATTTTAGGCTGATCACCTATTGTACCAGTTTTGTGGATTATCGGATGAATTTCCAGTAATTCTAGAATAGAGTTCTGTACCTTGGTGCACCCTTAGTATTGAATAGTTCCCTCCTTCGGGAAACTTTGAAATCCTTGGATACTTCAGAAATCCTTCGGTCCTTAGTGACCACTATAACGGTGATAAAAAGAAGTTGTTTATTTCCTTGGTTCAGATAAATTTTTACTCTTGTGAGCTATAAAGTTATTCATGTGATTATTCATTGCTATTATACTTGCGGGGCAAATTGTTGCTCACCCCTTGCTCTCCTTAAAAACATTTCAGTTAGTGCGGCACGTGGCGAGAGCTCAGGAAAAGATAAGGGAAAGGGGAAAGCTATGGAGTAGTTGTAATTGTTGTTCTAGAATTACCGTTTGTATTAAGACTTATTATTGACGTCGTGTATTAAGACATATGTACCCTTTTGTATTATGTTATGTTTTGTAATAGTTTTGGTTTCGAGACTTGGGACAGGCTTATTTATGTTATATCAATGTAAATATTCCTTTATTCCGCTATAAGTTATCGATTGTATCATTTTGGTATTGGATAGTGATGAACCAAGTCTGTGGCTCAGGTGACCCGGATTTGGGGGCGTCACAGGTTGGTATCAGAGCCTTAGGTTATAAACCTTTAGAGAGGGGTCTTTAGGCTATAACCTTAGGAAGTGTATAGAGAATAAGAGCAGACAAAACTCCTGTAGAGTTTTACGTGGGAAACACTTGTCTTAGAGAGCCTGTAGTGTTATCAGATATATCTTCATTTCATACAATGAACTTATATTTTGTTGAAAGACTAATAAGAGTTTGCTTGTTTGTGGTTGTGCTTGTAGGATGTCAAACACATGAGAACCTAGTAGAGTCGCAGAAGAGGAGCCACGTGACATCTATGTGGTGTCCGAGACACTGCTGATGGTTGAGCCTATTCTAGCTATTGCCCCTGCTGAGGAGGAACCCGAGTTGGAGTTTGACCCGGAGGAGGACCCAGAAGAGGAATGGGAGGAGGTGCCCCCTATTGACACCACATTTTTGATGGAGATGTTGGACGAACGTACCGACCGCGTTCTCGAACAAGCAAATAGGATCCATGAGTTGGAGAGTGAAGCCCGAGAGCAACGGGCCAGGATTCAGGGACTAGAAGGCGAGGTCCAGGAGGGTAAGAACCAGATCCAGGAATTAGAGACGGATGTGCAAGGGCATCTAGGGGCGTCCACACAATTGGCAGTCATGCTGCATCACCTCTTGGCGAGGAATGCAGAATTGGCAGGAAAGTTGGAGCAGTCAGAGCATCGGGGAGTTAATTTGCAAATGGATAATGAGATTCTGAAGAACCAGTTAGGTAGGGAGGTGGCAAACCGTGTCCGGATCAAGGAACAACGGGATGATGCCGTAGAACGAGTTGATGACCTAGAGGGTGAAGTGAGGAGGGGTAAGAGAAAGATGAACCGGATGGGATATGCTTTTCACTCGGCTATGGGCAGGTGGATAGATGGTGTGTACCACTACCCAACTGAAGAGGGACAGACTCGTCACACCCTGAGTCGAGGCTTGATGATCCATATGGGTCATAGGGAGTATGACAACGCTGTGGAGCGCGGTATGCTCGGATAGGTATGCTTAACTTATGTGCCTAGCAGTTTGTAATCTTGTTATATGTTAATCCCAACATTTTGCTACATGTGTGGGATAGTATTGTAAGACTGTAACTTGTATGCTTATTTTAGGGGAGTATGTCGGTGAACCCCTCACCATTTTGCTGTATCAAGGAACGTTTGATGACATCTATAGTAGTACGCTATAGCATAGTCATGTATGTTGTAATAGTTGTTAGCACTAAATGCAATCGTTATTACTATATATGTTGTCTACTTGTAGTACTCATGATAGAAGATCTCGTAGCATAATGAAATGATGACATTAAATTTTCTTACGTTGAGCAGAGAATGCCACCTAGACGTAACATACGATCCCCACCACCAACACCCGAGGGATCGGTTAATAATCAAAGAGTTCCGGTGGACCCCATGCAACGGTTAGCGGATATACTGGAGAGAATGACCCAAGGGAGAAATACGGGACCCGTGGATCCCCATCCCTCGGTAGCACCCATAACAAATTTCAAAGACTTCAAGAGCGTTGGACCCCCAGAGTTCAAGGGAACAACTGATCCGATTGAAGCCCAGTCTTGGGTGAAGGAAATGGAAAAGGCTTTCATCATTGCACGCGTGAGGGATGACCAGAAAACAGTATTTGCCACGTATATGATGAAAGGAGAAGCAAATTATTGGTGGGAGGCTAACCAACAACGAGCAGGCGAAGGAGTGATATCATGGGACAAGTTTAAGGAATTATTCTTCGAGAACTATTTCCCAAAAAGCATGGAAAGGCAAATGGTGGTGAAATTCCTAGAGCTCAAGCAGGGAGACATGACGGTAGCTCAGTACGCCGCCAAATTCAATGAACTTGCGCGTTTTGCAACCGCTTCACGTAAGTACTGAAGAGTTGAAGACGCAAAGGTTCGAACAAGGGCTGAAACTGTGGTTGTATAATAAGGTAGCTGTCCTCCAGATCGGAGACTTTTAGTGCGCTGCTGGAAAAAGCCATCATCGCCGAAGGAGGATTGAGGCCCTAAATCAACACAAGAAAAATAAGAAGAGTGGAGGGGACTACTTACCGTGGAGGTGGCAGTAGCGGTGGAAGCAATTCGTGGAAAGAGAAAATGGGACGGTGGTAACAACAGCAACAACAGTACCCAACACTCATCAGGCAGGGAATAGTCAGGGAGGATTTAAGAAGAAGATTGAAGCGTGTTCAAAAATGTGGGAAAAAATCACAAGGGGTGAGTGCTGGAAGGGACGTAATGTCTGCTACAACTGCAACCAGGAAGGGCATATAGCACCGCATTGCCCAAACCCAAAGAAGAATCGTGGATGCTATTCTTGTGGGTCAATGGAGCATCAGTTCAGAGACTGTCCGAAGAAGGGAAGCAGTGGTGGAAGGCGGCAACCGAGGAGGAGGCAGCAAACTGATGATTGGGAGTCCGACTCCGCCGAACCGCACCCCTGCCCGAACATTCAACATGACTGTCCAGGATGCAGTGATTGCTAAGGACGTGGTGTCAGGTATTATCCCAATCAATAATATAAATGCTTGTGTATTATTCGATTCGGGTGCTACCTGTTCTTTTGTGTCTGAAAATTTTGTTAAGCGGTTAAATTTACCCCAAGAAACGGTTAGAAAATCCTTTGAGCATAGAAATTGCGAATAATGAGGTAATTCCTGTACAGTTTATTCTTCGTAATTGTTTACGCTGAGATTAGGGGATTTAATTTTCGCGTGGATTTGATCCCAATAAGGTTGGGAGAGTTCGATGTAATATTGGGAATGGACTGGTTGTACGATCAATGCGGCAAAAATCATTAACTGTCAGAAGAAAAGTGTGAACCTTCGGACCCCGAACCGGTCGAGGGTAATATTTTATGGTGGCACATCGCTAAGACGTTCATGTTGTCTTACGATGATGCAGGCCAGGAAATTGTTAAAGAAAGGTTGTGAAGGTTATTTAGCCTATATTCTAGATACGAAGAAAGAAGGTGTGGATATTAAAAATATACCGGTAGTGAGAGAGTTTCCAGATGTGTTTCCAAGTGATTTACCCGGTCTTCCGCCAGACAGGGAAATTGAATTTGCGATAGACTTAGCACCGGGGACTGCACCAATTTCGAAGGCTCCGTATCGTATGGCGCCGGTAGAGATGAAGGAATTGTTGATACAACTTCAAGAACTGCTGGACAATGGGTATATTCAGCCAAGTGTGTCCCCATGGGGAGCACCAGTTTTGTTTGTCAAGAAGAAGGACGGATCAATGAGACTCTGTATCGACTATCGGGAGTTGAAAAAATCAACGATCAAGAATAAGTACCCATTGCCACGAATCGACGACTTGTTCGATCAACTAAAGGGAGCCAGACACTTCTCGAAGATAGATTTGAGGACCGGATATCATCAGCTAAAAGTAAGGAAGGAAGATGTACCTAAAACTGCGTTTCGGACAAGATATGGTCACTACGAGTTTTTGGTGATGTCTTTCGGTTTAACTAACGCACCGGCAGCATTCATGGACTTGATGAACCGAATTCTGAAGCCGTACTTAGATAAGTTCGTAGTAGTTTTCATCGATGACATTTTGATTTATTCAAAGACCGAAGAAGAGCACGCCGAACATCTGAGCGAAGTACTGGAGACACTGAGAAGGGAAAAGCTATACGCGAAATTTTCTAAGTGCGAATTCTGGATGGAAAAGGTACAATTTTTAGGGCATATGATCGACAAAGACGGTATCTCAGTGGACCCTGCGAAGGTGGAGGCAGTTAGTAACTGGGAGCAACCGAAGACACCGACAGAAGTACGAAGTTTCTTAGGGTTAGCCGGGTACTATCGAAGATTTATCCAAGATTTTTCTAAAATAGCAACCCCATTGACCAATCTAACGAGGAAGACGGTGAAATTTGTGTGGTCTGAAAAGTGCGAAGACAGTTTTCAGGAATTGAAAAAGCGGTTAAGCGAGGCGCCTGTATTGTCCTTACCAGATAATACGGGAGGTTTTGTAGTGTATAGTGATGCATCACACAAGGGTCTTGGCTGTGTGTTAATGCAACACGGCAAGGTTATTGCGTATGCATCACGACAATTGAAGGATTATGAGAAGCGATACCCTACCCATGACTTGGAGTTAGCGGCTGTCGTTTTTGCATTGAAAATTTGGAGACATTACCTTTATGGGGAGAAATGTGAGATATACACGGACCATAAGATTCTGAAAATATATTTTTCACACAGAAGGAGCTAAACATCGCGACAGAGGAGGTGGTTGGAATTAATGAAAGATTATGACTGTGAAATTCTTTATCACCCAGGGAAGGCAAACGTAGTAGCAGATGCATTGAGTAGAAAGGGGAATGAGAAAATTATGCATGTTGACAACTCACGGGGAGCTAATACGGGGAAATGGCGAGACTGGAGATCGAGGTGTGAAAGTCCGACAGAGGCGGCAGAGAGGTTATTCGTAATTGAGGCTCGTCCGACATTACTCGACAAAGTGAAAGAAGCACAGGAAAAGGATGAAGAATGTGAAAGGATACAGAAAAGGATCGCAGAAAATGAGGAAGAGAAATTTCGAATGGATAAAAATGGTATCTTAAGATACGAGGAACGAGTGTGGGTGCCGGCCGTGACTGAATTAAGAGATGAGATCTTACATGAAGCACATAATTCAGCATATTCTGTTCACCCAGGAAGCACAAAAATGTATCGGGATCTTCGTCAATATTTTTGGTGGCCCAACATGAAGCGGGACGTAGCAGAGTGCGTCAGCAAGTGTCTCACCTGTCAACAGGTCAAAGCGGAACATCAGAGACCGAGTGGGTTACTTCAGCCACGAAATATACCAGAATGGAAATGGGAGCACATCACCATGGATTTCGTGGTAGGACTTCCAGTTACACAAAAAGGTTGTGATGCCATTTGGGTTATCGTAGACCGATTGACAAAATCAGCACACTTTCTACCGATAAAAATCCGATTCAATTTAAACCAGTTAGCCAAGTTGTATATAAAGGAGATTGTTTCGCGACATGGAGTGCCAGTGTCAATTGTCTCAGATCGAGATCCACGCTTCACATCAAATTTTTGGAAAAGCTTGCAAGATAGAATGGGAACACAGTTGCGACTAAGTACTGCTTACCATCCTCAAACTGACGGACAGAGCGAACGAACGATACAGACGCTAGAAGACATGCTTAGAGCTTGTGTGATGGATTTCAAAGGGAATTGGGATGACCACTTACCACTTGTGGAATTCGCTTATAACAACAGCTATCATGCAAGTATCGGTATGCCACCGTATGAAGCCCTCTACGGGAGGAAGTGCAGAACATCGTTAAGTTGGGATGAGGTCGGCGAACGAAGACTGTTGGGACCAGAGTTGGTGCAACAGACAGCCGAAGTGGTCAAGGTGATCAGGGCAAGACTAGTTGCAGCCCAAGACCGACAAAAGAAGTATGCTGATCAACATCGCCAGACGAGAGACTTCGATGTCGGCAACTACGTATTTCTGAAAGTGTCTCCCTGGAAGGGGAAGATACGTTTTGGGAAGAAGGGAAAGTTGAGCCCAAGGTTCGTAGGACCGTTCGAAGTATTGAGAAGAGTGGGTGAAGTGGCGTATGAGGTAGCCTTGCCTCCTGAACTGGAGCATGTCCACAACGTGTTTCACGTCTCAGTGTTACGACCATACAAACCCGATTACAAACACGTGATATCATATGAGCCCGTTCATATAGAGAAGGATCTTACGTACGAAGAAATTCCTATTCAGATAATTGATAGGAAGGAGCAAGTATTAAGAAATAAGGTTATACCTTCTGTGAAGGTAGTTTGGCGAAACCACAATGCTGAGGAGGCTACATGGGAATTGGAAGATAAGATGAAGGAGAATTATCCTCAACTTTTTGTTTGACCTTGTATAGTGATTCTGGGGACAGAATCCTTATAAGGGGGGGAGAATGTAACGATCGGGAATTTTAGATTTCCTTGTAACCCGAGTTATGTATGAACAAAATGAATTATTATTATTATTATTATTATTATTATTTTTATATTAATCTGTACTATGTGTTTAGAATTGTGTTACAAGCCTAGAAAATGTGCATATGTTAAATTTTATGTGTTGTTGTATCGTTAGAGTGAATAAATCGATTTTGCGAAAATTCACAAAGTTAATATTCCTGGGGCACGTTTCCCGAGACACTATTCACGAGCACTATTCACGCCCGAATATTTTTGCGTCTCTTTCTATTAATTTTGTTAAGACGTGTACGCGAAGGAATAATTTTTCCAAGTGTCAGAAATTTTATTGGAGCTGATACGTGATTTAATCTGTATCCGAAATGTATAATATGGGCATTCCGAATAATTGGACAAATCCCATAATAAATATTTTTACGCATCCCAATAATTTATGGGAGTACCCATTTTAATTTTGGGTAGAGATATTTACCAAATTTGGTACAAAAGTGGGAGTATTCGGGTATATTTATCTGTATATTTGATTAATTGGAGAGGCAATTAAGCCTCAACCAATCAGGAGAGAGCATTAATTGTATTAGCCAATCACATGAGGGGGGAATAAACCGTCACAGGACACTAAGCATGGGATTTTTAACTTCACCAAACATCCTCCTCAATTTGGTTTTCAAGAGCTCGGGTGAAGTAAATTCTACATATCAATACATTCCATCTCCTCCCGAAGCACCCACCTTATCCTCCCATCAACTCATCCTCCTTCTCACTTAAACCATCTGCATACTCCTCATTTTGCAAGCAAGGATAGAGCTACAGAGAGAGAGAGAGAGAAAGAAGGAAGTAGGAAAAGAGAAGAGTGTTCGGGAAGAAGAAGGAAAGCAAGGAAGGAGGGAAAAGAAGGAGAAGAGCAGCAAGAGGGAGTCCATGAGCACTCTAGCAAACCATCTCATTCTACTCAAAGCAAGCAACAAAGAGGTAATCACAAACCATAACCATTTCTTCTCCAAGTGAAGTTTTCATGAGTTTTGTTTTGCTTTCATGCTTGCGGGTTGGATTTTGTTGATTTTCGTTGTTGTTGGTTGTGTTGAATCTACCATGGAGGTTCTTAAAGAATCTATATAAACCATTAACACCCTCAAAGTGGAACAAAAACAAGGAAAGATCCGAACCTTGGCTTAAAGGATGAACTTTGGACATTTTTGGACCTTTTGGACCTTTGGACTGTTAGAGGACTGTAAAGCCTTGATGGTGTAATTATTTTGATTGTTTGTTGTTTTAGTATTGTACTTCCATGAGTTGTGAAGATAACTTAGTTGGAATGAACCAAAATGATGCTAAAATAAAGTTACAGTGAAGGTTTTAGTGAAATGTATCATGACTGCGAAAAACAGAGCATCAATGTGGTGCTTTGGCTAAGGATTTGGCTGTGTTAGTGTTTATGGGTCATCTTGCATTTTTGATATATTGTAGTCTCGTGTCTTGGGAATCCATAGAGTCCGTAACGGACCAAATTGATCGAGTATAGAGGGAGATATAGGGGCTGAAGCGGGCGAGAGTCTACCAGTTCGCGGTTTCTGCAGGAACTGCAGAACTGCTACTGCATGCCGCTGTTCCGCGCCTGGTCCGGGTCGGGTCAGGCTGGACCGGGTCGGGTCGGGTCGGGCCGGATCGGGTCGGACCCAGTAAATTTTTCCCCGCGAGTCTAAAACTTATATTTTTGTACAAAATGATTAAAAACGCTTATATCTTGTTAAAGCTTTATGTGCTTAATTTATACCCGTGTCGACCTAAACGATGTTGTCCTAAGGCGTAAATTGAATTAACGGATTACAAATTACGCTGCCCCCGACTGGGTAAGCGTAGTGGCAATCAATGTATTTTAATGATGTGACGACTGTAATGAACCTAGTTCTTTTGTGACTAATATTTATGATGATTTTAATAAACTATGTAGGATATTTTGTTGACGGACGATTAACGTCAAGTTATTAACGCACGTACAAGGCAAGTTTCCTAACTCAATACAACTCCTATTTAATTGTGCGAGTTTTCCTTACTCGATTCATTTATTGGGCAAGTTTCGAATTCATTTATCTATCGAGCAAATATTATTTATTGAACAAGCTTATTGAGCTTCTTGACTCCGTTCAAATTACTTATCAATTTAGCAATTAATGTGCTAGTATTCATACTTCTATTCAAGTATTGCAATGAAAGCCCATTTCATGCAATGTTATATATTGTGTGATTCCAAAGATTATGAATTTTTATTCATTCAAGATATTTTTAAATGCTATCATGCATGTTGTTGAACCTTAAAGTTCTTTATTCCATAGACTATTTAAAAGCTATGTCAAGGCTAATTGTTTCAGCTAGACACTTATTGATTTGGTTACTAAAGCGAGGTTAAAGTCCTCCAACTATTATTGTTGTTAAGTAAAATTGTCCGATCAAATTGTTTTGGTCTGGACTCCCATGTAAAGCTGAGTGGAACAACCCTCACAGCAGGGGAAATTGTACAAACGTCGGGAAACCGACACGCACGTAAATGAAAAATGTAAGGCTTATGCATAACGCCAGGTATTTTAGGCTGATCACCTATTGTACCAGTTTTGTGGATTATCGGATGAATTTCCAGTAATTCTAGAATAGAGTTCTGTGCCTTGGTGCACCCTCAGTATTGAATAGTTCCCTCCTTCGGGAAACTTTGAAATCCTTGGATACTTCAGAAATCCTTCGGTCCTTAGTGACCACTATAACGGTGATAAAAAGAAGTTGTTTATTTCCTTGGTTCAGATAAATTTTTACTCTTGTGAGCTATAAAGTTATTCATGTGATTATTCATTGCTATTATACTTGCGGGGCAAATTGTTGCTCACCCCTTGCTCTCCTTAAAAACATTTCAGTTAGTGCGGCACGTGGCGAGAGCTCAGGAAAAGATAAGGGAAAGGGGAAAGCTATGGAGTAGTTGTAATTGTTGTTCTAGAATTACCGTTTGTATTAAGACTTATTATTGACGTCGTGTATTAAGACATATGTACCCTTTTGTATTATGTTATGTTTTGTAATAGTTTTGGTTTCGAGACTTGGGACAGGCTTATTTATGTTATATCAATGTAAATATTCCTTTATTCCGCTATAAGTTATCGATTGTATCATTTTGGTATTGGATAGTGATGAACCAAGTCTGTGGCTCAGGTGACCCGGATTTGGGGGCGTCACACCAACTTTCCCGCCAGTGCCAATCATATTTTCGACGGAATGATATATATTTTTGACGGAGCTTCCGTCGAAAATAGGTAATTTCGACGGATTTATGTTCAACAGAAATTCCGTCGAAACTAATTAAAACCTAAATCATATCAGTTCCCCCAGCCGCTTTCTTCTTCTTTTTTATCAGTCACTCTCTCTCTCTCTCCTCGCTCGCTCTGTATTCTCTCTCTATTCCCCTGCCCCATCACCGATTTGGAATTGCCACCTCATCGTCCCTACTCCGACCGACCATCGACCCTTGCCACCTCATCCTCATCTCCGATCAAAAGCCCTAGATCTAAAACCCTAGTTTGTCAAAGACTCATCCTCATCCTCTGGCGACCTCATCCTCATCTCCGATCAAAAGTGCAGCGGCGGCTTGCTTCGGTGATGATCTACTACTGGTGACGATCAATGTTGTCCATTTTATATAATGATAAATTACGTGTAAGTATACACGGTCGAACAAGTAATAAAGAAGTAACAACGTTGTCGAATCCCACAGGGAATGATTACAAATATTTATCCAATTATCAATTGCAATCAATTCAATCCAATTTAAACGATCACCCAAGTTGTTTTTGAAGTATTTAAACAAGATATAAAGTTTAAACTAATTAACAATAATGATTAATCAAATGTATTAAAGATTAAGAGTACAATTTCCCCTCTTACTTTGCAATAGTCCCTTCACCCTACTTCCGCAAATTTAGTCTAATGAGAAGTTAACTAAGATTGCCTATCAATTTATTAATATCTTTCAATAATTAATAAAAAGATCTACTTCAGTTATATTGCTATTTTCATACAAGACACTTAAAGTAGACTCATTAAGCATAAACTCTCAACCAAGTTACATATGGTGTTAGGTATTCTCATCTTAAACACTGTTATACTATTCATGAATGAATCAACAAGTTCATATGATGCCATATTCAGATCTAATTTTAGACTTCCTCTCTCAATTCCATCAAAGATATCAAATTAATTGCTAGCTAGACGATTAATGAATAAGCACAAAATATGGCAAACAACTCAATTAGGATCAATAAATGAAAATAGGGATAAATAGATTAAAGCATTGCAAGAGGTTCCATTGATCTCCTAGTAAAGAGTTTAGTTCATGGTAGTTACAATAAACATCAATTTCAATTCATATGAAAACATGTTGGAAATACAAAATAAGAAAGGAAATACTAGAGATAAAACCACTTTTGAAGATGTTCAGATGATAGTTGATGCATAGGTGATGAACTCTAGCTTCTCCTCCTTGATTTAACAATCCTTCATGCCTTGGTTTCTTGGCCTTTGGCTTGATTTCTCTCTTAATTGCAGCACTTGGCACTTTTGTAAGATGTTTATGGTAGCCTCTCAATCCCTAGATAGCTAAAATGAAGCCCCCAAGAGATGATTTAAAGAGCCTTCACAAAAAACCCTAGCTTAGCCCACAAAACTTGACATATTGGCAGCCAAAATCAACACTCAGCACACCAGGGGCGCGACCGCGCCCAGATTGGTGCGCCCACATCGAGGCCCTTGCCTGGCCGCGCGATCACAAACAAAAATGGCGCGCCCGCGCGCGCTGGCTACCACCCGTCTGCCGCACGCCTGTCGCTCGTCTGCTCGCCCACCCGTCTGCTCGCCCGTGCGCCTGCCTACCGTACACCCGCGCGCATGCTAGCGCGCGCGCCGTACTGCTGCTGGTGCCGTGTCGACATGCACGTGGTTTAGTCGACGTCGTGCACGCCTTCACACATCGTGCACACACAAGGCTCAAATGCCATCAAAATCAACACCGAGCGTTGCCAAACGCAAATTTTCCAAAATAATACCAACCAAGCACGAACAACGAGATACGGGCACTAAGACATTGTAAACCACGATCCAAACGACCTTTGTTTCAAATCCTACAAAAACACAATTAAATACGTAAAGGCCATACAAAACATATCAAAGTAACGAAAAACCACAATAAATGAAAATAAGATATAAATGCATAAAAACCGCTATACATAATTGAAAATTCACAAATTATCAAGGTCAAAAGTACCAAAATTATGTGTATAAAATACACTCATCAAATATCCCAAACTTAAACCTTTGCTTGTCCTTAAGCAAAATAAAAATACAATAAACAATAGAAATAAACACTTACCTCTAGACACAACGCGACAAATGAGAAACTGACTCAAGAATTGGCCTCAAAGGAAAACAATAAAAAAGGATTCCAAAAGCAACACAAAGTTACAATTTAACAAAGTCACTAGGTTCACAACTACCCAAAATCCTTGCATTTGTGTGTGTGTGTGCCATTTGTTTATACGAGTTAGGAATGAGCTAGCGCATGCACTCAAATTTATGAAGGATTATACTATAAACCTACAAACTCATCATTACATCAATAAATACTAATTAAGACAACCATACAAGAAAGGGGACCCAAGGGAATTATTTAAAAGCAACCACATTAGTGAATGAGTTTTACGCTCCATCTGACCTTAAACTACAAACATGACCGTGCAACGTTTAATCATATTAGGCTATTCAGAGTGACCCATATAACGAGTATTTGATCAATGACTCCCAAACCAGATGGCTTTAGGGCACTAGGTGTAGAACACCCCTAAGGATCTATTAATGATGAGTGGGTTTTACATCTATGAATTGAGTACGTTTGGCTTGAAAATTTGTGAGTTCTTAAGTATTTTAAGTTAGTATTAGGTATTTATAGTGTTTTTATGTTATCTTGTAGGAATGAGTAAGGAAACGCAATTCGAACATCTTTTGGAGTACAACATGCGAGCAAATGCGAGAAGGGAAGATTGCAGGGCTTTTAACATTAAAATGGATGCATGTTCTTGGATTAAAACTTGGATTTTATTGTAGATTTACTTCTTAGCTTTCCGGAACATCTTGAATCGTCCCAATCGGAGTTCGGATGCGAGAGTTATGACATTTTTATCAACTGAGATCAAAGTTTGGAGTTGCCATTTACATAGCAGCTACTTGAAGCCCAATTTCGACCTTGATCCAGATAGAATCTCTCAATGCTCAAAGAATGAAAGTTGTAAATCTCGTCGAGAGCTTCGATTTGATAGGTGGCAGGCCTCGTAACTCCTCCCGGATCAAAAGTTATGGTCATTTTACCAAGCGATGTTGCAGCAGAAATTGGACTAGCGCGGCCGCGCCAGTTTCTAGTTTATTTTGGGCGCGGCCGCGCCCAACACCAGAGAGGGGTCGCGGCCAGACTTAGTTTTGACGCGTTTTTGCATGTTTTTGACTCCAAATTGGATTGGGTTTCCTCCTAAGCTTGGGATTTGACTTATAACCTATAAATACATGATGTGAGGCATAGAATAGGGGAGATCTTGCTACTTTTTGCTAACCCTAGATTTGAAGAAGGATTGGAGGCTTGAAACAAGAGATTTATCACGAAGGAAGATCAAGATAGGAGGCTAAAGAGGATATCAAGGATTTCTTCAAAAGAGTTTTTCCTTCCTTCTTTTATCTTTTTATTTTGTAATTCTTGGATGATGGTTTACTTGTGGATTATGAATTTTAATTCAATTATGAACTAATTTCTTTTTAAGATTACAACGGAACTTATTGCGTAACTTTTATTGATATGCTTCCTTATTAATTATTGTTGATTATTATCGGGTTGTCTATTATGATTTGTGATTAATTGCTTAATTGTCTGATCATCAATTACCGTGGTAATCTATATGAACTCGAGAGATGGATTATAGATTTAGACCTAATCATAATAGCATGCGATTGTGTATTCTGCTGTCGATGGAATTCATAATTTGTGTCTAGGATAGAGATATACCTATACGCCGCATGTAATCTGAAAGAGAACCTGTGCTTTAAGTCCTTTTTAATTGTAATTCACATAGAGATATAGTGAATTAGTTAACTAGGGTGTTTATGATACATTGAGAGATGATTATAAATATTGATGAGTTCTTGATTAACAATCCGGAATAATTAATATAACTTAACAGGAAGTGTATTAATTCAAGTGAAACATTAAGGGAAATTGTAATCTTAAGCCTTTTTATCTGAATTTAATTCTTGGTAGTTAGTAATTAGTTAGTTTAGTACTTTATTTTTAAAATTCAAAATCTTTTATCGAATTGTTTAAATTAAATTAATTTGATTATGAGTTAGTATTTGGTAATTATTATTAAATAATTCTCTGTGGGTTCGACACTCTCTTATCACTTTATTACTTGTTGATCGTGTACACTTGCACGTATTTATTGATTGCTAAATCGACAAACAATTAACTCGAGTAACAAAGGTCACGTAATTAAATTCAGTCAACATAATAATCTTTATTAATGAATTTTTTTTGGGACTCCCCCAAACTTGTATAACAGTCTAGAATAAGCATAAAAAGCTGCTGAATAGAGTTCAGTACATTTCAAGGATAATCTCCCAATCAGTTAATGAAAGTAATATGCCCTCAAGCTAATTATATTTGATATAATAAGCATTTACTTTGTAATCTTATTCAAATATTAATAATAGAATAAAAGGCATATTTTATCCATGTTAATTGGTTGAATTATTAAATGTGATGAACCCATAGTTTTTGAGCAACGCTTTTAGAATCATGACGAGATCATGCTAGTGAGATCTAAATTCAAGAAAACTCAAAACTAAAATGTTCCTAATCGTTGGATCACTAATATTGGGATTACTGATCCGGAGAGATTAGTACATACTATGCTTGATCTTTAGAAGATGATGATTGATCTCATAATCATTTGTGTGGAGACACTAAATCAAGTATGTAGGTGCTTATTGGAGAATAAGGTCACTGAACGTGACTCGCTTAAAGAACCCTAATGGAGTTTTATTCACCTGTTAACATGGAAGTTCTTAAGTGATAGTTGTACAAGTGATCCTTAGACTTGAGATCATCATAGTACCTTGTGTATGTTAAGTTATACTTTGTCATATTCCTTAATACCTTAGGGTATGTCATAGGGTATGTACGGGTATAATAAAGTATACACGGAGGTAGGTGAATGATCGACAAAGGATCTACCACTTCTAATAAAGGGAGAGAATGTCCTATGCGATTTGATAAATGACAACTCAGAAATTCCTAGCCAGGGTTGAATGAAAATTAGAAAGGAGTTTCTAATTTACATTAATCGGAGTTGTGCATTCTTAAATCGAAATGCATATGATTAAATAAAATAAGACTTATCAGTAATTCCATGTCTTATATTTAATCGGGACATTGTATGGTAGAAGGATTGAATTGTACGGTAACTACTACTGAATAGGATCTATGTGATTAAACATTGATTTCATATTATTCGGATAGTCATGATACATTATCGTAAGGTGTCCCTCATGATGTAGAATAAATATTATTTATTTATGTTTGAATTAAAGAAGTTTAATTCATTATAAATAATATTAGAATTGTTCTAATTTATTTATTCTACTACCGACATAATATTGAACCTAAAGGGTCACACCGCAAAAAAAAATAATATTATATTGGAAACAATTGGCTTAATAATAATAAATTAAGTATTTAATTTATTAGTTGAATAAATTGAAATGCTTAATATCTATAATGATATATTTAGAGAAATATTGAATTATAAATTAATAAGAGAAATCTTATTATTATTATTATCATTTAATTCATAATTAGATTAAGAATTAATTTAAATGAAATGTAAATATCATTTAAATTAAATGCAAATTTAAATTTGGTCAAATAATTGTAAAACATGTGTTAAGTGCTTAAATGCAAAACATGTGGGTTAGGAGAATATTGATACTTACATATTATGTAAGTATTATACTTGGTTGTATACTAATTAAATCAGGGTTTCTCCTAATTAACCTAACTAAGTAAACTAAGTTATGAACTAGTAGCCTCCATCTCAAGAACACCAAAAATTAGAGATCAAGTTGTTGATCAAATCTTCTAAGTGTTCTTTATGTATTGTTCTTGTTATTCTTAAGAGTTAGGGATAAAAGAACTTATTGGATTAGTCATCCAAGATTTGTAAAAATCAAATATTGTTCCATATAATCATTCTTGGTGGATCACCTCTAGAGTGCTTCATTCACTTTGAAGCTAGTGTTTAATCCAAGGAACAAAAAAAAGAGGAGCTTGAAGAAATCAACAAGGAGTAGATCTTGTAGCGGTTCAAAGGTTGGATCTATTAATGTATATTTCTTGTTCATCTTCTTCTTCAATTAATAGCTATGCATAAGGTAATTCATGGATAAGTTGCAAAAATTTTAATTTCCATTTTCCGTTGCGTATCTCAATATGATTGTGATTTAGCAAACTTATAGTGGTATCAAGAGCCATCCTTATGCATACTATTAATTGTGTCAATCATATATATGTTGATATGTGTTTAGTATAATTTTTTTGGGTATAATTGTTAGTATGAAATTATGTTTTTTTTTTGAAAAACATCAAAATCAAAAAAAAAAAAACTGTTGCCCGACACTGTTCACTGGGCAGCCCGGGCACTTTTCACTAGGCAGCTCGGGTACTGTTCACTGGGCAGCCCGTGCACTGTTCACTGGGCAGCCCGGGCACTGTTCATAAAAAAATAAAAAATAAAAAATTTTGTTGATTTTCCAATTTTAAAATTTCAATGTTAAAAATAAAGATGTTTATTTTGGACTTCAAATTGGTTTAAACTAAAGGAGTTTATTTTAATTAATATTGGATTTCAATTTTGAACAAAGATTCTAAATTTTTATAATGGAGTTTATATTAATTTGGAATGGATTAAAATAAAGGAGTTTATTTTAATTGGATTTTGGATTTCTACTAGTCAATTTGCCATTAAACGATATCAATATATATATATATATATATATATATATATATATATATATATATTAAATGATTTATTATTATGAGATGAATGGTATTTATATATGTTGATATATATATAGGGGATGATTAAGGACTATTGACCAATGTGATTGGATTTAATTTGAATGGATGCTTGAATGAATGGTTTTATTCATAATGGAGTCTGCGTACCTCGCCTATCTAAATTTCTAAATATAATTTTTATCTCTCTCCTATGTACTTCCCCTTGACTGTTGATCAAGATTTCTATTTTGTTAAAATAGAGTGTAATAGGATTTTGTAAAGTTACTCAAGAAATTGGAGCCGAAGAACAGGAGCATTGAAGACCCATTTGTAATGAAGCATAGGTTGAATGTAATAGTTATATTCAAATTCATTCTTGCACCCCTAGGTTTGACCTATTGATAAACTCGGTGGCTCGAGTGAACAAATTAGATTAAGTCCATAATCATCCCATATAGAATATTTTATTTTATGAATGCATGCTTATAATATATATATATACATATATATATATATATTAAATATATTATTATTCATATTGATGAATGTTTAATATGACGCGTATTTATATATATATATATATATATATATATATATGTGCATGTGCGCTAAACAAGATTAGACCATTAATAACAAAACCCTCATTTTTAAAATATTAAGTTGAATACATTCAAAGATATTTCAATAAAAGTATCGAACGTAGCCTTCTAGCATGATAAATCAATAGAGTATTAATTATTTAATATTAGTTTGTTGTGCACACACAAGGCTCATATTAAATTTTTAAGATGTTGGCTTTATTACATGAAAATATTTTATAAAGGAATTGAACAATACTGTTTTGTTGTGCACACACAAGAACCGTATTTTTCTATACCTTATATGGAAATGTTAGGTATAACTTAACTTGGATTATTTAGTTCGGATGTGCACACACTTGACTATTATAATCTAAGAGGCAAAATAAAAGGAGTTACATAGTTGATGTAATTGACAAGAGTTGTCTACCCTTGAATGAATATATAGTTTGTTGTGCACACACAAGGCTATATATTTAGGTCATTGGATCCTATCTCACTAAACAAATTTCAATAAAAAATTGTCGCACTATATATGGAGGGTCATATAGTTTGTATAAAATAGTGGGAGACACCCTTTTAATAAAGACCTATATTAAATTGGTGATTAATAAAATGAATAAATGCTAATATTGTTTAAATCAAAAATTCATTTACAGATTTTTACAAATGGCCCATTCACTATCACTGCGGAGCATATTGGATGCTAATAAATTAACCGGATCGAACTACACGGATTGGTTAAGGAATTTGAGAATTGTTCTCACCGCTGAAAGGTTATCTTATGTCCTTAATTCACTCCTTCCTGCAACTGTTGCAGAGAATGACTCTGAGGAATAAATTGTCACTTTTAAAAAATGGCAAGATGATGCTATTGTAACGATCGGAAATTTTAGATTTCATTGTAACCCGAGTTATGTATGAATAAAATGAATTTTTATTTATATTTATATTATCATGTGTCATGTGCTTAAATTGTGTTGCAACCTAGAAAATGTGTATGTGTTAAATTTTACGTGTTGTTGTGTCGTTGGAGTGAATAAATTGATTTTTGCAAAAATTCGTAAAATTAATATTCCCGGGGCACGTTTCCCGAGACACTATTCACGAGCACTATTCACGCCCGAATAATTTTGCGTCTTTTTCGATTCCTATTAATTTTGTTAAGACGTGTATGCGAGGGAATAATTTTTTCAAGTGTCAGAAATTTTATTGGAGCTGATACGTGATTTAATCCGTATCCGAAATGTATAGTATGGGTGTTCCGAATAAATGGACAAATCCCATAATAAATATTTTTATGTGTCCCAATAATTTATGGGAGTACCCATTTTAATTTTGGGTAGAATTATTTACCAAATTTGGTACAAAAGTGGGAATATTCGGGTATATTTATCTGTGTATTCGAATTAATTGGTGAGACATTTAAGCCTCAAACCAATTGGGGGAGGCCACGTGTATATTGAAAGCCAACCAGGGGAAAGGAATCAGCAAGCACAATACACAATGCATGGGGCTGTTAACACTTTGCCTTAATATCAATTCCAATGGCTTGGGTAAACCATTTTCTGCATACCTATACATTCCATATGCTCCCGAAGCATTCTCCTTATTCCCCTCAGCTCATTTTCCTCCTCCATTCCAGCCATACCCATCTGTTTGCAACTTAAGAGGGAGAGAGAGTTATTTTGCTAAGCAAAAAGCTCACTGCAGCTAGAGGGAGAGTAAATGTGCGTGTGTGTTTGTATGTGTGCGACAAGAACGTAGAAGGCAACCAAGGAGAAGAGGAAATGAGGTATCAGCAGAAACAAGCAAGGAGAAGAGCAGCCTAGCAAGACATCTCAACCTACCCGAAGCCAACAAGAAGAGGTAATCAAACTACAACCCATTTCTTTCATGCTTGCGGGTTGGATTTTGTTAAATTTTGTTGTTGTTGGTTGTGTTAAATCTATCATAGAGGTTCTTAAGAAGCTATATAAACCATTAACACCTTCAAAGTGAAACAAAAACAAAGAATGATTCGGACCCAAGCTTAAGAAGGAAGATAATGGACATTAATGGACTGTTTGGACCTTCGGACAATTAGAGGACTATAAAGCCTGGATGTTGTGATTATTTTGATGGTTTGTTGTTGGAATATTGTACTTCTATCAGTTGTGAAGATATACCAATTTGAATGAACCAAAATGATGCTTAAATGAAGTCACAGTAGCCATTTGTGTGAGATATTTCATGGTTGCGAAAAACAGAGAATGCAGTTTATGTTTTAGCTCAGGATTTGGTCATGTTAATGATTATGGGTCATCCTGAATTTGTGATATGTTGTAGCCTTGTGTCTTAGGAATCCATAGAGTCCGTAAGGGATGAAATTGATCGAGTTTAGGGGGAGATATAGCAGCTGGAGCAAGGCGAGGTATGACTGTATCGCTGCTTGCAGGAACTGCAGTTCGCTACTGCAACTGCTACTGCATGGCGACTGGTCCGGGTCGGGTCGGGCTGGACCGGGTCGGGTCAGGCCGGACCGAACCCGGTCGGGTCGGGCCGGATCGGGTCAAACCCAGTGAATTTTTCCCGCGAGTCTAAAACTTATATTTTTGTACAAAATGACTAGAAACACTTATAACTTGTTAAAGCCTTATGTGCTTAATTTTATACTAGTGTCAACCGAAGTGATGCGGTTTTAAGGCGTAATTGAATAAACTAATTACAAATTACGCTTGGATTTTCAGGGGGCGCTGCCCCTCGACCCCCGCCAGCTCACCGGGGAGCGAGACCCCCGACTGGGTAAGCGTAGTGGCAATCAATGTATTTTAATGATGTGATGACTGTAATGAACCTAGTCCTTATGTGACTAATATTTACGATGATTTTAATGAACTATGTAGGATATTTTTGACGGACGATTAACGTCAAGATATTAACGCACGTACAAGGCAAGTTTCCTAACTCATACAACTCCTATTTAATTGTGCGAGTTTTCCTTACTCGATTTATTTATTGGGCAAGTTTCGAATTCATTTATCTATCGAGCAAGTCTGCTATCTTATTCAGTTATTATTGTGCAAGTTTACTTACCCTACTCAAAATTATATTCGAGCAAATATTATTTATTGAGCAAGCTTATTGAGCTTCTTGACTCCGTTCAAATTACTTATCAATTTAGCAATTAGTGTGCTAGTATTCATACTTTTATTCAAGTATTGCAATGAAAGCCCATTTCATGCAATGTTATATATTGTGTGATTCCAAAGATTACGAATTGTTATTCATTCAAGATATTTTTAATGTTATCATGCATGTTGTTGAACCTTAAAGTTCTTTATTCCATAGACTGTTTAAAAGCTATGTCAAGGCTAATTGTTTCAGCTAGACACTTATTGATTTGGTTACTAAAGTGAGGTTAAAGTCCTCCAACTATTATTGTTGTTAAGTAAAATTGTCCGATCAAATTGTTTTGGTCTGGACTCCCATGTAAAGCTGAGTAGAACAACCCTCACAGCAGGGGAAATTGTATAAACGTCGGGGAACCGACATGCGCGTAAATGGAAAATGTAAGGCTTATGCATAACGCCAGGTATTTTAGGTTGATCACCTATTGTACCAGTTTTGTGGATTATCGGATGAATTTCCAGTAATTCTGGAATAGAGTTATGTGCCTTGGTGCACCCTCAGTATTGAATAGTTCCCTTCTTCGGGAAACTTTGAAATCCTTGGATACTTCAAAAATCCTTCGGTCCTTAGTGGCCACTATAACGGTGATGAAAGAAGTTGTTTATTTCCTTGTGTTAGCTAAATTTTTACTCCTGAGAGCTATAAAGTTATTCATGTGATTATTCACTACTATTATACTTGCGGAGCAATTTGTTGCTCACCCTTGCTTTCCTTAAAACATTTCAGTTAGTGCGGCACGTGGCGAACTAGGTCCGTGGCTCAGGTGACCCAGATTTGGGGGCGTCACAGCTATGGTAGCCCAATGCATCATGCTCGCATCCATGAGTAACGAGTTCCATCGTCAACACGAGAAAATGGATGCACCTACTATTTTGTTTCACCTTCATGAATTGTATGGTGAACAGAGTAGGTTTGCAAGATATGAGATATCTAAGGAGCTCTTTCGATCTAGAATGACCGATGGCACCACAGTACAAGCACATGTCCTAAAGATGATCAATCTGATTGAACAATTAGGACAACTTGGTTTTGTAATGGATGGAGAGTTGAGCCAAGATTTGATCTTGCAGTCACTTCCGGACTCCTACTCACAATTCGTTGTGAATTTCCACATCAACAAGCTTGATGTCAGTTTACTTGAATTGCTTAACATGTTGAAAACTGCAGAGAGTCACTTTCCATCCAAGAAAGACCATGTCTTACTTGTGGGAAACGCTTCTAAGAAAAGGAAGTGGTACAAAGGATCTTCTTCAAAGAAGTCAAATTCAAAGAAGGCAAAAGGAATTAACACTAAAAAGGGTAATAAGATTAAAACAACTGCAGATAGCAAAGGTGTTTGCTTCCACTGTAACAAGCCTGGACATTGGAAAAAAAACTGCAAAGATTATCTTGGAGAAGCAAAGCAGAAAAAGCTTGGTGAAGCTTCAACTGCAAATACAGGTTTATTCATGATTGAAATAAATCTTTTTGTAAGTCAAAATTCTACTTGGGTATTGAATACCGGTTGTGGTTCTCATATATGCAATTCATTGCTGGGAATAATAGAAGTAGAAGGCTAAACAAAGGCGAAGTAACTCTACGAGTAGGAAATGGAGCAAAGGTTGCTGCATTAGCTGTGGGGACTTATTGTTTAGCACTGCCTACGCGAAAATCTATCAATTTAATAAATTATTATTATGTACATGTTCTCATTAGAAACATTATATCTATTTCTATGTTGGACAAAGAAGGATTCGATGTTATATTTAAGAACAATGGTTGTTCTATTTATAATAATAATGTTTTGTTTGGAACTGGTAGATTAATTGATGGACTTTACTTACTTGACTTACATGAAAATATTTTTCAAATTGAACAAACTTGTAAAAGAAAAAGAGATGAAGTAAATCATACTTTCATTTGGCACTGTAGACTCGGTCACATCAATGAAACAAGATTAAACAAGTTGCATATTGATGGTCTTTTAGAACCTTTCGATTTTGAATCATATCCAACTTGTGAATCATGTCGCATGGGTAAAATAACTAAATCTCCATATAGTGGACATGGAGAGAGAGTTGCAGGGTTGTTAGAGTTGGTACACACAGATGTATGTGGACCTATGACAATAGATGCTAGAGGAGGGTATTCGTATTTCATTACATTCACTGATGATCATTCAATATTTGGATATGTGTATTTAATGAAATACAAATCCGAATCATTTGAAAAGTTCAAAGAATTCAGAAGTGAAGTAGAGAAACAAACTGGCAAAAGTGTTAAGATTCTTCGATCAGATCGAGGAGGAGAATACTTGAGCAATGAGTTTCTTAATCATCTCAAAGAAAATGGTATTCTTTCTCAATGGACGCCTCCTGGTACGCCACAATTAAATGGTGATTCTGAAAGGAGGAATTATACCTTGTTAGACATGGTGCGGTCCATGATGAGTTTCACCGACCTTCCAATATCATTCTCGGGTCATGCCCTAGAAACGGCTGCATATCTACTAAACAAGATTCCCTCAAAATCTGTCCCCAAGACTCCATATGAGATGTGGACATGGAGGAAACCCAGTCTTAAACATGTTAAGATTTGGCGTTGTAACGCTTATATAAAGAAGTTACAAAGCGACAAACTTGAGGCTAGATTTGACAATTGCAAATTTATGGGGTATCCTAAAGAAAGTTTAGGATATTATTTCTATAACCCTACCGAGCAAAAGGTGTTTGTTGCCAAAGACGATACCTTCCTGGAAAAGGAGTTTATCCTTGAAGGGGCTAGTGAGAGGAAAATAGATCTTGAAGAAATTTAAGAACCACAAATCACTACAGATCAAGTGGATGAACCTGTTCAAGTAGATATAACTTCTGTACCACAACCGAGTCGTAAATCTGGAAGAGTGCCGAAAATACCTAAAAGGTATACACTCATCATAAAAGATGATGATGAGGTACACATCATAACTGATGATGATCCAGTAACATACGATGAGGCTATGAGTAGTAAACACTCTGAGAAATGGCAAATAACCATGAAATCCGAAATAGACTCCATGTATGAAAATCAAGTATGGACTTTGGTTACTCCACCTGAAGGCATTGTGCCTATAGGGTGTAAATGGGTCTTTAAGAAAAAGACTGGAGCAGATGGCAAGGTGGAGACCTATAAGGCTAGACTAGTTGCAAAAGGTTTCAAACAAAGACAAGGAGTTGACTATGATGAAACCTTCTCACCAGTAGCCATGCTCAAGTCTATCCGGATTTTGCTTGCGATTGCAGCTTACTATGACTACGAAATCTGACAAATGGACGTGAAAACGGCCTTCCTCAATGGGAAACTAGATGGGGATGTATATATGATACAACCAGAGGGTTTTGTTTCAAAGGTTGGAACAAATCAACTATGTAAGTTACAGAGATCCATTTATGGATTGAAGCAAACTTCTCGAAGTTGGAACATCCGTTTTGATGAGACAATCAAAGAGTTTAGTTTTATCAAAAATGAGGATGAACCATGTGTGTACAAGAAAGTTAATGGGAGTGCTGTGACATTCCTGGTATTATATGTTGATGATATATTACTTATGGGGAATGACATACTGATGCTATAGTCAGTTAAAATTTGGTTATCTAAACACTTCTCCATGAAGGATTTGGGAGAAGCATCCTACATATTGGGGATAAAGATCTATAGAGATAGATCAAAGAGGATGCTCGGCTCGACCCAAGGTGCATACATTGATTCGATGCTAAAGAGGTTTAGCATGCAAGACTCCAAAAGAGGGCTCATACCGAGGAGTCATGGAGTAAATCTCTCTAAGAAATTGTCCCCAAAGACACCTGAAGAGAGAGAACGCATGAATCAAATACCTTATGTTTCGGCATTAGGATCCATAATTTATGGAATGATATGTACCAGACCAGATGTTGCTTATGCACTTAGTGTAACAAGTAGATATCAGTCTAATCCTGGAGAAGAACACTGAAAAGCTGTGAAAACTATCTTGAAGTACTTAAAAAGAACTAAAGATGTGTTTCTAGTATATGGTGGGTCTGATTTGAAACTAGAGGGCTTTACAGACTCAAGTTTTCAAACTGACGAAGATGACAGTAAATCCATGTCGGGTATGTATTTACCTTGAACGGTGGAGCAGTGAGTTAGAAGAGTTTTAAACAGCAAACAGTTGCTGACTCAGTGACATAGGCAGAGTATATAGGTGCAAGTGAAGCTGCAAAGGAAGTTGTTTGGATGAAGAAGTTCATTTCTGAACTCGGGGTAGTTCCTAACATTACTAGACCCGTTCCAGTTCATTGTGACAACACTAGAGTTATTGAACAGGCTAAGGAACCCAGGTCTCATCAGAAATCCAAACATGTATTGCGGAGATTTCATTTGATTAGAGAAATCATTGAAAGAGGAGATGTCACCTTAGAAAGAGTGGACTCCCAGAACAACATTGCAGATCCATTTACTAAAGCATTATCACAAGATCAATTCAATGGCCATTTCGATAAAATGGGTATTAGATACCAAGGTGATTGACTTTAGTGCAAATGGGAGATTGAAAGTAATATGCCCTCAAGCCAATTATATTAGATGTAATAAGCATTTACTTTGTAATCTTATTCAAATATTAATAATAGAATAAAAGGCATATTTTATCCATGTTAATTGGTTGAATTAATAAATGTGATGAACCCATAGTTTTCAAATAATGCTTTTAGAATCATGATGAGATCATGCTAGTGAGATCTAAATTCAAGAAAGCTCAAAACTAAAATGTTCCTAATCGTTGGATCACTAATATTGGGATTACTGATCCAGATAGATTAGTACATACTATGCTTGATCTTTAGAAGATGATGATTGATCTTATAATCATTTATGTCCAGACACTAAAGCAAGTATGTAAGTGCTTATTGGAGAATAAGTTCACTGAACGTGACTCGCTTAAAGAACCCTAATGGAGTTCTATTCACCTGTCAATAGGGAAGTTCTTAAGTGATAGTTGTACAAGTGATCATTGGACTTGAGATCATCATAGTACCTTATGTATGTTAAGTTATACTTTGTCCTATTCCTTAATACCTTAGGGTATGTCATAGGGTATGTACGGGTATAATAAAGTATACACGGAGGTAGATGAATGATTGACAAAGGATTTACCACTTCTAATAAAGGGAGAGAATGTCCTATGCGATTTGATAAATGACAACTCAGAAATTCCTGGCCAGGGTTGAATGAAAATTAGAAAGGAGTTTCTAATTTACATTAATCGGAGTTGTGCATTCTTAAATCGAAATGCATATGATTAAATAAAATAAGACTTGTCAGTAATTTCATGTCTTATATTTAATCGGGACATTTTATGGTAGAAGAATTGAATTGTACGGTAACTACTACTGAATAGGTTCTATGTGATTAAACATTGATTTCATATTATTCGGATAGTCATGATACATTATCGTAAGGTGTCCCTCATGATGTACAATAAATATTATTTATTTATGTTTGAATTAAAGAAATTTAATTCATTATAAATAATATTAGAATTGTTCTAATTTATTTATTCTACTACCGGCATAATATTGAACCTAAAGGGTCACATCGCAAAAAAAGAATAATATTATATTGAAAACAATTGGCTTAATGATTGTAGACACCCAAATTTTGCACTTCCTATATTAACCCTGACAGGAGGGCAAAATCGTCAATGAACCCAGCCTACGAGAACGAAAGGTAGGCATAAGTACGAATACTCAGAGCCACCGCAACGACGTACGATCAAAGCCGACACGACAACGATCAAAGCGAAATGATATGGCACATTTACCAGCGGTTCCCGGACTGTAAAATACAAGTCATACAGAAAAAACCAACGGTACGACACGAGAATCAAGGTGCGGCTCGAAAATCGAGAAAATTAGCCCACCCAGCTGCGAATTGATCTGCGGCCAACGATTAAAATAATTGAGGTGCGCGGCGGGCGCGGAGAAACCAAGGCCAGCCTATTTCAGCTCATTCCTTCATTCAGCATAGAGAGTTGACAGTAGCGGAAGAAATTCTGAAGGAGGAAGAAAATAGCAGCAGGCAGCAGCAAGTTAGGGAGAGAAAAGAGAGACAATAGTGAGGATTTGTACCTCTTTTGTGAGATCGTATCATATATATTTTCTACTCTAATTAATATACGAGTTTATACGCATCGTGGTGTCATTTGCAAGGTGAAAAAGCCCTCTTTTATAGCATTTTTGTTATATCATTTTGTTAAGCTTTTGGTCATTTGGGTTGCATTAAATGTACTTTTTTGTATATTATTGAGAATACATGGATTAGGGATTATTAGTGAGGGTTCCAACGGAACAAAATTCTTCCTAATGGCCCGATGATATCCATTTGGTGATTTTTAGCTTGTTTAATTGTTGTAATATTCATTTTGTGGGTGTGTAGAAATTGTGGATGTGAACCTAGGAACGCGACCCCGTGGTCCAAATCCGATGATGGACAATTTTGGTGTATGTAATAGGATCGATTATCCTTGATTGTAAACATGTAATCGTCGGGCCTTAAAACGATACCAAGTTGAAAAGCGGGTTTAAGGCCCCGTAATAGTGAAATACGTGATTGTGGGCGTTTGGGGTTATTTTGATGGCTTACACGCCCATGAATAGCCCCAACGCATTTTAATGCTTGATTTGATTTATGACACAAAATTGATTTCAAAGCTAAACGATGAAGATTTTCATAAAACCAATCAAATTAGGTTATTAGCATCACGAGGCTTAAAATTTTGAAGTGTTAATGAATGTCGATTCCTATTTAAACGAGAAGGCTAAAGAAAGATCGTGTTCAAACATCACAAAAATGGTTTTATGAAAATAAATGATGTTTATTTAAACCGTTGTGCATAGGGTTAAAGAGATCCTAGAAGTTGCCCATCATTTTACTTATGAAAGCAACGTATAGGTCCCGATTCCTATTTTTGACGAAGGTTTAAAAACTCTTATTTTGCCAAAACGACACCTAATGTAAATCTCATGGCTTTTGACAATTAAAATCAAACCTTTCTCATAAAGAATAAAGCTTTCTCGTATAAGCCGAAGGACATCTGATGAGTGTGTTTTATATACACAAATTGGATACTTTTAACCTTAATAATTTGTAAGTCTTTAGCTATTTCGTTTGGTTTTATATGTTTTCATCTTATTGTTGTGTAATATAGTTTTGTATTACTTTTATATGTATTTGTGTGTTTTTATGTGTTTTTACGTTGTTTTGTAGGTATTGAAATAAAGGCCCTAGGGATCAATGCGTTTTCGGCGCGATTTTGGCATTTCATCTGCTTGTTTCTCAATTTCCCTCATGATGCAATTCGAATCTCTCAAAACTCACAGAATGAAAGTTGTAGATCTTTGTCTTAGCTTTCCAGAGCATCTTGAACCATCCAATTTGAAGTTAGTATGAGAGAGTTATGGTCATTTTACCATCGGATTTTGCATGACTTTTACACAGCAGTTGCTTCGGGCTCAATTTGAACCTTGCTCCGGCCATTTACTCGTCAAACTCCAGTTATGAAAGTTGTAGAGCTACTTCTTAGCTTTCCATAGCCTATTTAATCGCCTTAATCCGAGTTCGGTCGAAGAAGTTATGGTCATTTTACTGGAGCTCTCCGGGGCGGGAATTGCCTACACAAATTCCTCGCCGCGGCGAGAAAACGCAGGCCAAAAAGCTCGCCGGGGCGAGCTCGTCGCGGACAGCAGCAGATTTTTTGGGTTTTTTGGTCATTTTGGAGGTGCTAAGCTAGGTTAGGGCATCCAGGGACTTATATCAGCTCTTGGAGGCACGAAATAGGTGGAGATAGAAGATAGAAATCAGCAACTAAGGAGGAGAGGAGGCTTGGAGCAAAGAGAGGGAGGCCATGGCCCTAGGCCATGGTTCTTCTAAAGCTTGAAGGAGCTTCAATGGAGGTGCTTCAATAGAGTTTCATCCAACAACAATGGGGAAGCCATCCTTTATCTTTCTTTATCTTTTTCTCTATGTAATTAGTGTTTAATTTAAGATTGTAATTGAACTCATTGCTTAATTTGAATGGATTTTCTCTTCCTTTTGATTATTGTTGCTCATATGAATTGGTTATCATAACCTATGCTTATAGATTAATTGCTTGGCTCGTAATTACCTTGGGAACCTATATAAAATTGACGAACGGATTATAGGTTGAGACCTAGTTATGATATCATGCGAGAGTTAAAGATTCTTGGGGGTGGATAATAAGATTATTGTGGCGTGTGTCTTATTAATTATCTTTGAGAATAGGTGACTTGCTAGTATTTAGGATAGATATATACCTAAATGCCGTGTGTAACCATTATGAGATTACAAACTTAATGACTCCCTATGCGAAAGTTCATTTGTTTGATGGGTGATTGACTAAGATTTAGTGACGTGTGTCTTGTTGATTATTCATAGAATTGAATTGCTTGCTAGTATGTGGGATAGACATATACCTATGTACAGTGTATAGGTGATTTTCATATGACCATCGAGAGAGGCTTATGAATATGGTGAATTTCTCGGTTGGTAATTCTATGTGGTTAATTGATCTAAAGGAGAGTTAAGAGATTTGAACAAAGCATTGCACACCAAGTGTTTGACAAAATACTTGTATGGGGGAAATTGTAATCTTAGACCCTTATTTATCTATTTATGTTATTTATTTCATGCAATTTAGATGTAACCTTTATCTATCTCTTCAATCAAATTATTTAAATAAGAACGAGACGATATAAAGTTGGTACTTGGAAGTTCATTAGAGATAATTCCCTGTGGGTTCGACAACTCTCTCTTATCACTTTATTACTTGTTGACCGCGTATACTTACGCGTAAATTGTCGTTATATAAATCGGACAACAAGTTTTTGGCGCCATTGCCGGGGAATTATTTTTCTAATGTTTTTCCAATATTAATTTTATTTGAATTGATCTGACTTTGAACTTGTTTTCCTATTTTAAATAAAGTCGGTCCAAGGACTATAAACCAAGCGCTAATTGGGAGGCAACCCAAGTTTATTGTTTTGCTGTTGAGTTTGTTTGATTGTTTCTTTTTAGTGTGTTTAATAACATTTTAATTTCTTTAGTCAATTGCTCTCAGGTACCGAGTATTAAGCAAATTGGATTGCGCTCCCAACTTAGAGGATTTGGAAGATGACATCTATGAAGTTTGACACGTTCTCAGGGAAGTCCTCTATTTTAATTTTTCCTATTTCAAACATTGAGGACAATGTCAAATTTAAGTTTGGGGGTATTGGCTTAGTACTTAGTGTTTGTGTGTTTTTAATTCAATATTTGTGTGTTTCCAGTTTGTTTTCGTTGTAAAAAAAATTATTTATTTTTAGGATGTGTCTCTTGAGCATTGTTTTAATTTGATTTGAACTACAATCCATGGTCTATGATAAGAATTTGATTGAATTGGTCTAACTCATGGAAAATGGATAAATGTTGCTTAATCTTTGTGCTTAATCGTTATTGTTGGTTCTTGTTTTGCTTATGCGTCTTTTCACTCTTTTACACTTACCCATGAGTATTGAGCTAGTTGTATGCTTAGAGAAGGCTTTTATAACCGAATGCTTATGGGAAATATCTATAAACTCTAGAACTCGTTTAAACATCACTCGAAACAAGGTGTCCAAATTTGTTGTGTTTGAATTTTTGGTCATGTGGTGAGTTGAGATGGAGCGTAAAACGCACTCACTCATGGACACATGTTTAGGGGAGATAGAGCGTAAGACACACTCTCTTATAATTTGATGACAAAAGAAAGAAAGTTTTTTATATCAAATCTTGTGTTGGGTTGAGATGGAGCGTAAAACGCACTCACCCACAAGAGTGGAGTTAGGATAAGATGGAGCATAAAATGCACTTACCTAGAGTCCTTTGATTTCATATTTTTGGAAATTGCGATTTGTATACCTTTGTATTGAGTGATGTGTTAAACATGTTGTTTCGGGGTTTATTTTGATTATTTCATAAGGTAATGTGGTTGCATAGCTTCATCCGAGCTTGATTGGTTTGGTGCTATTGGGTACACACACACACGGAAGGGACTAAAGCAAGCTATAACTAGCTAATTGTAAATCTAGACTTGCAACGTTTTGAAAGTTTCCTTGAATTTTATTTGTGTTTATGCTTTGAGACCATTGTTCAAGCTTATTAACTCCTTGCTCAAGATAGTTTTTATTTAGAAATGTTTAATTTTTATAGTTTGTGTGTTTTGCTTGAGGACAAGCAAAGGTTTAAGTTTGGGGGTATTTGATGAGTGTGTTTTATATACACAAATTGGGTACTTTTAACCTTAATAATTTGTAAGTCTTTAGCTATTTCGTTTGGTTTTATGTGTTTTCATCTTATTGTTGTGTAATATAGTTTTGTATTACTTTTATATGTATTTGTGTGTTTTTATGTATTTTTACGTTGTTTTGTAGGTATTGAAATAAAGGCCCTAGGGATCAATGCGTTTTCGGCGCGATTTTGGCATTTCATCTGCTTGTTTCTCAATTTTCCTCATGATGCAATTCGAATCTCTCAAAACTCACAGAATGAAAGTTGTAGATATTTGTCTTAGCTTTCCAGAGCATCTTGAATCATCCAATTTGAAGTTAGTATGAGAGAGTTATGGTCATTTTACCATCGGATTTTGCATGACTTTTACACAGCAGTTGCTTCGGGCTCAATTTGAACCTTGCTCCGGCCATTTACTCGTCAAACTCCAGTTATGAAAGTTGTATAGCTACTTCTTAGCTTTCCATAGCCTATTTAATCGCCTTAATCCGAGTTCGGACGAAGAAGTTATGGTCATTTTACTGGAGCTCGCCGGGGCGGGAATTTCCTACACAAATTCCTCGCCGCGGCGAGAAAACGCAGGCCAAAAAGCTCGCCGGGGCGAGCTCGTCGCGGACAGCAGCAGATTTTTTGGGTTTTTTGGTCATTTTGGAGGTGCTAAGCTAGGTTAGGGCATCCAGGGACTTATATCAGCTCTTGGAGGCACGAAATAGGTGGAGATAGAAGATAGAAATCAGCAACTAAGGAGGAGAGGAGGCTTGGAGCAAAGAGAGGGAGGCCATGGCCCTAGGCCATGGTTCTTCTAAAGCTTGGAGGAGCTTCAATGGAGGTGCTTCAATAGAGTTTCATCCAACAACAATGGGGAAGCCATCTTTTATCTTTCTTTATCTTTTTCTCTATGTAATTAGTGTTTAATTTAAGATTGTAATTGAACTCATTGCTTAATTTGAATGGATTTTCTCTTCCTTTTGATTATTGTTGCTCATATGAATTGGTTATCATAACCTATGCTTATAGATTAATTGCTTGGCTCGTAATTACCTTGGGAACCTATATAAAATTGACGAACGGATTATAGGTTGAGACCTAGTTATGATATCATGCGAGAGTTAAAGATTCTTGGGGGTGGATAATAAGATTATTGTGACGTGTGTCTTATTAATTATCTTTGAGAATAGGTGACTTGCTAGTATTTAGGATAGATATATACCTAAATGTCGTGTGTAACCATTATGAGATTACAAACTTAATGACTCCCTATGCGAAAGTTCATTTGTTTGATGGGTGATTGACTAAGATTTAGTGACGTGTGTCTTGTTGATTATTCATAGAATTGAATTGCTTGCTAGTATGTGGGATAGACATATACCTATGTGCCGTGTATGGGTGATTTTCATATGACCATCGAGAGAGGCTTATGAATATGGTGAATTTCTCGGTTGGTAATTCTATGTGGTTAATTGATCTAAAGGAGAGTTAAGAGATTTGAACAAAGCATTGCACACCAAGTGTTTGACAAAATACTTGTATGGGGAAAATTGTAATCTTAGACCCTTATTTATCTATTTATGTTATTTATTTCATGCAATTTAGATGTAACCTTTATCTATCTCTTCAATCAAATTATTTAAATAAGATCGAGACGATATAAAGTTGGTACTTGGAAGTTCATTAGAGATAATTCCCTGTGGGTTCGACAACTCTCTCTTATCACTTTATTACTTGTTGACCGCGTATACTTGCGCGTAAATTGTCGTTATATAAATCGGACAACAACATCCTAAAGAACTCTCAAAACCCGACTTTCCATAAAAAACCCCAAATGATTCTTTCATACAAACTCACCACAACATTCACATAGGCACGCACGCGCACACATACACATTTGATGAATTAAAAGGATAGGAAAAGCATCAAGATTGCGGTAACCGTGTTTCACGGAAGTCGGGGGGTGCCTAACACCTTCCCCTCGCTTAAGCAAGCCCCCGAACTCTATGAATCTCGGTTCGCAGACCAATTAATTCGGAGTCACATATGAGCCAGCGATTTACAAAAAAACGAAACTCGGATGAGTTGGTACATCCATTTTCAAATCTACCAACTGGCGACTCTGGTCAATTGGCTCATCATAAAAAACGATCTTTCAAAACCCCGTCGACATTTGTGCTGACCTTTTCCAAAAGAATCATCTAACAAAAAGGCTAAAATTGGAAAGGGGTAATAATTATCAAAGAAGCGATCTTTCCCGGCGTCGACAGCTGGTGACTCTGCTGGGGACATTAGAGGGCTTAAGCCGCGTTTAAATCTTGATGCTGTCCTATCCTTTAAAATTTATGAATGTGTATGTGCGTGCGACATTTTGACCTGTTTTACTTGTTGTTGTGTGAATGTGTGTTTTTGTCCAATGAATGAATGATTGAATGGAATTGCTTTACTTCAAAGTAATCATATGCATACGGTGAGGACGATGAATGTGAATGTATGTTGAGAGTGTACCTCCTCTTGAGGCGAACCCGTCGGTTGCTTATTACTGGACTCGAAGGGGCTGCTCCCCGGAGATGGCTCAGGAAACGCACCACCCAGATCCGCTCCAATCGAAAGGATTCAGACGAGTAGATTGCGAAGATTTGGGGACCTTCATGCCGAAAAGCCCGCGAGAGTAACCCTAGGGTAGGTCAGCCTCTGATAAACCTAACGAAAGGGAAGCTTCTTCATGCCCTTTTATCGTTCAGTCAAATAAATAAATGTCATGTAAATGGCATACAACTGTCATACTGTCATCATCGTAATAAATATGTCCTGTATCATGTGATTACATCACCTGCACATATAAAGAGAATACTGACATGGTTTTGCAGGAAGGCAATCCATACCACGTACCAAGGTTTTCTAAAACTTCTAAATACTATCCTGTCATCAAACACTGACCTTGTTTTGCAGGATAAGATTAGAGAACCTAAAAAAATAATAATCATGCATTAGTGTTGACATGCATCTGCCAACTTGTAACTGGCACAGTACTAAACTACGGCCCTTGTTTGTTTTGCGAGATTGCCCCTAAGACCCAACTAAGAGGCCGTAAAGTCCATACTCCATCCATCCAAATGGCAGAAGTCGGTAGCCATGAAATTACAGTTTTGCCACTCCAACAATACGGCCGAATACGAGGGATGCATCCTAGGACTGAGATTAGCCCTGGGAATGGGAATCAAAAGGATTATAGTGGTTGGAGACTCCGAATTGGTCATCCGGCAGGCCATGGGAATATACAGCACCAAAGGGCTTCGGCTATTGCCCTACCATCGCCTCATCATCAAACTTGCCAAACAATTCGAAGATATTTCCTTTCGGCACGTTCCCAGAAATCAAAATGACTTCGCGGATACTCTAGCCACACTGGCCTCCCTGATTCACACATCATGGTACGAGACGAGCTTTAAGGGGGAAATGGCGGTACAGACTTGTCCGGCCTATGAGGATCAGATCGGAGAGATCTCCCATAGTGACGCCCCTCCTAAATGGGCTTGGTATCAAAATATTAAAGAGTTCCTTCGAGACAGCTCCTCTCCCGAAAATGCAGATCTGACCGAGGAAAGAGAATCCAAAGATGGGCAGTGAAATTCTTCCTAAGCGGAGACGATTTGCATAAATGAGACCTAGCTACGGGACTGCTGAGATATCTGGAAGCCGAAGAAGCCCACAGATTAATGAACAAAGTATATGGCGAGGTGTGCGGAGCCCATATGAGCAGAACATTTTTGGCAAAGAAAATCATGTGAACGGGTCACTACTGGCTAACCATCAAAATTGACAAAGAATCCAAAGATGGGCAGTGAAATTCTTCCTAAGCGGAGACGATTTGCATAAATGGGACCTAGCTACGGGACTGCTGAGATATCTGGAAGCCGAAGAAGCCCACAGATTAATGAACGAAGTACATGGCGATGTGTGCGGAGTCCATATGAGCAGAACATTTTTGGCAAAGAAAATCATGTGAACGGGTCACTACTGGCTAACCATGAAAATTGACTGCGATACTCATGTCGGGAAATGCCATCAATGCCAGATCCATGCCAATGCGATCCATGCACCTCCTAATGAGCTCCATTGCTTGACCTCACCGTGGCCAGTTGGACCGTGCAGCAGGTGATATCCAGGAAGGGGTAAATCCAGGAGTATGGCAGTGAATCCCGGCCAGTAGAAGATCAATGGGTTTTAAAATTCTGAGTTTTATTTCAAATCCCTGCACGCTCATGTCATTTTGTCATGTTATCCAAAAAGAAGATCATGTGCTGAAATGTTTTATATATATGACAAGCATTTTTGTTTTATGTCAGGTACCCCGATTTGAGGCATTCTAGCCTGACAAGCGATAGGCCAAATTTGAAGGAGGATCACGATTTTGGTATAGAGCTAGATTTCGATATGATGGGGATTGAGCAGGACGAGACAGATATCGACAATACGCCTGACGAGATGAAAGGATGGGTCAAAGATAAACCCAAACCCGACTTAGACCAAACCATCGCCATCAAACATCAGAACCCCTAACGATCACAAAGAACCCGGAGTAGGGGCAAATTCGACCACAAAAAAAAAATAGCCGAGTTGTTGAGCCTGTATGGAGATATATTCGCTTGGTCCTGTGGCGACGTGATTGGATTGTCTACAGACGTTGTAGCACATCGACTGCCCATCAAAGAGGGTTTCCGACCAGTTAAGCAAAAGTTGAGAACGTTGAAGCCTGAATGGAGGTTGAAAGTAAAGGACGAGATTATCAAGCGGTTTAAAGCAGGAATCATCACGGTGTCTATTTACCCTGAATGGCTTTCCGACAGAATCCCAGTACCACAGCCTGGAGGAGAAGTGAGGGGCCGCATCGACTATAGAAATCTGAACGATGCCCTCAAGGAGGAGATATACGATAAATTCAAGATCAAACATTTTAATTCAGTCATTTACTGGCCCAAGATGAATGGGGCAGTGGGGGCTGCAAATAAAACACAAGGACGATCATGGGAAGAATGTCCGCCAATCATCGGGGATGGCCGGATTTATTGTCGCTCACCCTGTTTGCCTATTGAACCTCAGTTCGCACATTTGTAGGGGCAACCCCTTACGCATCTCCCGGGCATATGGCAAGAGGGTACGATCCCGGAAATTCAAAGTAAACGATTTAGTCCTCAAAAGGATCGCGCCCTGCCAAGACGAAGCTAAGGGGAATTTTGCTCTAAATTAAAAGGAGTCGTCACGATAAAAAAGTCCTCTCTGGGGGAGCCCTCATCTTACAAGGAATGGACGGGAAGGCGTTCCCCAGCCCGTTAATTCTGACTCTGTGAAACAACTCTGTGATCTAAAAAAATAAATAAAAAAATAATAATAATAAAAAAAAAAATTCTTAAAAATCAAAAATCCCCCAAACCTTTCAACAAGTCAAAGGACCGGATCTTTTGTCAGCCCAGTGAGATACCGATGCAACCAGTACGAGGGAGATCACAAGAAAAGCAACTTAACACTGGGGCATTTATCAACTACCCAGGAAATGATGACGTGCAAATTGGCACCCATGCAACAATCCCATCAACATGCACCATCATCATCAAATGCTACCTCATGTCAATTCAATATTCAACGATACGATCATCTGGCATTTGTCAAGCATAGTTTTCCCGGGATACGATGACCCGCGTGAAAGGGGATTTTATTTGACTTGATAGGAATCGGATTAATTCTGATAAGCAACCGTGGAGCACGATCGTGAGTATGATTAGACGAAGAAAGATATTCAACCTTTTGATCGGGTACAAAGCCTTAATTCAAAGCAACGTTTGCGACAGAATCGACCTCATGTGCCAGTCTTCACTTTGCATTTGCACGAACTTTCAATTATGGGGTATAAAACTATGACGACGTTGATGGCAATTAACACATAGTCAGACAGTCAATAATTATCAAGCTAATATCAAGAAGTCAGACGATAAATGATTATCAAGCTAATGTCTCGAATCGTGGCCTGGGTTATTCGAGTAATTAAGCCCGATGGGTGTCTCTACACCTGGTGCCCTAAAGCCATCTGGTTTGGGAGTCGCTGGCCCAACACTCGTTATATGGGTAACTTAGAGCCTAAGAAAATGAGCATTACAGTAGAGGAGGCCCGAGCATATTCGAATCGTGGCATGGGCTACTCGAGTAATTAAGCCTAAGGGGTGTCTCTGCATCTGGTGCCCTAAAGCCGTCTGGTTTGGGAGTCACCGGCCTAACACTCGCTACATGGGTAACTCAAGCCTAAGAAAACGAATCTTGCGCAAGGTCAAACAAAGAATGAATGGTGCAGACCACCAGCTTGTCTCGAACCGTGGCCTTTGTTACTCGAGTAAATAAACCCGAAGGGGTATTTGTACACCTAATGCCCCAAAACCGTCTGGTTTGGGAGTCATTGGTCCAAAACTCGTTAAATGGGTAACTTTGAATAGCCTAAGAAAACGAGACAAGTTTAGTGGGCTAATAAAGAGAAAAGATAATACGAAAAACTCTCGGCCTTAAAAGTCATGGAAGAGAAACCCCTACTGAATGCTGCATCGCATAGTGCATTTGTCATATGACGTCAATCCTGCTAAGAACGTTGTCGAGAATGGAGACAGAATACCTTTGACGAGGGAAGGTAGTTCTTTTGAATTCGACCTTACTCACGTACAATGACCATGAATGCTTGAAGGTGTTCTTACGATTTCATAACTCGTTAAATAGAAAATCATCAACTCACGAGGGATTGAAAATAACTTCCAATCTAGTACATTCACGGTTCACAACTCGCTAGATTGTGCGATCAACAGATATTCAATTTCATGTGCTTTAACTGCATTTACTCTTTTGTCGAGATTATAATATCTTTGTGTTGAACTAACACCAACGACCCGAGCCTTCAAGTTTTGGCATTTGTTAGTCGTCTGATATGCAGGATCTTGCAGAGCTGTGGATAACTCAGCATGGTCAACATCGCGAGTTTTCGATAGAAATTCTTGGTAGCAACACGCGCCAAGGCAGGGGCAGTTAAGAATCGTGAAATGGAAGGAAGCTGAGGCTGCACAGAACTTCTCGGCATTGGGCCTCTCCCCAATCCTGACTATCACTGTCTCGACATCCAAATGATCCACGTGCATGAACATATACAAGGATGATATAATGCGGGACAATAGCATATCGACCAGCAGAAATGATCAAAAGGCCAAGGAGCCCAACATAGCTGTCGATCATCACAGAAAGCGAAACAGACTGCCTCAACTCGATAAAATGAAGATGACCAAGAACAGGCAGAGTACCAAACCAATGTTGAAGTCCAGAAACTACACTTCACGACGAGGCGTGATCCAATCAAATGTTGGCAAACAACGACGACTGTCGAATCGTATCATTTGACTGAACAGGGGTCATTTCTATCTAAACATATGTTGTGCACATGCATGTGTCTATAACATATCTGCCAGATCATGCATAACATCTTTTGCATGCATACATGTACGATCAAAATGAAAATATTCAGGGGAAAGTACAAGCACGTCACTTTCAACCTCACAAATGATCAGACCGTGATGGCTTTTGCGGCATGGTACGTGAACGATGTTGGTGGGAGATCCAGGACAGAAGCCGATCACACATCCCACTTCAAGAAATCACTCAAATCAAATTGAGCGACCCCTGGGAAGGGCTGGTATCCTAACAATCAATGACCCTGGGAACGGCTGGTATCCAAGCAAGAAGTGACCCTGGGAAGGCATCCAAGCAAACCACAACAAGGTGGTGAGTGAACCTGGGAAGGCATCCAAGCAAATCACAACAAGGTGGTGAGCAACCTGGGAAGGCATCCAAGCAAACCACAACAAGGTGGTGAGTGAACCTGGGAAGGCATCCAAGCAAATCACAACAAGGTGGTGAGCACCCTAGGAAGGCATCCAAGCAAACCACAACAAGGTGGTGAGTGAACCTGGGAAGGCATCCAAGCAAATCACAACAAGGTGGTGAGCACCCTAGGAAGGGCTGGTATCCAAGCAAGAAGTGACCCTGGGAAGGCATCCAAGCAAATCACAATAAGGTGGTGTGAGAACCTGGGAAGGCATCTAAGCGAACCACAACAGGGTGGTGAACAACCCCTGGGAAGGGCCGATATCCAAAAAAGTGAGCGATCCTTGGGAAGGGCTAAGATCCAAGCAAACCACGACAAATGATGACATCTGTAGAACAGTATCAAAAGACTGTACAGGGGTCATTTTTTCATCAATTTACATTTTAAATGTTGTGTCACATGCATGAATAGATGATAATTCTGTACGTGATCCATGAAATGAAAAAGAATAAATCGAGCAGGTTAGGTGTCAAGGTCCTAGCCTATCAGAGTCAAAAGCGATGGTTGCCAAGAACGATGTACGAGGACGAACTCCAAGGATGCCTTTCAAGCTAGTCAGGAGAAACTTCCTTTGATGACAATGCGATGGAATAAGGTGATTACGAGACGAGCGACCGGATACGAGACCCGGCACAGACAAGACGATCAACCGGATACGAGACCTGGTGATTACGAGACGAGCGACCGGATACGAGACCCGGCGCAGACAGGACGATCAACCGGATACGAGACCCGGTGATTACGAGACGAGCGACCGGATACGAGACCCGGTGTAATGCCCGTGAATTTTGAACGTCCTTATTAATTAAATCTAATTTAATTTAATGAGTTAACGTTGTGTTCTATTTAAACCAACTTGGGTTAATTGGTGGGAGATGTATAAGATGTGTCTATACTTGTGTTGGCAGGTATGATGTAACTACGGTTAAGAAATAACCATATGTGAGTCAAGTGTAGGAATTGGTGTGTAATGGCTAAAATGGCCAAGAGTGGTTAATAACCAAGGTAATTATGGAGGGGCAATAACCATTGTATATCCAAGTGGTTAATAACCAATGTAATTATGGCGGGATAATAACCATTGTGTCTAAACAATGTAATTATGACAAGATAATAACCAATGTCTAATAACCAATGAAGAATGGTTAATAACTAATGGATAATTAAGATTTTGCGAAAAGACTATTTTAACCTTAAAAGAAGTTGGGTAATGACTAAAATACCCTTGAGGAAGTTGCTAGGAAGCTTCCTATTATTGATGAAGTGACCAAATTGCCCTTGCCTAGTCATGGTTAATGACTATTTTACCCATGGTCTCTACTTTCCTATAAATAGGACCCCTCACCAATGATGGTAGGGGTTGGTTCATTATTCACCAAGTATAAAGAGAGTGTGAGAGAGAGAGTTTGAAGAAAAAGCAAGAACAAATCTTGTGGGAGGAAGAAGAAGGTCTTGATTGTTTAGGCCATCCCCATTCACAACCTATTTTGGGAAGAAGAGGAGAATAGCCAATAAATCGAGGTATGGATCTTCGTTTCTTTTAAAACCCTAGTTGTGTGTGGGATTAATTTTTGGTTGTTGTTTGATGCTTATGGAAGGAATGAAGCGGGTATAGGTCTAAGTTTTATTTTGCTAGATCTAAGTTTTATTTTGTTAGATCTAAGTTTTATTTTGCTAGATTTAAGTTTTATTTTGCTAGATCTAAGTTTTATCTTGCTAGATCTATATTATTGCAAAAATATGTTTATCAAATATGGTTTTAAAGCTATATAAGAAGAGATCTTGGTCTTGTATGCCTTATTGATAGCATATATAGGTTTTAAAATTTTTGTAACATGTTTTGGTGGGTTTTGTATGCTAAAACATGGGAGTAATATTATTTATTGGAGTACAAAATTTATTGATGAAAAATATTGTTTTAAGTCATAAATATTTTGTAGTAATATTAGAAATATTTTCTTAGTCATGGGGATTTTTTTTGGAATTTATATTGGAGATTTAAACTTGTTTGATGGTATTAAGATTGGTTGAGTGTACTGTGTAGCCCTTGTATGCTGCTTGAAGGAAAGGGAGAGGGGCCGCGCATGGCGCGATTGTGTTTTAAAAAAAAAAAAATAAGGCTGGCCGCGCATGGCGCGCCAGCTATTTCTTCTTATAAGCGGCAGCCAAACGGCGTTGTTTCGGCCAGGCAGGGGCACCGCACGCGTAATGCGTGGACGGACGATTTCGCGGAATTTACATCTCTGCCCCTCCGTCCGAATTTCAACCTATTTACCAGAATGCCATCAAGGGTTGATTTTAATTAAATTTAATGTTTTAAATATTATTAATTAATTTTGTAAAAATTAGTAAATGCACAAAAATTAAGTTTTGGGCATTAAATCTTAAATTTTATAAATATATTGTATTAATTAATTATTGTTTAATTATTATTAAATAATGATTAAGGATAATTAAGAATTATAAATATTATTTAATTAACCTTAAATAATAAATAAACCTAATTGTAGACACCCAATTTTTGCACTTCGTATACTAACCCTGACAGGAGGGCAAAATCGTCAATTGAACCGGCCTACGAGAGCGAGGGGTGGACGTAAGTACGAACACTCGACGCCACCGCGACGATTTGCAAATCAAAGCCAACATGACAACAAGGCCGTCCGAAATGAGCATTCCCGAATGATGTGGCACGTCTCCCAGTAATTCCCAGACTGCAAAATACAAGCCTTTCGGTGAAAAACCAACGTCACGACACGAGAATCGAGGCATGGCCCAAAAATTATTGTTGATTATTCACATCTATACTGGTTATTGAGATTCGCACCTTGTGCAATTGAATTCCTATTCTATTGTTATTGAATTGTGAATTAGATTAAAGTTCTTTCAAGCATGAACTGTTTATGAGATAGATCTATGCTATTTGTATCAGCTAGATCAAGCATGTCTAAATTTGTGAAATCAAATGTATTTTAAAAGCTGTTCTTATTAATTTGCTATAGTAAGAACTCTTGGCTGAGAAAAGGATAAATTTGATTAAGGCATGATATCAATGCTGGTTTATTAAGTGTTTATGCATAAATCACGGGGTATGAAAGGCTGATCCCCTTGATTACCAAAACTTTTTAAGAGGTCCAGTTTAAATGCTGAGAACCTTGGCAAATGTCTATGGTTATTTTCAACCACTCAGTAACTGTCATTCAATTATTCGAATATTCAATTATTGACTATTAATTCATATTTCTTCACAATTTTATACTGTCGTTGAACATTGAAAGCGAAACTTCCTTCTAATAATGATATATCTCCCTTGTGTATAAACTTGCTAAGCAAACTAGTTGCTTACCCTTGCTATATCATGATCTTTATTTCAGCTAGGGCAGAGACGTCTAAAGGGGACAAAGGAAAAGGGAAGGTGCAAGAATAGTTGCCTGATAGGGATTATGTAGCAGTTTATCTTAAAATGTTATTTGGTTACGTGAACTCTTATTGTATTAAGGGTATGTTTTAAGTTAAGGTTAAAGAACCTTGGGACCAGAATTGTAAGACTTTATTTCTATTCGATAAATAATGTATGTTTATTATTCCGCATTTAGTTAGAAAGTATGTTTGTTGTTGAGAATCGTGAACACCGAATTCGAGGTTAGGAAACCCGGATTTGGGGGTGTCACAGGTTGGTATCAGAGCTGTAGGTTATAAACGTTAGGAATGAGAAACATAGGTTATAACCTTAGTAGAAAACTCATATAGAGTATGTAGGTAAGGGATGAGGTGAAAGCTAAAGATGTGAGGATATATGATTTGGAGTGAGCCTTAGATATCGCCTTTATGTAGTTCAACGCCAAATGGATGGATCTGCCCTCCAGTAGTGAGAGCAAGCGTTGAGTTGTTTTCACCTTGTGTCCCTTAGAGGATAGTTGGAGATGGGTAGTTATGCCTTGAGCAGTGATGTCGGTACTACCTTGGATTTACTAGAGTTTGTATTAACCTCAGCAAGTGTGAGATAGTTCGTATATAGGATGTACTTCCATTTATGTAGGAAGAAAAGAATGGTCTAAGTGAATCCCATCTTTTGTTATATTATTGGGATGGTAGCATTTATAGCGATATACCTGAGATGAACGTGTAAGATGCTAAAGTTGGTATATGAATATAAATGCATTATTTTGTGCAAGACTTTATAAACATGATGGCCGAAGCTCTGCGGAATCAAACGACTACCGCAGGAAACCAGACGGGCAACCACTTAGCCAATTTTAAAGACTTCAAGGCAGTAGGACTGCCGGAGTTTAGGGGAACAGCGGACCCGATAGAGGCCTAGTCGTGGATAAAGGAGATTGAAAAGGCCTTTGTCATCGCTAGAGTCGCCGAGGAGCAGAAGACAATTTTTGCTACTTACTTAATGAAAGGTGAGGCTAACTTTTGGTGGGAAGCCAATCAGAGCAAAGCTGGAACTGGAGTCGTGGCGTGGGAAGCATTCAAGACGTTATTTTTCGAGAATTACTTTCCTGAGAGTACGCAGGCGAAAATGGAGATCAAGTTTTTAGAACTGAAGCAGGAAAACTTGTCAGTGTCAGAGTACGCTGCAAAATTCAATGAATTGGCTAGATTCGCCCCACATCAGGTGGACACTGAGGTGAGGAAGGCAAGAAGGTTCGAGAATGGGTTAAAGCCGTGGATCTACAGCAAGGTAGCGGTTTTACAAATCACGTCGTTCTCAACCTTGTTGGAGAAAGCTCTCATTGCTGAAGGTGGGATTGAAGCAGTTTCAAAGTATAATCGGGAGAAGAACAAGAAGATGGTAGAGGGAGGAAATACGAATGCTAGCAGTGGTGGCAGCAACAACAGGAAGCGTCAATGGAGCAATGGGGGTAGCAATTCTGAAATGCAGCAAGGGAGCATGCAGCAAAAAAGGCAGGTATGTGGAAATTGCCGAAAGGGTCACTCGGGGGAGTGCATGAAAGGAAAGATGGTTTGTTATACTTGTGGACAAGAAGGGCATATCTCACCCAATTGTCCTAAGGCAAAGAAAGGGGGTTGTTTCACTTGTGGAGAGCTAGGACATAGAAGCAAGGACTGTCCAAGGAAGAAAAACATGGATGGCGGAAGCGGCAATAGGGGCAACAACTCGAGGACAACTAGTGGAAGACCAGCCTAGCCAAATAAGCCAACAGCAAGGACCTTCAACATGACAGTGCAAGATGCCGTGACATCCAGGGAGGTGGTGTCAGGTATTATTCCAATCAACGACATAAATGCCTATGTGCTATTCGATTTAGGAGCTTCATGTTCTTTTGTATCTGATGAATTTGCTCAAGGATTTAATTTACCTAGTGAACTACTAGAACACCCGATGAATGTAGAAGTAGCGAACAAAGAGATTATCCCTGTAAATTACATTTATAGAAATTGTTGTGCTGATTTGAGAGGGTTTAAGCTTAACGTGGATTTGCTACCGATTCGTCTTGGAGAATTTGATGTAATCCTTGGAATGGATTGGTTAGCAAGTCACGGGGCAGTCATTGATTGTAAGAAAAAGTGTGTACACCTGGAGACTCCAAGTAAGTCGAAGGTAGTGTTCTATGGTAATAAATCGCCGAGACAATCTTGTTGTCTGACCATGATGCAAGCAAAGAGATTGCTTCAGAAGGGTTGTATAGGTTATTTGGCTCACGTAGTGGACACTCGACGGGTCGAGGGTGAACTGAGTCAGATACCCGTCGTAAGGGAATTCGTTGATGTCTTCCCAGATGAAATTTCGGGATTGCCGCCAGATAGAGAGATAGAATTTGTGATTGACTTGGTACCCGGGACGGCACCGATATCCAAGGCGCCTTACCGAATGGCACCAGTAGAGATGAAAGAGCTGATGGTTCAATTGCAGGAACTGTTAGACAAGGGTTATATCAGACCGAGCGTGTCACCATGGGGAGCACCAATTCTGTTCGTAAAGAAGAAGGATGGCTCGATGAGGCTTTGTATCGACTACCGCGAGTTGAACAAAGTTACGATTAAGAATAGATACCCGTTGCCCAGGATAGACGATCTGTTTGATCAACTCAAGGGGGAAAAATACTTTTCAAAGATTGATTTGAGGACGGGCTATCATCAACTAAGGGTGAGACAGGAGGATATCCCGAAGACGGCATTCAGAACTCGTTATGGACATTTCGAGTTTCTGGTTATGTCATTTGGACTGACAAATGCACCAACGACATTCATGGATATGATGAACAGAGTGTTCAAGCAGTACTTGGACAAGTTCGTGGTAGTATTCATCGATGACATCTTGGTGTATTCAGTGACAGAGGAAGAACATGTTGAACATCTAAGGATTGCTTTGGAGGCATTAAGAAGGGAGAAGCTGTACGCGAAGTTTTCGAAATGTGAATTTTGGTTGCAAAGGGTGCAGTTTCTAGGACACATCATTGACAGGAATGGTGTTTCAGTAGACCCAGCAAAGGTGGAAGCCATTATCAGCTGGGAGCAGCCGAAGACGCCAACGGAGATCAGAAGTTTCCTAGGGTTGGCGGGATACTATCGGAGATTCATCCAGGATTTTTTGAAGATAGCATCACCGTTGACCAATCTAACCAGAAAGAGGGTAAAGTTCGTTTGGACGGAGAAGTGCGAGGAGAGTTTCATGGAGTTGAAGAAGAGACTTAGCCAAGCACCAGTGTTGGCTTTACCGGACGACACTGGAGGTTTCGTAGTATACAGTGATGCGTCACACAAGGGCCTTGGTTGTGTACTAATGCAGCATGGCAAGGTCATTGCGTACGCTTCACGTCAACTGAAGGACTATGAGAAGGGATACCCGACTCATGACCTGGAGTTAGCAGCAGTAGTGTTCGCCTTGAAGATTTGGAGGCACTACTTATATGGAGAGAGGTGCGAGATATATACAGATCACAAAAGTCTGAAATATATCTTCACTCAGAAGGAGCTGAATATGAGGCAGCGCCGATGGTTAGAATTGATCAAAGATTACGACTGTGAGATTCTGTACCATCCGGGCAAAGCAAATGTAGTGGCGGATGCCTTAAGCAAAAAGGGCAAAGAAAAATTGATGCAGCTGACAGTTCAAGAGGAGTTGATAAAGGACTTTGAACGTCTAGAACTGGAGGTTAAGTATCCGATGGAGACGGACGAAAAATTGTTCACCGTGACAGTAGGTCCGACTCTACTGGATAAGATAAAGGAGGCTCAAGAATTTGATGAAGAATGCATTATCATTAAGAGGCAACTATCGGAAGGAAAAACTTTGAAGCACAAGGTTGACGGCACAGGGTTGCTGAGATTCGAGGGAAGGATCTGGATACCCTACGTACCAGACTTAAGGGAAGAAATATTGCAGGAGGCCCATAATACGAGATTTTCGGTACATCCGGGTAGTACCAAGATGTATCAAGATCTTCGTCAACATTATTGGTGGCCGCATTTGAAGGGGGAAGTTGCAGAATTCGTCAGCCGGTGTTTAACTTGTCAGCGGCTCAAGGCAGAGCACCAGCGGCCGAGCGAATTGTTGCAACTTTTGGAGATTCCGGAGTGGAAGTGGGAGCACATCACAATGGATTTTGTGGTAGGACTCCCAACGACACAGAAGGGTCTAGACGCCATCTGGGTAATCGTAGATCGTTTGACCAAGTCTGCCCATTTTCTACCGATCAAGACCAGGTACAAATTGGAGCAGTTAGCGAAGCTTTATGTGAAGGAGATAGTATCGCGACATGGGGTGCCGGTATCCATTGTGTCTGACAGAGATCCGTGCTTCACGTCAAATTTTTGGAGAAGTCTACAGGAAAGAATGGGAACACAGTTGAGAATGAGTACGGCGTATCATCCTCAGACTGATGGTCAGAGCGAGCGAACAATTCAGACCCTAGAGGACATGCTCCGGGCAGTTGTGATGGACTTAAGTGGCAGCTGGGACGATCACTTGCCACTGGTAGAGTTCGCTTATAACAACGGTTATCACGCTAGCATCGGTATGCCACCATACGAAGCGTTATATGGAAGAAAGTGTCGAACGCCGTTATGTTGGGATGAAGTTGGTGAACGGAGATTATTGGGACCAAAATTGGTACAGCAGATCGTGGAAATTATTAAAGTAATAAGACAGCGGTTAGTAGCAACCCAGGATCGTCAGAAGAAGTATGCCGACTTACATCGTCAGAAGCGAGACTTTGAAGTTGGTAGCTTTGTGTTTCTGAAAGTATCTCCTTGGAAAGGGAAGATCCATTTTGGGAAGAAGGGCAAATTAAGCCCTAGGTTCATAGGACCATTCGAGATTTTGAGGCGAATCGGCGAGGTGGCATACGAGGTAGCGTTACCTCCTGAACTTGAGCACATTCACAACGTGTTTCATGTGTCGGTGTTGCGTCCGTATAAGCCAGATTACAAGCATGTCATTTCCTATGAGCCAATTCAATTCGAGAAGGACATATCGTACGAGGAGATTCCTGTCCAAATACTTGATAGGAAGGAGCAAACGCTGCGGAATAAAGTCATCCGTTCCGTCAAAGTTCTCTGGAGGAATCACGCAGTCGAAGAAGCTACGTGGGAACTCGAAGAGAAAATGAAAGCGAATTATCTGTTTTTATTTGAGTAACCCTATTTTTGCAATTCCGAGGACGGAATTTTTATAAGGGGGGAGGGATGTAATGCCCGTGAATTTTGAACGTCCTTATTAATTAAATATAATTTAATTTAATGAGTTAACGTTGTGTTCTATTTAAACCAACTTGGGTTAATTGGTGGGAGATGTATAAGATGTGTCTATACTTGTGTTGGCAGGTATGATGTAACTACGGTTAAGAAATAACCATATGTGAGTCAAGTGTAGGAATTGGTGTGTAATGGCTTAAATGACCAAGAATGGTTAATATCCAAGGTAATTATGGAGGGGCAATAACCATTGTATATCCAAGTGGTTAATAACCATTGTAATTATGGCGGGTTAATAACCATTGTGTCTAAACACCCAATGTAAATTTTGACAAGATAATAAACCAATGTCTAATAACCAATGAAGAATGGTTAATAACTAATTGATAATTAAGATTTTGCGAAAAGACTATTTTAACCTTAAAAGAAGTTGGGTAATGACTAAAATACCCTTGAGGAAGTTGCTAGGAAGCTTCCTATTATTAATGAAGTGACCAAATTGCCCTTGCCTAGTCATGGTTAATGACTATTTTGCCCATGGTCTCTACTTTCCTATAAATAGGACCCCTCATCAATGATGGTAGGGGTTGGTTCATTATTCACCAAGTATAGAGAGAGTGTTAGAGAGAGAGTCTGAAGAAAAAGCAAGAACAAATCTTGTGGGAGGAAGAAGAAGGTATTGATTGTTTAGGTCATCCCCATTCACAACCTATTTTGGGAAGAAGAGGAGAATAGCCAATAAATCGAGGTATGGATCTTCGTTTCTTTTAAAACCCTAGTTGTGTGTGGGATTAATTTTTTGTTGTTGTTTGATGCTTATGGAAGGAATGAAGCGGGTATAGGTCTAAGTTTTATTTTGCTAGATCTAAGTTTTATTTTGTTAGATCTAAGTTTTATTTTGATAGATTTAAGTTTTATTTTGCTAGATCTAAGTTTTATCTTGCTAGATCTATATTATTGCAAAAATATGTTTATCAAATATGGTTTTAAAGCTATATAAGAAGAGATCTTGGTCTTGTATGCCTTATTGATAGCATATATAGGTTTTAAAATTTTTGTAACATGTTTTGGTGGGTTTTATATGCTAAAACATGGGAGTAATATTATTTATTGGAGTACAAAATTTATTGATGAAAAATATTGTTTTAAGTCATAAATATTTTGTAGTAATATTAGAAATATTTTCTTAGTCATGGGGAATTTTTTGGAATTTATATTGGAGATTTAAACTTGCTTGATGGTATTAAGATTGGTTGAGTGTACTGTGTAGCCCCTGTATGCTGCTTGAAGGAAAGGGAGAGGGGCCGCGCATGGCGCGGTTGTGTTTAAAAAAAAAAATAAGGCTGGCCGCGCATGGCGCGCCAGCTATTTCTTCTTATAAGCGGCAGCCAAACGGCGCCGTTTCGGCCAGGCAGGGGCACCGCACGCGCAATGCGCGGACGGAAGATTTCGCAGAATTTACATCTCTGCCCCACCGTCCGAATTTCAACCTATTTACCAGAATGCCATCAAGGGTTGATTTTAATTAAATTTAATGTTTTAAATATTATTAATTAATTTTGTAAAAATTAGTAAATTCACAAAAATTAAGTTTTGGGCATTAAATCTTAAATTTTATAAATATATTGTATTAATTAATTATTGTTTAATTATTATTAAATAATGATTAAGGATAATTAAGAATTATAAATATTATTTAATTAACCTTAAATAATAAATAAACCTAATTAGTTATTATTTATTATTAAATAATAACTAAAGATAATTATTACTCACTAATTAATTATTTATTATTTGATTAACATTAAATAATAAATAAACCTAATTAGTTATTATTAAATAATAACTAAAGATAAGTCTTACTCACTAATTAATTTTTATTATTTAATTAACCTTAAATAATAAATAAACATAATTAGTTATTATTTATTATCAAATAATAACTAAAGATAATTCTTATTCACTAAGTAATTATTTATTACTTGATTAACCTTAAATAATAAATAAATCTAATTAGTTATTATTTATTATTAAATAATAACTAAAGATAATTCATATTTACTAATTAATTAATTATTATTTAATTAACTTTAAAAATAAATGTAATTAGCTATTATTTATTATTAAATAATAACTAAAGATAATCGTTACGCACTAATTAATTATTTATTATTTGATTAACTTTAAATAATAAACAAAACCTAATTAATTATTACTTAATCTTAAATAATAATTAAAGACAATTAAAATTTATAATTTTGATTATTATTTAATTAATAATTGAATAATAAGTGACCATAATTAGTTATTAATTACCATTAATAATAATAACTAAAGATAATTAATTAATTACTATTTAATAGTAATTAAATAAAGATAGAGTTAATAAAATAGAGAGAGTTTAAATAACTCAGTGATTAAACAATTATAATAAATTGTTTAAGGGTTAATAATTGGATATTACTTAAGAAAAAGTAATGTTAATTAATTAAACAATTATAATTAAATTGTTTAAGGGTTTAATAAGTGTTTATCACTTTAGGGATACATGGTTAATTAATTAAACCATCAACCTAGAGATCCATTAAAGTGTCTTATAGGATTTATGATAGTTTATTAACTTATGTGTGCTATGTGATTTGCTTAATTGTTAAATAAATAGCATAAGTAAGCGTATCGATATACAACTACGCAGTACTAATTGATAGATCAACATTATCAATGTTAGGTTCTTCAAGGCCAATTAGTTAAAGCTAGAATTATTTGTAGCTGAGCAGACAGGCAAGTTCCCTAACTCAAACTCGAGTTATTATTTTCGAAGCATGTTAGTGAATAATTATTGTTGATTATTCCACATCTATACTGGTTATTGAGATTCGCACCTTGTGCAATTGAATTCCTATTCTATTGTTATTGAATTGTGAATTAGATTAAAGTTCTTTCAAGCATGAACTGTTTATGAGATAGATCTATGCTATTTGTATCAGCTAGATCAAGCATGTCTAAATTTGTGAAATCAAATGTATTTTAAAAGTTGTTCTTATTAATTTGCTATAGTAAGAACTCTTGGCTGAGAAAAGGATAAATTTGATTAAGGCATGATATCAATGCTGGTTTATTAAGTGTTTATGCATAAATCACGGGGTATGAAAGGCTGATCCCCTTGATTACCAAAACTTTTTAAGAGGTCAAGTTTAAATGCTGAGAACCTTGGCAAATGTCTATGGTTATTTTCAACCACTCAGTAACTGTCATTCAATTATTCGAATATTCAATTATTGACTATTAATTCATATTTCTTCACAATTTTATACTGTCGTTGAACATTGAAAGCGAAACTTCCTTCTAATCATGATATATCTCCCTTGTGTATAAACTTGCTAAGCAAACTAGTTGCTTACCCTTGCTATATCATGATCTTTAATTCAGCTAGGGCAGAGACGTCTAAAGGGGACAAAGGAAAAGGGAAGGTGCAAGAATAGTTGCCTGATAGGGATTATGTAGCAGTTTATCTTAAAATGTTATTTGGTTACATGAACTCTTATTGTATTAAGGGTATGTTTTAAGTTAAGGTTAAAGAACCTTGGGACCAGAATTGTAAGACTTTATTTCTATTCGATAAATAATGTATGTTTATTATTCCGCATTTAGTTAGAAAGTATGTTTGTTGTTGAGAATCGTGAACACCGAATTCGAGGTTAGGAAACCCGGATTTGGGGGTGTCACACCCGGCGCAGACAAGACGATCAACCGGATACGAGACCCGGCGCAGACAAGACGATCAACCGGATACGAGACCCGGTGATTACGAGACGAGCGACCGGATACGAGACCCGGCGCAGACGAGACGATCAACCGGATACGAGACCCGGTGATTACGAGACGAGGGACCGGATACGAGACCCAACGCAGACAAGACGATCAACCGGATACGAGACCCAGTGATTACGAGACGAGCGACCGGATACGAGACCCGGCGCAGACAAGACGATCAACCGGATACGAGACCCGGTGATTACGAGATGAGTGGCCGGATACGAGACCCGGCGCAGACAAAACGATCATCCGGATACGAGACCCGGGGATCACGAGACGAGCGACCAGATACGAGACCCGACGCAGACAGGATGATCAACCGGATACGAGACCCGGTGATTACGAGACGAGCGACCGGATACGAGACCCGGCGCAGACCAGACGATCATCCGGATACGAGACCCGATGATCACGAGACAAGCGACCGGATACGAGACCCGGCGCAGACAAGACGATCATCCGGATACGAGACCCGGTGATCACGAGACGAGCGACCAGATACGAGACCCGGTGATCACGAGACGAGCGACCGGATACGAGACCCGGTGATTACGAGACGAGCGACCGGATACGAGACCCGACGCAGACCAGACGATCATCCGGATACGAGACCCGGTGATCACGAGACGAGCGACCGGATACGAGACCCGGCGCAGACCAGACGATCATCCGGATACGAGACCCGGTGATCACGAGACGAGCGAACGGATACGAGACCCGGCGCAAACCAGACGATCATTCGGATACGAGACCCGGTGATCACGAGACGAGCGACCGGATACGAGACCCGGCGCAGACAAGACGATCATCCAGATACGAAACCCGGTGATTACGAAACAAGCAACCGGATACGAGATCCGGTTCAAACGAGACGACTGATCGGATACGAGACCCGACAGTTGTGAGACGACGATGATTATAGCAGTGATTGAGTGAAAATGTTGAGATCAATGCTCACAATATATTTACGGTTGCATGATGCATTGACACCTTTACGAATGTTTTGCATGCATTACATCTTGTGTTGCATCATAAGCTATATGTGTTGCATCATGTATGTACTGTCATTCTTATGTACTGTCATTCATGCATCGTGTGTCTACTTCTTTATCATGTTCATTTCATTTAACATTTCATAAACATGATAAAGAGGGGCAGCTGTAGACACCCAAATTTTGCACTTCCTATACTAACCCTGACAGGAGGGCAAAATCGTCAATGAACCCAGCCTACGAGAACGAAAGGTGGGCATAAGTACGAATACTCAAAGCCACCGCAACGACGTACGATCAAAGCCGACACGACAACGATCAAAGCGAAATGATATGGCACGTTTACCAGCGGTTCCTGGTCTGTAAAATACAAGTCCTTCAGAAAAAACCAACGGTACGACACGAGAATCAAGGTGCGGCTCGAAAATCGAGAAAATCAGCCCACCCAGCCGCGGATTAATCTGCGGCCAACGATTAAAATAATTGAAGTGCGCGGCGGGCGGCTGAAGTGCGCGGCGGGCGTGGAGAAACCAAGGCCAGCCGCAGATCAATCTGCGGCTGCCCTTGGCCAGCCTATTTCAGCTCATTCCTTCATTCAGCATAGAGAGTTGACAGTAACGGAAGAAATTCTGAAGGAGGAAGAAAATAGCAGCAGGCAGCAGCAAGTTAGGGAGAGAAAAGAGAGAAAATAGTGAGGATTTGTACCTCTTTTGTGAGATCGTATCATATATATTTTCTACTCTAATTAATATACGAGTTTATACGCATCGTGGTGTCATTTGCAAGGTGAAAAAGCCCTCTTTTATAGCATTTTTGTTATATCATTTTGTTAAGCTTTTGGTCATTTGGGTTGCATTAAATATAGTTTTTTTGTATATTATTGAGAATACATGGATTAGGGATTATTAGTGAGGGTTCCAACGGAACAAAATTCTTCCTAATGGCCCGATGATATCCATTTGGTGATTTTTAGCTTGTTTAATTGTTGTAATATCTATTTTGTGGGTGTGTAGAAATTGTGGATGTGTACCTAGGAACGCGACCCCGTGGTCCAAATCCGATGATGGACAATTTTGGTGTATGTAATAGGATCGATTATCCTTGATTGTAAACATGTAATCATCGGGCCTTAAAACGATACCAAGTTGAAAAGCGGGTTTAAGGCCCCGTAATAGTGAAATACGTGATTGTGGGCGTTTGGGGTTATTTTGATGGCTTACATGTCCATGAATAGCCCCAATACATTTTAATGCTTGATTTGATTTATGACACAAAATTGATTTCAAAGCTAAACGATGAAGATTTTCATAAAACCAATCAAATTAGGTTATTAGCATCACGAGGCTTAAAATTTTGAAGTGCTAATGAATGTTAATTCCTATTTAAACGAGAAGGCTAAAGAAAGATCGTGTTCAAACATCACAAAAATAGTTTTATGAAAATAAATGGTGTTTATTTAAACCGTTGTGCATAGGGTTAAAGAGATCCTAGAAGTTGCCCATCATTTTACTTATGAAAGCAACGTATAGGTCCCGATTCCTATTTTTGACGAAGGTTTAAAAACTCTTATATTGCCAAAACGACACCTAATGTAAATCTCATGGCTTTTGACAATTAAAATCAAACCTTTCTCATAAAGAATAAAGCTTTCTCGTATAAGCCGAAGGACATCCTAAAGCACTCTCAAAACACGACTTTCCATAAAAAACCCCAAATGATTCTTTCATACAAACTCACCACAACATTCACATAGGCACACACGCGCGCACATACACATTTGATGAATTAAAAGGATAGGAAAAACATCAAGATTGCGGTAACCGTGTTTCACGGAAGTCGGGGGGTGCCTAACACCTCCCCTCGCTTAAGCAAGCCCCCGAACTCTATGAATCTTGGTTCGCAGACCAATTAATTCGGAGTCACATATGAGCCAGCGATTTACAAAAAAAACGAAACTCGGATGAGTTGGTACATCCATTTTCAAATCTACCAACTGGCGACTCTGGTCAATTGGCTCATCATAAAAAACGATCTTTCAAAACCCCGTCGACATTTGTGCCGACCTTTTCCAAAAGAATCATCTAATAAAAAGGCTAAAATTGGAAAGGGGTAATAATTATCAAAGAAGCGATCTTTCCCGGCGTCTGATGAGTGTATTTTATACACACAATTTGGGTACTTTTGGCCTTGATAATTTGCAAGTCTTTAGGTATTTTATGTGATTTTTATGTATTTTTATCTTATTTCTACATAAATTAGTTTTTAGTTATTTTTACATGTTTTATGTTGCTTTGATGCATTTTCATTATGTTTGTAGGAATTGAAATAAAGACCGCTCGGATCGTTGTTTGTATTGACTCAATTTCGTGCCTGGACGTCTGTGCCCGAATGGTAGTATGATGAAAATTTGTGCTTGGCGACGTTCGGTGCTTAATTTGACAACATTTGGTAGTTGGGCGTGCACGGCGTCGGAAAGCGTGCACGGCGTGCGGCGTCGGCCAAGCCACGAGGGCAAGCCCGTGCTTAGATATCCGTGCCCGAATGATAACACGGTGAAAATTTATGTTTGGCGATGCTCGGGGCTTAATTTGATGACATTTAGAAGTTGGGCGTGCACGGCGTTGGAAAGCGTGCACGGCGTGCGGCGTCGACCAATCCGCGGGCACGGCGTGCGGCAGACGGGGCGCCAGCGTGCGGCCCAGGCGCTGGGCGTGCGGGCGCATGGGCGCGGCGTGCGGGCGCGCGCTGGGCGTGCGGGCGTGTTGGCGCGCTGGGCGTGCGGGCGTGTGCGGGCGTGTGCGGCGGGCGCTGGGCGTCAGGCGCTGGGCGCGGGCGCATGGGCGCGGCGTGCGGGCGCGCGCTGGGCGTGCGGGCGTGTTGGCGCGCTGGGCGTGCGGGCGTGTTGGCGCGCTGGGCGTGCGGGCGTGTGCGGCGGGCGCTGGGCGCCAGGCGCTGGGCGCGGGCGCATGGGCGCGGCGTGGGCGTGCGGCGTTGGGCGCGCGCGGGGCCTCGGCAGCGGGCGTGCGGCCAGCGTGCGGCCCAGGCGTTGGGCGCTGGGCGCGCGCGCTGGCGTGCGGGCGCGCGGCGCGCGAGCGTGCGGCGTTGGGCGTGCGGCCAGCGTGCGGGCCAGGCGCTGGGCGCGGGCGCGCGTGCCGGCGTGCGGGCGCGCCAACGCCGTGCTGAGTGCGATCTGACACAGTTTTAGTGCGATTTGAGCTCCATTTTGTCCAATTTTTGCTAGGGTTTCTTGATGGAGGCTATATATAATCTCTTCTAAGCTTCATATCAGACATCTAAGGTTTGGGAGGCTAGACTAAAACATCAAAATAGAGAGAAAAAGTGCTGCAATACAAGGAAAACTCAGCAAAAGCTAAAGAACTAAGAAGTGAAGCCTTGTCAAAGGGACATCTAGAGAGAGGGATGCTACAAAATACATCAACCAACAGAGCTCAAGGCTGGAAATCAAGCTGAATCAAGCCAAAAGCCAAGGAACTCAGTCAAGAAGAATTACAAAGCTAAGGAGGAGAGCTAGAAACCTACAGCAACCAAAGGAACACCAGCTGAATAGCTTCAAAAGTGGTTTCATTTCTAGTTTTCCATCTCCTTTGTAATTTGAATTTGACAATGTATCAATTGAAAATGATGTTTATTGTAGCTATCATGAACTAACCTTCTATTCTAAGATTGCAATGGAACCCAACACTTAATTTGAATTGAATTCTCTCTCTATTGATTTTAGTTATGCATTTGTGAATTGATTGTCATAACCTTTGCTTCTAGATTAATTGCTTGGCCCGTAATTACCGTGGGAACCTATATGAACTTGACGAACGGATTATAGGTTGAGACCTAGTTATGATAACATGCGAGAGTATAGATTGTTGTGGGTTATTAATCGGATTAAGTGACGTGTGTCTTATTAATTATCTGCAATAATAGGTATCTTGATAGTAGTTGGGATAGATATATACCTAATTACCGCATGCAACCTATTGAGAATCTAGTCTTAATGACTTCCGAGGTGAAAGTTGGTAATGGAAGGGAGGATTAATTAGATTTGGTGACACGTGTCTATAAATCATTCCTGAAATTAGTCTCTTGATAGTGTATAGGATAGACATATACCTATGCACCGCTTAGGAAGATTCGTGATTGACCATCGACAGAGGCTCTTATGTAGTTTTGATTTCTCGGTTGTCAATTCGTATGCTATAATTGACTGAAAAGAGAGAGTTAGGAGATTCAAATGACGTGTTGGGGGAAATTGTAATCTTAGACCCTTCTATCTTGATATTTTACCGCATTTTACTCATTATTTGACTTGTGTACTCAACCAATCAACAAATTATCAAATCTTCATTGTTTAAATTAGATCAATTTGATAGACGATTGGTACTTGGTTATTATTTGTCACAATTCCCTGTGGGTTCGACTCATATCTTATCATATATTACTTGTTGACCGTGTATACTTGCACGTGTGTGTTTATCGATAGCTAAATCGACCAACAAGTTTTTGGCGTGCGGCGTTGGGCGTGCGGCCAGCGTGCGGCCCAGGCGCTGGGCGCGGGCGCGCGTGCCGGCGTGCGGGCGCGCCAACGCCGTGCTGAGTGCGATCTGACACAGTTTTAGTGCGATCTGAGCTCCATTTTGTCCAATTTTTGCTAGGGTTTCTTGATGGAGGCTATATATAATCTCTTCTAAGCTTCATATCAGACATCTAGGGTTTGGGAGGCTAGACTAAAACATCAAAATAGAGAGAAAAAGTGCTGCAATACAAGGAAAACTCAGCAAAAGCTAAAGAACTAAGAAGTGAAGCCTTGTCAAAGGGACATCTAGAGAGAGGGAGGCTACAAAATACATCAACCAACAGAGCTCAAGGCTGGAAATCAAGCTGAATCAAGCCAAAAGCCAAGGAACTCAGTCAAGAAGAATTGCAAAGCTAAGGAGGAGAGCTAGAAACCTACAGCAACCAAAGGAACACCAGCTGAATAGCTTCAAAAGTGGTTTCATTTCTAGTTTTCCATCTCCTTTGTAATTCGAATTTGACAATGTATCAATTGAAAATGATGTTTATTGTAGCTATCATGAACTAACCTTCTATTCTAAGATTGCAATGGAACCCAACACTTAATTTGAATTGAATTCTCTCTCTATTGATTTTAGTTATGCATTTGTGAATTGATTGTCATAACCTTTGCTTCTAGATTAATTGCTTGGCCCGTAATTACCGTGGGAACCTATATGAACTTGACGAACGGATTATAGGTTGAGATCTAGTTATGATAACATGCGAGAGTATAGATTGTTGCGGGTTATTAATCGGATTAAGTGACGTGTGTCTTATTAATTATCTGCAATAATAGGTATCTTGATAGTAGTTGGGATAGATATATACCTAATTACCGCATGCAACCTATTGAGAATCTAGTCTTAATGACTTCCGAGGTGAAAGTTGGTAATGGAAGGGAGGATTAATTAGATTTGGTGACACGTGTCTATAAATCATTCCTGAAATTAGTCTCTTGATAGTGTATAGGATAGACATATACCTATGCACCGCTTAGGAAGATTCGTGATTGACCATCGACAGAGGCTCTTATGTAGTTTTGATTTCTCGGTTGTCAATTCGTATGCTATAATTGACTGAAAAGAGAGAGTTAGGAGATTCAAATGACGTGTTGGGGGAAATTGTAATCTTAGACCCTTCTATCTTGATATTTTACCGCATTTTACTCATTATTTGACTTGTGTACTCAACCAATCAACAAATTATCAAATCTTCATTGTTTAAATTAGATCAATTTGATAGACGATTGGTACTTGGTTATTATTTGTCACAATTCCCTGTGGGTTCGACTCATATCTTATCATATATTACTTGTTGACCGTGTATACTTGCACGTGTGTGTTTATCGATAGCTAAATCGACCAACAAGTTTTTGGCGCCGTTGCCGGGGAATTGTTCTAATAATTTTACCAATATTAATTTCAATCGAATTGATCTTGATTTAAACTTGTAAATACATTTATTTTTAACATTTTTTTTCTATTTAATGCCTTATTCGTTACGAGGTACACCATGGCCAACTATAATTATCAATGGCCTCACACGGGAATGACCCAATCAGGAGCGGCATGGATGGATGGATTTGATGAGGTGGTGGCTCATTTAGAGGAACTGTCAAGGAATGTTAATGCTCTAGTGGCCCAACGTACTCAAAGTGTTGCGGTGAATTGTGATTATTGTGATGGAAACCATCCGAGTCATCTATGCACCATTAATTTCGAGTCGGCATGGTATGGTGGCAACATCGGCGATTACTCTAACAGTTATGACTGTTCCGATGCTTATCACCATGATTGGGGGTATTACCCAGATTCTACTTGGAGCTACAATTATGAAGATCAATACTATGCTTCGAGTCCTGCATATGCACCGGAATTCTCATGTCCACCTTCATTGCCACAAGAAGAAAATTCAAATGTGAAGGAACCTGAGTCCCTGACCATAACTTCGATTGAGGAGATTGTGAAAAGTCAGCATATATCGATTCAAAAACTTGAGAACCAGATGGGACAGCTTATTATCGCCTTCAACGATAGATATCAAGGCGAACGGCCCAATGACATGGTTCCCGAAACTGATGGATTTCACGTGCCAAAGCTGCAACCAGACGTGCTAATTGATGATGATTATGATATGGAAGAGACTTGTGGGAAACAAGAAAAGGAGGTCGAGGATCTAGCCTTGAGCCCCAATGATGATGATGAGCTAATTTCGAGTGTTTCCCATATACCTTCTCCTCCAAAGCTCAAGGATCTGGGTGGTTTTGCAGTCCCGTGCCCATTGAGTAGTCATGTCATAGGCAAAGCTCTAGGTGACATGGGAGCTAGTTTACAGTTTGAGCCATGGCGTGATGAAGTTGAGGTTCATGAAAAGATCGATGAGGATCCACTTGTGCTTGAGAAACTTAATGTCACTATGTCATTCATAGACACAATAGAGCAGACCCCTAGCTACTGTCAGTTCATACAGGAGGATTTATATAAGAACAATAAGCTAGGTGAGCTTGAGACATTGGACCTCATCGAAGCAATGCCCTTAGATGTTTCACCCCTACTGATGGATGAAGCGAATGGAGAAAGTTTCTTTTTGTTGATAGATGAAACTGAGTTTGGGAGTTGCCTAGTATGCACTCATGCCATGCAAATCAAAGAAATGACAGCTCGGAGGCATGCTATGGTCATTTTTGCAATCGAGCCGGACTAAAAGGAAACAGGAACCTAGTCAGGCTGAGGACTTTAACTCAAGCGCTATTTGGGAGGCAACCCAAATCTCCATTTTATTTTTATAGCTATTTTATTTTTATTTTTTTAATTTTTATTTTTAAAAAAAAAAGGAAATGAAAAAAAAAGTTTGGTGTAGTTTATTTTCGATTTTAAGATTAAGTGTGATTAATGTGTGTAATATTGCTTGTTACAGATATCCAACATTGAAAATCATAACAGCAGCATAGCACCAGCCAACTGATGCTTGTCCTTAATAGCAGCCTATATGCAAATTTTTGGCATTTCACTCTTTTGTCCCTCTCCTCCAAAGCCAAGAGCTAACATTTTGCACATCTTAGCAAAGTTAAAATCCACCACCCATTGTCCAAATTAGCATATAAGGCTTGCAATTCATCATCAAATTCACCATCTTAGCCTTCAATTCACCAAGGGTTTCATGGATTTGGCTAGTTTGGCAAGGTTTTGCTCTTCCTCCCTAAAAGCGAAGGTATTTGCATTTGAACTCGAATTTTTCTTGGTTGGTGTTGTGCTTGGGTTGAGTTTTATTGCAGGAATGCTCTATTTCTCCCATTGCAAGACTTTGTGGAGGGTTAAGCTTAATTCCAACCGCACTGACATCTGAGATTTTGGGAGGGGCACGCCACGTGTTTGATATTTGGCCTGAGAGAGTTTCTTTGCTAATATGGGCTGTTCTTCATGAGGCATTGTTCTGGTATAGCTTCCAAGCAACAAATGGGGCGAAGCTTCATCGTCCAAGCCAATCATAGACCATGACAAGAATTTTGTTAGTCCGAAAGCGTCCAAGCGACACCACACTATAATGATGTTGCTTGATTACCCTCAGTGAAGTTCTCTATTTTAATTCTGTCTATTATAAACATCGAGGACTATGTTTGTTTTAAGTTTGGGGGTGTGTGTGTGGTAGTTTAAGTGAGTTATCCTTGTCTGTCTAGTCGTGTTGTGCTGTGTGGTAGTCAAATTTAAGTTTGGGGGTAGTACTTCGTATTTGCGTATTTATATGTTTAATTTAGTTTTTGTGTGATTTAAGTATGTTTTTCTTCTTATTCAAAAAAAAAAAAAATTTATTTTTAGGATGTGTCCCTTGAGCATTGTTTTAATTTGATTTGAACTATAATCCAGGGTCTATGATAAGGGCTTGTTTGAAGAAATTCTAACTCATGAGAAGTAGACAATTGTTGCTTAGTCTTTGTGCTTATCGTTTATTGGTTATTATTTTGCTTATGCGTCTTTTCACTTTCATGCACTTACCCATGAGTATTAAGCTAGTTGTATGCTTAGAGAAGACTTTTATAACCGAATGCTTGTGGAAAATATCTATAAACTCTAGAACTCGTTTAAACATCACTCGAACCAAGGTGTCCAATTTTGTTATGTTTGAATTGATGGTCATGTGGTGAGTTGAGATGGAGCGTAAAACGCACTCACTCATGGACACATGCGTAGGAGAGATAGAGCGTAAAACGCACTCTCTTATAATTGTGATTAAAAAAAAAATTGTTTATTGCAAATTTTTGCATGGGGTTGAGGTTGAGCGTAAAACGCACTCGCCCATATGAGCGTGCTTAAGGTTGAGATGGAGCATAAAATGCACTCACCTAGAGCCCTTGATTCTCAAAATTTTTGGAATTGTGATTTGTATACCTTTGTATTGAGTGATGTGTTAAGCATGTTGTTTTGGGGTTTATTTTGATTATTTCATAAGGTGATGTGGTTGCAAAGTTCATCCGAGCTTGGTTGGTTTAGTGCTATTGGGTACTCAAACACACACGGAAGGGGCCTTAAGCAAAGTATGACTAGCTAACTGAAATTTTAGACTTGCAACACCTTGTTTGTTCTCTTGAGTTCTTTGTGTTGATGCCTTTGAGACCATTGTCGGCTTATTAATTCATTGCTCAAGTTAGGTTATATTAGAAGTTTTTGAATTGTTTAGTTTAGGTTTGTTTTGCTCGAGGACAAGCAAAGATTTAAGTTTGGGGGTATTTGATGAGTGTATTTTATACACACAATTTGGGTACTTTTGGCCTTGATAATTTGCAAGTCTTTAGGTATTTTATGTGGTTTTTATGTATTTTTATCTTATTTCTACATAAATTAGTTTTTAGTTATTTTTACATGTTTTATGTTGCTTTGATGCATTTTCATTATGTTTGTAGGAATTGAAATAAAGACCGCTCGGATCGTTGTTTGTATTGACTCAATGTTCGTGCCTGGACGTCTGTGCCCGAATGGTAGTATGATGAAAATTTGTGCTTGGCGACGCTCGGTGCTTAATTTGACAACATTTGGTAGTTGGGCGTGCACGGCGTCGGAAAGCGTGCACGGCGTCGGAAAGCGTGCACGGCGTGCGGCGTCGGCCAAGCCACGAGGGCAAGCCCGTGCTTAGATATCCGTGCCCGAATGATAACACGGTGAAAATTTATGTTTGGCGATGCTCGGGGCTTAATTTGATGACATTTGGAAGTTGGGCGTGCACGGCGTTGGAAAGCGTGCACGGCGTGCGGCGTCGACCAAGCCGCGGGCACGGCGTGCGGCAGACGGGGCGCCAGCGTGCGGCCCAGGCGCTGGGCGCGGGCGCATGGGCGCGGCGTGCGGGCGCGCGCTGGGCGTGCGGGCGTGTTGGCGCGCTGGGCGTGCGGGCGTGTGCGGCGGGCGCTGGGCGTCAGGCGCTGGGCGCGGGCGCATGGGCGCGGCGTGCGGGCGTGCGCTGGGCGTGCGGGCGTGTTGGCGCGCTGGGCGTGCGGGCGTGTTGGCGCGCTGGGCGTGCGGGCGTGTGCGGTGGGCGCTGGGCGCCAGGCGCTGGGCGCGGGCGCATGGGCGCGGCGTGCGGGCGCGCGGCGTGGGCGTGCGGCGTTAGGCGCGCGCGGGGCCTCGGCAGCGGGCGTGGGCGTGCGGCCAGCGTGCGGCCCAGGTGTTGGGATCGGGCGCGCGGGTTGGCGTGCTGGCGCGCGGCGCGGGCGTGCGGCGTTGGGCGAGCGGCGTTGGGCGTGCGGCGTTGGGCGTGCGGCCAGCGTGCGGCCCAGGCGATGGGCGCGGGCGCGCGTGCCGGCGTGCGGGCGCGCCAACGCCGTGCTGAGTGCGATCTGACACAGTTTTAGTGCGATCTGAGCTCCATTTTGTCCAATTTTTGCTAGGGTTTCTTGATGGAGGCTATATATAATCTCTTCTAAGCTTCATATCAGACATCTAGGGTTTGGGAGGCTAGACTAAAACATCAAAATAGAGAGAAAAAGTGTTGCAATACAAGGAAAACTCAGCAAAAGCTAAAGAACTAAGAAGTGAAGCCTTGTCAAAGGGACATCTAGAGAGAGGGAGGCTACAAAATACATCAACCAACAGAGCTCAAGGCTGGAAATCAAGCTGAATCAAGCCAAAAGCCAAGGAACTCAGTCAAGAAGAATTGCATAGCTAAGGAGGAGAGCTAGAAACCTACAGCAACCAAAGGAACACCAGCTGAATAGCTTCAAAAGTGGTTTCATTTCTAGTTTTCCATCTCCTTTGTAATTCGAATTTGACAATGTATCAATTGAAAATGATGTTTATTGTAGCTATCATGAACTAACCTTCTATTCTAAGATTGCAATGGAAACCCAACACTTAATTTGAATTGAATTCTCTCTCTATTGATTTTAGTTATGCATTTGTGAATTGATTGTCATAACCTTTGCTTCTAGATTAATTGCTTGGCCCGTAATTACCGTGGGAACCTATATGAACTTGACGAACGGATTATAGGTTGAGACCTAGTTATGATAACATGCGAGAGTATAGATTGTTGTGGGTTATTAATCGGATTAAGTGACGTGTGTCTTATTAATTATCTGCAATAATAGGTATCTTGATAGTAGTTGGGATAGATATATACCTAATTACCGCATGCAACCTATTGAGAATCTAGTCTTAATGATTTCCGAGGTGAAAGTTGGTAATGGAAGGGAGGATTAATTAGATTTGGTGACACGTGTCTATAAATCATTCCTGAAATTAGTCTCTTGATAGTGTATAGGATAGACATATACCTATGCACCGCTTAGGAAGATTCGTGATTGACCATCGACAGAGGCTCTTATGTAGTTTTGATTTCTCGGTTGTCAATTCGTATGCTATAATTGACTGAAAAGAGAGAGTTAGGAGATTCAAATGACGTGTTGGGGGAAATTGTAATCTTAGACCCTTCTATCTTGATATTTTACCGCATTTTACTCATTATTTGACTTGTGTACTCAACCAATCAACAAATTATCAAATCTTCATTGTTTAAATTAGATCAATTTGATAGACGATTGGTACTTGGTTATTATTTGTCACAATTCCCTGTGGGTTCGACTCATATCTTATCATATATTACTTGTTGACCGTGTATACTTGCACGTGTGTGTTTATCGATAGCTAAATCGACCAACAGCGTCGACAATGATCATAAATTAAGTATTTGACTTATTAGTTGAATAAATTGAAATGCTTAATATTTATAATGATATATTTGGAGAAATATTGAATTATAAATTAATAAGAGAAATCATATTATTATTATTATCATTTAATTCTTAATTAGATTAAGAATTAATTTAAATGAAATGTAAATATAATTTAAATTAAATGCAAATTTGAATTTGGTCAAATAATTGCAAAACATGTGTTAAGTGCTTAAATGCAAAACATGTGGGTTAGGAGAATATTGATACTTACATATTATGTAAGTATTATACTTGGTTGTATACTAATTAAATTAGGGTTTCTCCTAATTAACCTAACCAAGCAAACTAAGTTATGAACTAGTAGCCTCCATCTCAAGAACACCAAAAATTAGAGATCAAGTTGTTGATCAAATCTTCTAAGTGTTCTTTATGTATTGTTCTTGTTATTCTTAAGAGTTAGGGATAAAAGAACTTATTGGATCAGCCATCCAAGATTTGTAAAAATCAAATATTGTTCCATATAATCATTCTTGGTGGATCACCTCTAGAGTGCTTCATACACTTTGAAGCTAGTGTTTAATCCAAGGAACAAAGAAAGGAGGAGCTTGAAGAAATCAACAAGGAGTAGATCTTGTAGCGGTTCAAAGGTTGGATCTATTAAGGTATATTTCTTGTTCATCTTCTTCTTCAATTAATAGCTATGCATAAGGTGATTAATGGATAAGTTGCAAAAATTTTAATTTCCATTTTCCGTTGCGTATCTCAATATGATTGTGATTTAGCAAACTTATAGTTAAGTACATGAGATTTCTCAATACTAACTAGATAAACAAGCAAGCTCTGTACGTGAAGATTTTAAAGGACCAAGAACAGAGTGATTAGCCGACATGTTAAAAAGTAACTAAGCATTCTCAAGACTTCCCTTTAGATAAGAACAAATAAAAGAACAAATAAACCGCGATATATCATCGACCAATCTTAGAGAACAACACGACACAACCAAAATACGCACTACTAAAATAAAATAAACTAAAATAAAAATAAAATTAAACTACAACACCCCCAAACTTAAAAACAAACATATTCCTCGATGTTATAATAGGCAGAATTTAAACAGAGAACTTCATTGAGGGTTATCAAGCAACATCATTCCCATTAGTGCCATCCACGCCACCACCTACGTTCGCATCATCACCTGAGTCAAGTGTAAGGTTTGTATATAACGCGAACATGCAATCAAATTACATAAACGAAGCGAAAGCACGACAAAATCAGATTTTAAATTTTATACAAACCATCACCATGATCTTTCTTTATGCACAATTATTAATTAAACAAAAGAGATGGAGATTAAGAATTATACCCTTGTAAAATTCTACCTTCCTCAGGTACAAGTTCAACTCCAATTCCTTTGCGCTATCCTTGAATTCTACCGATTAAATTCATTCCTTTGATTAACGTTAGCCACCCAAGTGTTTGGCCTCTAGAGGTGATCCACCAAGGAATAATATTTGTTTAAGAAGATGGGTGTTGACAAAACCCTAGTTTCTATCTTTATAGAAATTGTAAGTACTCTCCACAATTCTTATGCAAGAGTGTGTAATCCTAATCTATGATAAGACTTCTCTTATTTATAAATGTAGGAAAACCCTTCCCTAAACTATTTAGGATTAGGGTTTATATTCTAATTAAACTCCTTTAATTAATTATGTTCCTAATCCAATTAGGAATATATGAGAGATTACTTCTATTAATTAATTCCCAATCCCTATTAGGAATTAAATAATAGTAATAGTAATAATAATAATAATAATAATAATAATAATAATAATAATAATAATAAGACTCCTCCTATTAATTCATATTTAATATTTCTAAAATATTAAATAATAAATATTAAGCTATTTAATTTATTCTATCTCTATAGATTAAATTAAATATACTACTTATTATTACAATTATGTCATTTACTTCTAGAATTCTGGAGGAGAAAGTCGTGGGGGAAGTAGCAGTGGAGGAAGCAATTTAGGGAAAAGGAAGTGGGATAATAACAACAATAACAACAATAACAACAACAACCAAGGCAACCAGTCGAGAAGTTATCAGGGGGGATTTAAGAAGAGGGCTGAGGTATGCCCTAAATGTGAAAAGAATCATCAAGGGGAATGCTGGAAAGGACGCAGTGTCTGTTTCAACTGCGGTCAGGAAGGGCACATTTCACCCCATTGTCCAAAGCCGAAGAAAAACCGAGGATGTTTCGGTTGCGGCTCGACTGAACACCAGATCAAGGACTGCCCGAAGAAGGGGAACACAGGGGGAAAAGGCAATCAAGGGGGAAGCAAGCTAATGATAGGTGGACCAGCACAGCCCAATCGCTCGACGGCCCGAACTTTTAACATGACCGTCCAAGACGCAGTTGCTGCAAAGGATGTGGTGTCAGGTATTATACCAATCAATAATATAAATGCATATGTATTATTTGATTCGGGTGCTACCTGTTCCTTTGTATCTGAAGATTTTGCTACATGTTTGAACTTACCCCAGGAACATTTAGAGAATCCTTTGATCATAGAAATTGCAAATAAGGAAGTAATTTCTGTAGAGTTCGTTTACCAAAATTGTTCTGCAAACATTAGAGGTCACGAACTAAGTGTAGACTTGATTCCGATAAGACTGGGAGAGTTTGACGTGATATTAGGAATGGATTGGTTATCTAGCCACGCTGCAATGATCGATTGTCGAAAGAAAAGTGTGAACCTCCAGACTTCAAATCGGTCTAAGGTAGTGTTTTATGGTAGCTCATCGCTTAAGCAATCCTGTTGCCTTACGATGATGCAGGCCAAGAAATTGTTAAAGAAAGGATGTGTGGGTTATTTAGCCTATATTACGGATACTCAAAAGAACGGAGTAGAAGTGAAAGATATATCAGTAGTGAGAGAGTTTCAAGACATGTTTCCTGATGATCTGCCTGGCCTTCCGCCAGACAGAGAAATCGAATTCGTAATAGATTTAGCACCGGGAACTGCACCAATTTCGAAAGATCCGTATCGTATGGCACCGGTGGAGATAAAGGAATTAATGATACAATTGCAGGAATTATTAGATAAGGGTTATATTCGGCCAAGTGTGTCTCCTTGGGGAGCACCAGTGTTATTCGTCAAGAATAAAGATGGATCGATGAGGCTTTGTATCGACTATCGAGAGTTGAACAAAGTAACGATTAAGAATAGATATCCATTACCAAGGATAGATGACCTTTTCGATCAATTGAGGGGAGCAAAGTGGTTCTCTAAGATAGATCTACGAACGGGTTATCATCAACTAAAGGTACGAGAGGAAGATATTCCGAAGACGGCATTTCGAACCCGATATGGACACTACGAATTTTTAGTGATGTCGTTCGGTCTGACCAACGCCCCAGCAACGTTCATGGACTTGATGAACCGAGTTTTCAAGCCATACTTGGATAAGTTTGTGGTAGTTTTTATCGATGACATCCTAATCTACTCAAAGACCAAAGAAGAGCACGCCGAACATTTAAAGATGGTGTTGGAAGCACTAAGGAAGGAGAAGATGTACGCAAAATTTTCTAAGTGTGAATTCTGGATGGAGAAGGTCCAATTCTTGGGACACGGGATAGACAAGAATGGGATTTTAGTGGAACCTGCGAAGGTGGAGGCTGTTAGTGGTTGGGAACAATCGAGGACGCCGACAAAAGTAAGAAGTTTCTTCGGGTTAGCCGGGTACTATCGAAGATTTATCCAAGATTTTTCTAAGATAGCAACCCCGTTAACAAATTTAACAAGAAAGACAGTGAAGTTTGTGTGGACGGACAAATGTGAAGAAAGTTTTCAAGAACTGAAGAAGAGGTTAAGCGAGGCACCTGTATTATCCTTACCAGATGGTACAGGAGGATTTGTGGTATATAGTGATGCGTCACATAAAAGACTCGGTTGTGTGCTTATGCAACACGGCAAAGTCATTGCATACGCGTCACGGCAATTGAAGGATTACGAAAAATGATACCCTACTCATGACTTGGAGCTAGCGGCAGTAGTTTTTGCGTTGAAAATTTGGAGACACTACCTGTACAGAGAAAAATGTGAGATATATACGGACCACAAAAGTCTGAAGTATATTTTCACACAGAAGGAGCTAAATATGAGACAAAGGAGGTGGTTGGAATTAATCAAGGATTATGACTGCGAAATTCTTTATCACCCGAGAAAGGCCAATGTAGTAGCTGACGCGCTAAGTAGGTGTCGACGCCGGGAATGTCGCTCCTATGGTGATTATTACCCTTTCCAATTTTTAGCCTTTTGGTTTAGATGATTCTTTGGAAAAAGGTCGGCATTAATGTCGACGGGGTTTTGAAAGATCGTTTTTTATGATGAGCCAATTTGACCAGAGTCGCCAGTTGGTATATTTGAAATGGATGTACCAACTCATCCGAATTTCGTTTTTTGTAAATCGCTGGCTCATATGTGACTCCGAATTAATTAGTCTGCGAACCGAGATTCATAGAGTTCGGGGGCTTGCTTAAGCGAGGGGAAGGTGTTAGGCACCCCCCGACTTCCGTGAAACACAGTTACCGCAATCTTGATGCTTTTCCTATCCTTTTAATTCTTAAAATGTGTATGCGTGCGCGTGTGTGTGTGTGTGCCTATGTGAATGTTGTGATGAGTTTGTATGAAAGAATCATTTTGATTTTGATGGAAAGTCGCGCTTTGAGAGTGCTTTAGAATGTCCTTCGGCTTTTACGAGAAAGCTTTATTCTTTATTAGAAAGGTTTGATTTTAATTGTCAAAACTGCAAGGTTTTCAGTAGGTGTCGTTTTGGCAAAACAAGAGTTTTTAAACCTTCGTCAAAATAGGAATCGAGACCTATACGTTGCTTTCACAGAATAACGACAATTTTTAGGATCTCTTTAACCCTATGCACATTGGTTTATCAAAACGTCATTTATTTCACAAAATCATTTCTTGTGATGTTTGAAAATGATTTTCTTTAGCCTTCTCGTTAAGTGGGAATCGACATTCATTAGCACTTCCAATTTCTTATCCTCGTGATGCTAATAACCTAATTTGATTGATTTTATGAAAATCTTTATCGTTTTAGCTTTGAAATCAATTTTTGGTGTTGCAATTCAAATAAAACATTATAATGCGTAGGAGGTTATTCACGGGCATGTAAGCCATCAAAATAACCCCAAACGCCCACAATCACATATTTTTCACTATGACGGGGTCTTAAACACGATTCTCGCCTTGGCGTTCGTTTTAAGGCCCGATGATTACATATTTACAATGAAAACTACATCATTCCTACTACCTACATCAAAAGATGTCCATCATCGGATTTGGACCACGGGGTCGCGTTCCTAGGCTCACATCCAAAATGGCTAAACAACCACAATATCCTAAAATGGCAATCTAAACAAACTAGGCACAATAAATCATCATAACAAGCTAAAATGGTTCACTAAATGGACATCCTCGGGTCATTAGGAAGCATTTCGTTCCGTGGGAACCCTCACTAATGATCCCTAATCCATGTATCCACAACAATATACAACAAAAATTACATTTCACATAACCCAATTGACAAGAAGCTTAACAAAATGATACACAAAAACTGTTATATAAATGGTTTTTTGACCTTGCAAATATCACCAAAATCTGTGTAGACTTGAGTATATGAATAGAGTAGAAATTATCTTGGATATAATCTCACAAAAGAAACATAATTCCTCACTTTTTCCTCTCTTTTCTCTCCTAATTTTCTGCAGTTTTGCTGCTGTTCTTCCCCTTTTCTTTTCTTCTTCCGCCGCTGCTAACCTCCTGTATGCTGAATGAAGGAATGAGCTGAAATAGGCTGGCCAGAGCCAGCCGCAGATGGATCTGCGGCTGGCTGGCCGTCCCCCATCCACTCAGCTGGTCTTCGGTTTCCGTGTTTTGAGTTCTGTGTTTTCAAAAGGCGCACTATTGGCCGCAGATCAATCCGCGGCTGGCTGGCTTGACTTTCTCGATTTTTGTGTCATGCCTCGATTCTCGTGTCGTGACGTCAGTTTTCGCCGACAGGCTTGTATTTTGCAGTCCGGGAATTACTGGGAGACGTGCCACATCATTCGGGAATGCTCATTTCGGACGGCCTTGTTGTCACGTCGGTTCTGATTTGCAAATCGTCGCGGTGGCGTCGAGTGTTCGTACTTGCGCCCATCCTTCGCTCTCGTAGGCCGACTCAATGGATGAATTTGCCCTCCTGCCAGGGTTAGTATATGAAGTGCAAAATTTGGGTGTCTACAGCTGCCCCTCTTTATCATGTTTATGAAATGTTAAATGAAATGAACAGGATAAAGAAATAGACACCCGATGCATGAATGACAGTGCACACGAATGACAATACATACATGATGCAACACATGCAACTTATGATGCAACGCAAGATGTAAGGCATGCAAAACATTCGTAAAGGTGTTAATGCATCAATCCCTGACCGCATTGCTACTCGTCGGGTTTCGTCTTCCAATCGATTGTCTCGTTTGCGCCGGGTCTCGTATCCGGTCGTCAGTCTCGTGATCACCGGGTCTCGTATCCGGTTGATCGTCTTGTGAGTGCCGGGTCTCGTATCCGGTCGCTCGTCTCATAATCACCTTATTCCATCGCATTGTCATCAAAGGAAGCTATTCTCCTGACTAGCTTGAAAGGCATCCTTGGAGTTCGTCCTCGTACATCGTTCTTGGCAGCCATCGCTTTTGACTCTGATAGGCTAGGACCTTGACACCTAACCTGCATGGATCACGTACAGAATTATCATCTATTCAATGCATGTGACACAACATTTGAAATGTAATTTTGATGAAAAATGACCCCTGTACAGTCTTTTGATACTGTTCTACAGATGTCATCATTTTTCGGGGTTTGCTTGGATCTCAGCCCTTCCCAGGGATCGCTCACTTTTTTGGATATTGGCCCTTCCAGGGGTTGTTCACCACCTTGTTGTGGTTCGTTTGGATGCCTTCCCAGGGTGCTCACCACCTTGTTGTGGGTTGCTTAGATGCCTTCCCCGGTTCACTCACCACCTTATTGTGGTTTGCTTGGATCCTTCCCAGGGTGCTCACCACCTTGTTGTGATTTGCTTGGATGCCTTCCCAGGTTCACTTCTTGCTTGGATACCAGCCCTTCCCAGGGGTCATTGATTTTTGGATACCAGCCCTTCCCAAGGGTCATTGATTGTTTGGATACCAGCCCTTCCCACGGGTCGTTGATTGTTTGGATACCAGCCCTTCCCAGGGGTCGTTGATTGTTTGGATACCAACCCTTCCCAGGGTTCGTTGATTTTTTGGATACCAGCCCTTCCCAGGGGTCGTTGATTGTTTGGATCTCAGCCCTTCCCAAGGTTCGTTGATTGTTTGGATCTCAGCCCTTCTCAGGGTTCGTTGATTGTTTGGATCTCAGCCCTTTCCAGGGTTCGTTGATTTTTTGGATACCAGCCCTTCCCAGGGGTCGTTGATTGTTTGGATCTCAGCCCTTCCCAGGGTTCGTTGATTTTTTGGATACCAACCCTTCCCAGGGGTCGTTGATTGTTTGGATACCAGCCCTTCCCAGGGGTCGTTGATTGTTTGGATACCAACCCTTCCCAGGGGTCGTTGATTGTTTGGATCTCAGCCCTTCCCAGGGGTCGTTGATTGTTTGGATACCAGCCCTTCCCAGGGTTCGTTGATTGTTTGGATCTCAGCCCTTCCCAGGGTTCGTTGATTTTTTGGATACCAGCCCTTCCCAGGGGTCGTTGATTGATTGGATCTCAGCCCTTCCCAGGGTTCGTTGATTTTTTGGATACCAGCCCTTCCCAGGGGTCGTTGATTGTTTGGATACCAGCCCTTCCCAGGGGTCGGTGATTGTTTGGATACCAGCCCTTCCCAGGGGTCGCTGATTGTTTGGATACCAGCCCTTCCCAGGGGTCGCTGATTGTTTGGATACCAGCCCTTCCCAGGGGTCGTTGATTTTTTGGATACCAGCCCTTCCCAGGGTTCATTGATTTTTTGGATACCAGCCCTTCCCAAGGATCGTTGATTGTTTGAATACCAGCCCTTCCCAGGGTTCGTTGATTTTTTGGATACCAGCCCTTCCCAGGGGTCGTTGATTGTTTGGATAATAGCCTTCCCTGGGTCGTTGATTGTTTGGATACCAGCCCTTCCCAGGGGTCGTTGATTGTTTGTATACCAGCCCTTCCCAGGGGTCGTTGATTTGATTTGAGTGATTTCTTGAAGTGGGATGTGTGATCGGCTTCTGTCCTGGATCTCCCACCAACATCGTCCACGTACCATGCCGCAAAAGCCATCACGGTCTGATCATTTGTGAGGTTGAAAGTGACGTGCTTGTACTTTCCCCTGAAGGTTTTCATTTTGATCGTACATGTATGTATGCAAAAGATGTTATGCATGATCTGGCAGATATGTTATGGACAGATGCATGTGCACAACATATGTTTAGATAGAAATGACCCCTGTTCAGTCAAATGATACGATTCGACCGTCGTCATTGTTTGCCAACATTTGATTGGATCACGACTCGTCGTGAAGTTAGTTTCTAGACTTGAACATTGGTTTGGTACTCTGCCTGTTCTTGGTCGTCTTCATTTCATCGAATTAAGGCAGTCTGTTTCGCTCTGTGTGATGATCGACAGCTATGTTGGGCTCCTTGGCCTTTTGATCATTTCTGATGGCCGATATGTTGTTGTCCCGCATTATATCATCCTTGTATATGCTCATGCACGTGGATCATTTGGATGTCGAGGCAGTGAGAGTCAGGATTGGGGAGAGGCCCAATGCCGAGAAGTTCTGTGCAGCCTCAGCTTCCTTCCATTTAATGATTCTCAACTGCCCCTGCCTTGGCGCGTGTTATTACCAAGAATTTCTATCGAAAAACTCGCGATGTTGACCGTGCTGAGTTATCCACAGCTCTGCAAGATCCTGCATATCAGACGACTAACAAATGCCAAAACTTAAAGGCTCGGGTCGTTGGTGTTAGTTCAACACAAAGATATTATAATCTCGACAAAAGATTAAATGCAGTCAAAGCACATGAAATTGAATATCTGTTGATCGCACAATCTAGCGAGTTGTGAACCGTGAATGTACTAGATTGGAAGTTATTTTCAATCCCTCGTGAGTTGATGATTTTCTATTTAACGAGTTATGAAATCGTAAGAACACCTTCAAGCATTCATGGTCATTGTACGTGAGTAAGGTCGAATTCAAAAGAACTACCTTCCCTCGTCAAAGGTATTTTGTCTTCATTCTCGACAACGTTCTTAGCAGGATTGACGTCATATGACAAATGCACTATGCGATGCAGCATTCAGTAGGGGTTTCTCTTCCATGACTTCTTGTTTAAGGCCGAGAGTTTTTTGTATTATCTTTTCTCTTTATTAGCCCACTTCACTTGTCTCGTTTTCTTAGGCTATTCAAAGTTACCCATTTAATGAGTTTTGGACCAATGACTCCCAAACCAGACGGTTTTGGGGGATTAGGTGTACAGACACCCCTTCGGGTTTATTTACTCGAGTAACAAAGGCCACGGTTCGAGATAAGCTGGTGGTCTGCACCATTCATTCTTTGCTTGGCCTTGCGCAAGATTCGTTTTCTTAGGCTTGAGTTACCCATGTAGCGAGTGTTAGGCCAGTGACTCCCAAACCAGACGGTTTTAGGGTACCAGATGCAGAGACACCCCTTAGGCTTAATTACTCGAGTAGCCCATGCCACGATTCGAATCTACTCGGGCCTCCTCTACTGTAATGCTCGTTTTCTTAGGCTCTGAGTTACCCATGTAACGAGTGTTGGGCCAGCGACTCCCAAACCAGTTGGCTTTAGGGCACCAGGTGTAGAGACACACCTCGGGCTTAATTACTCGAATAACCCAGGCCACGATTCGAGACATTAGCTTGATAATCGATTCGAGACATTAGCTGACTACGTGTTAATTGCCATCAACGTCGTCATCGTTCTATACCCCATAACTGAAAGCTCGTGCAAATGCAAAGTGAAGACTGACACATGAGGTCGATTCTGTCGCAAACGTCGCTTTGAATTAAGGCTTTGTACCCGATTAAAAGGTTGAATAGCCTTCTTCGTCTAATCATACTCACGATCGTGCTCCACGATTGCTTGTCAGAATTAATCCGATTCCTATCAAGTCAAATAAAATCCCCTTTCACGCGGGTCACCGTATCCCGGGAAAACTATGCTTGACAAATGCCAGATGATCGTAGCATTTGATGATGATGGTGCATGTTGATGGGATTGTTGCATGGGTGCCAATTTGCACGTCATCATTTCCTGGGTAGTTGACAAATGCCCCAGTGTTAAGTTGCTTTTCTTGTGATCTCCCTCGTACTGGTTGCATCGGTATCTCGCTGGGCTAACAAAAGATCCGGTCCTTTGACTTGTTGAAAGGTTTGGGGGATTTTTGATTTTTTTTTTTGCCCCTACTCCGGGTTCTTTGTGACCGTTAGGGGTTCTGATGTTTGATGGAGAAGGTTTGGTCTAAGTCGGGTTTGGGTTTACCTTCGACCCATCCCTTGATCTCATCAGACGTATTGTCGATATCTGTCTCGTCTTGCTCGATCCCCATCAGATCGAAATCTAGCTTTATACTAAAATCGTGATCCTCCTTCAAATTTGGCCTATTGCTTGTCAGGCTAGAATGCCTCAAATCGGGGTACTGCCATAAAACAAAAAAATGCTTGTCATATATATAAAACATTTCAGCACATGATCTTCTTTTTGGATAACATGACAAAATGACATGAGCGTGCAGGGATTTAAAATAAAGCTCAGAATTTTAAAACCCATTGATCTTCTACTGGCCGGGATTCACTGCCATACTCCTGGATTTACCCCTTCCCCATCATGCTTAGGTAGAGGATTGACTTTAACATTTGGTGACCTTGGCTGTTCCACCACGATTTTCCCACTATCAATCAAGTCCTGAATTTTGTGCTTCAGCGTCCAACATTCCTGCGTATCATGACCAGGGGAACCTGAGTGGTATTCGCATCGCTTGCTTGGGTCAAACCTTCTTCCATTCGGGTCACTTGGGGGTGCCAAATCGACTATTTTCTTCTGGGCTATCAATACCGCCAAAATCCGCTCAAGAGGATCCCCGAGCGGGGTGAATACTCAATTTTTTGTGGTCTCGAACCTTCTTCGCCCATCCATCCTTTAATCAGTGAAGTTAGGCTGTCGGGATGGCCCCACTCTCTGTATCTGTACTGGAGGATTGTTCTCCGTCTTTCTAGATGATCCCTGCAGGATGAGGGAAACATCTTCCTCCCTTTTCTTTTGGACCCTACGGGAAGTGCTGCCATAGCTTCCACTCTGGATTTATTCCGCAGCTGTCTCTAAAGCCGTGAAATCCCGAATCTTGCCAGACTTCAACCCCATGTCCACCATTTCTCCATGTTTTATCATCTCGGCAAAAGGTCTTCCAATCCCCGATATAACCCGCTCATAATAAGGTGCCTCTTGAATATCCACGAAGGTCATCACCATCTCCGACTCGCTCATTGGGGGATTCACCTGTGCAGCCATACCCCTCCATCGCTGTGCATAATCCCTGAAAGATTCTTTTGGTTGCTTCTTAATTTTCGTCATTTGATATCTATCAGGGGCCATTTGTGCCTGGAAGCTATATTGCGTTAAGAAGGTATCGGCCAACTCCTCCCAATTATGGATCCGAGCATTATCAAGACGGGCATACCAAATTCTTGCCTCTCCCGTCAGGCTCTTTTGGAATAATTGCATCCTTAGACCTTCGTCCTCTGCATAAGACCCAAGCTCCCCAATGTATATTTTCAGATGTGTATAAGGATCCCCCTTCCCATTGTATTTCTCAAATTCGGGAATTTTAAATTTCTCCGGATATCTGGTTCCTGGAAATACACACAGATCTGAATAATTCACCCTGCCCAAGGAACCGACGCCTTTCAGGGATTGGATGGTTTCCTCCATTTGCTTCATTCTCTTTCGAAGGTCATCAGTGTCTCCTTCCTCTGGGATAGTAATCACTGTCCTGTTAGGTATAAGAATGGCCTTTGGGACGACTGGCTCGTCCTTAGGTTGGGGTGGATCCTCTTTAGGTGGATCTTGTCTAGGTAGCAATTGTTCCTTCAGCATTATGGCCATTTCCAACATCTGTTTCTTAAAATCATCAAATTCCTCATGAGATATGGAACCGGGATTAGTAGGTGGGAGATCAGCCATTTCAGATGCAGAGTCCTGGGCCCTTTTAGACTATAAACGCGTTTGAGGAGCAATCCTACAGAAAAACGGTTTGGAGTTTAGTCTTTGGGAAATGAAAGATGTGGATGCATGCTAAAACTGTAACTTTTGTGTTTTTGGGGTTTTTTAATCTTTCCCTGCAAAACAAAAATGTTAGCAGCCCCTTATTGCAATAATAATTGATAGACACGAATTATTATGCCTTCCCAGCTATTCCCTGCAAAACATGGAGGTTAGTAGTTTCTTTTGACAACAGGGAAAGTATATGTAAAAATATTGAATGGGACTATGACATTTATACGCGTAAACGTAAAAGGGCATGAAGAGACTTTTCATGCGTTGGGTTAATCTGAGGCTGACCTATCCTAAGGTTACTCTCGCGGGCTTTTCGGCATGAAAGTCCCCAAATCTTCGCAATCTACTCGTCTGAATCCTTTCGATTGGAGCAGATTTGGGTGGTGCGTTTCCTGAGCCATCTCCGGGGAGCAGCCCCTTCGAGTCCAGTAATAAGCAACCGACAGATTCGCCTCAGGAGGAGGTACACTCTCAACATACATTCACATTCATTGTCCTCACCGTATGCATATGATTACTTTGAAGTAAAGCAATTCCATTCAATCATTCATTCATTGGACAAAAACACACATTCACACAACAACAAGTAGAACAGGTCAAAATGTCGCACGCACATACACATTCATAAATTTTAAAGGATAGGACAGCATCAAGATTCGAATGCGGCTTAAGCCCTCTAATCTCCCCAGCAGAGTCGTCAGCTGTCGACGCCGGGAATGTCGCTCCTATGGTGATTATTACCCTTTCCAATTTTTAGCCTTTTGGTTTAGATGATTCTTTGGAAAAAGGTCGGCATTAATGTCGACGGGGTTTTGAAAGATCGTTTTTTATGATGAGCCAATTTGACAAGAGTCGCCAGTTGGTATATTTGAAATGGATGTACCAACTCATCCGAATTTCATTTTTTGTAAATCGCTGGCTCATATGTGACTCCGAATTAATTGGTCTGCAAACCGAGATTCATAGAGTTCGGGGGCTTGTTTAAGCGTGGGGAAGGTGTTAGGCACCCCCCGACTTCCGTGAAACACGGTTACCGCAATCTTGATGCTTTTCCTATCCTTTTAATTCTTAAAATGTGTATGCGTGCGTGTGTGTGTGTGTGCCTATGTGAATGTTGTGATGAGTTTGTATGAAAGAATCATTTTGATTTTGATGGAAAGTCGCGCTTTGAGAGTGCTTTAGAATGTCCTTTGGCTTTTACGAGAAAGCTTTATTCTTTATTAGAAATGTTTGATTTTAATTGTCAAAACTGCAAGGTTTTCAGTAGGTGTCGTTTTGGCAAAACAAGAGTTTTTAAACATTCGTCAAAATAGGAATCGAGACCTATACGTTGCTTTCACAGAATGACGGCAATTTCTAGGATCTCTTTAACCCTATGCACATTGGTTTATCAAAACGTCATTTATTTCACAAAATCATTTCTTGTGATGTTTGAAAACGATTTTCTTTAGCCTTCTCGTTAAGTGGGAATCGACGTTCATTAGCACTTCCAATTTCTTATCCTCGTGATGCTAATAACCTAATTTGATTGATTTTATGAAAATCTTTATCGTTTTAGCTTTAAATCAATTTTTGGTGTTGCAATTCAAATAAAACATTATAATGCGTAGGAGGTTATTCACGGGCATGTAAGCCATCAAAATAACCCCAAACGCCCATAATCACATATTTTTCACTATGACGGGGCCTTAAACACGATTCTCGCCTTGGCGTTTTTTTAAGGCCCGACGATTACATATTTACAATGAAAACTACATCATTCCTACTACCTACATCAAAAGATGTCCATCATCGGATTTGGACCACGAGGTTGCGTTCCTAGGCTCACATCCAAAATGGCTAAACAACCACAATATCCTAAAATGGCAATGTAAACAAACTAGGCACAATAAATCATCATAACAAGCTAAAATGGTTCACTAAATGGACATCCTCGGGTCATTAGGAAGCATTTCGTTCCGTCGGAACCCTCACTAATGATCCCTAATCCATGTATCCACAACAATATACAAGAAAATTTACATTTCACATAACCCAATTGACAAGAAGCTTAACAAAATTATACACAAAAACTGCTATATAAATGGTTTTTTCACCTTGCAAATATCACCAAAATCTGTGTAGACTTGAGTATATGAATAGAGTAGAAATTATCTTGGATATAATCTCACAAAAGAAACACAATTCCTCACTTTTCCCTCTCTTTTCTCTCCTAATTTTCTGCAGTTTTGCTGCTGTTCTTCCCCTTTTCTTTTCTTCTTCCGCCGCTGCTAACCTCCTGTATGCTGAATGAAGGAATGAGCTGAAATAGGCTGGCCAGAGCCAGCCGCAGATGGATCTACGGCTGGCCGCCCCCCATCCACTCAGCTGGTTTTCAGTTTCCGTGTTTCGAGTTCCGTGTTTTCAAAAGGCGCACTATTGGCCGCAGATCAATCCGCGGCTGGCTGGCTTGACTTTCTCGAT